>JAHDVE020008120.1:0-234670 GCA_022606495.2 Halesus radiatus
GTGTAGGCTCAAAACCGATGGTTGTAGAAGATGACCTGGCCGTATCTCTAAGGACACATTTCCCCAACGCATCCTTCATTCAGGTCAATGATGTGTCCGGTGGCTGCGGCGCCATGTTTGAGGTGACCTGAGAGAACAATATCAAACTTACTCCTAAATAAATATAACTCCCAATGATATAATGTGACATCCATAATGGCTGGTTTACACAGGGACACTGGTATGTGGTAACTAAATGATTGCTTTAAAAAAAATTGCCACTTACCACTTAACGCACTATTTACACGTGGCAAGTCACTTGAAATTAAGTTAACAGATTAGTTACCAATGTCCAAAACTTGATGTCCTAACAAAGTCCTCGTGTGAACAGGCCATAGGAACCTTTTAATTGTAAGCCACTGATGCCGCATGTGATTTTACATTGTCAAAATCAAACCTCAAGAGCAAGCAAAATGCAGCCTTTTCACGCTGTCTATTTATATTTCAAGTTTTGCAAGTATGGACATTATTTGGTATATTGTAATTGTGTATTAATTTGGCTTCTCTTTTTAAGGCAGTGCAAAAATATTGCGTTGGTGTGAATTTCTTCCGAGCTCTATATTTAATATAAACTGTACATTGCGTGTCCCAATGCTGTTTTTTATATCTTTAACGCATTCACAGACACAACGTCGTTTTTGAGGAGATGTGATTTGATGCAACATTCATATTATACGTCTTTTAGTCAGGAACACGATATGACACAGCAGACAGGGAAATCAAGTTTTGTATTGCAGTAGTATATAGCCTGTCTATTTGTGTCACAATTCGAACACTTCCGCACTTAATAGTGTCGCACCAAAGGACGATTGGCAGTAAAAAAAAAAACATTTTTTTAATTTTCATTGACTTAAGATTTTGTTCCTTTTGTACAAAATAGAGTATGTGTCGTATCACAAAGCTCTGTTTGCCGGCAAGTGTCCGTCAATGTGTTAAAAAACGACTTTACAGCTGTTGTAAGAGTGAGAACTTGTGGTCTCTGCAGATGAGGGCAATACAATAATATAATATTTTTCTTTTGATGCTTATACGGGTTGGAGATATAGCTGAATAGACGAAGTGCCAGAAAAATGCAAGACGTTCAAATGGAAATCAAGGATATAACAGAATGACATGACAAAATCAAATACTTGTGTTGAGCCTTGTCAGGAGCATATTAGAACAGTTTGTCTGAGACGAAGTAAGAATGTTGATGAAGCGAGGAGGGTGTACAAAGATGTTATTTGCCGGACGTCTGTACATGCCTATGGCATACCATCGTCTACCTACTCCTGAATAAGGAACTCCAGTTCATTTTTTTTTTTTATCAACTTAAATACCAGTTTTTTTTCTAAAGTTAGTTTTCATAGTTAAAATAATTTTCAAAGTTTCAAAGCGCACCAAAACGCTTTAAATCTACGGCTGGTCGGTTTTAAGGTTAGAATGTTAAATGTCAAAACAAGGATGAGCTTTAACTTTATAATTTTATATTCTATTCACGGTAAACCTTAACTAAACCTAAGTAATAAAATTATCTACCTTTTTAGACACTTTAACTCAAAGAATAATAATAATATTGAGTATTAACATTATCATAATATCCGTATTGATAATTGGTTTGCTAATGAATACTCTAATTTCTTTCATTAACACGTTGATTGCTAACTAAAATTCGTACATATTAATGCCATGCTGAGAACATTTGACTGAAAGGTCGAGCGAACTAAAGGAGTGTTTATTTATTTACTTTTTTTTGGGAAAATTAACAGCAAATCCATAATTTTCATATATATAACAATATAAACAATAAATTATGCCAATTATAAATTTTCCTCTGCTGATGATAAATACTATGAGTAAAGTGTGACAATGTACAGTTTTTCATCAATTAGCTAAAACAATGTCAGTCGGGGGAGGGGAGGGTGGATGGGAACATAGGAGTGGGATAAAGGTAAAAAGATGGTTTAAGTTAACTAGTTTGAGAGTGGTCGCATTATGGATTTTAATTTAATATCACGTGTAGTTGAGTTAAAAATGTCAATATGGTAATAATTTAAGTTAAACGAGTGTGTAGATCTGTAGATAAACGAGTTTTGTTTGGAATTGGTTTTTCAATGAGTGATATAAAAAGTAAGTGGCTGTCTGCTGTTGCAATTTTGGATATGAAATAGTAGGCGTTTGAGAAGATCAGGGCTATCAACTAGGTTGCGTGCGATTTTAAATAACATTACGGAATCAGCTATATTTCTTCGGCAGGTTAATGTCTGTAAATTAAAGAACTGTGCGGAATCTTCATTGCTAACATGAGATCTAAAAGAGCGGAAGTTTAGGTACCTTAAAATTCTATTTTGGACGCTTTCAATTCTGTTTTTATGTAGTGCATAGCCTGGGTTCCATACCTGAGATGCATATTCCAAAATACTGCGAACATAAGAGAAGTAAAGTGTTTTGAAAGTGCTAATATCGTTGAACTGTTTACAGGCACGGATGACGAAGCCAAGCATAGATGATGCTTTAGTTACTATACGGTCGATATGTTTATTAAAATTCAATTTATTATCCAGTATGACCCCAAGGTCCTTACTTTCTGATTTGATAGATATCGGTTGATAATTAATTGAGTAATCATGAGTAAATACGTTTTTATTTCTGGTAAAGCGCACGACGAAGCATTTAGAGATATTAATTTCCAAAAAGTGGGCATTACAATAGACATTCAAACGATGCAGGTCATCCTGCAGCTTCTGACAATCCTCGATTGAATTTATAGATGAATAGATTTTCATGTCATCTGCATATAGGATGGTTTGTGAGTTTAAAAAACAATTACTAACATCATTGATATAAATATTAAATAATAAGGGACCCAATAAGCTGCCTTGAGGCACTCCAGATGTAACAGTAACACTGTCGGATTTATATCTAGCCACCACTACTATTTGACTACGGTTCGAGATATAAGAAGAGAGCCAACGATAAAGATCGCCGTGAATACCTATTTTTAAAAGTTTGTTTAATAGGGTGGTGTGATCAACCTTGTCGAACGCTTTGCTGTAGTCGGTATAGATAGTATCCACTTGTATTCTGTTATCCAGGTTATCCTGGAGATACTCTGTGAAGGTTAAGAGATTTGAGGTTGTAGATTTACCACTAATGAAACCATGTTGATTCGCATTCAAGCTAGGCTTAAGAGCAGCATACATTTGATCATAAATAATTTTTTCAAAAATTTTGTTAAATACGCAAAGTTTTGAGATTGGCCTGTAATTTTTAATATCAGTTTTTTTACCATTCTTGAAGATGGGAGATACATATGCGGATTTCCAAGTAAGAGGAACAGTGCATTCGGTTAGGGAACGGTTAAAAATTAAAGATAAAGGTAAGGCTAAATTGTGCGAACATCTTTTTATGAGAATTGGGGGTATTTCATCAGGACCAGCGCCTTTGTGGATGTCAATTTCTTTAAGGTACTTTAATACCATTTCCTGTGTCACCTCAATACTACTTATACTAGATATGTGGTTCCCTTTGCCAATAGGATCGGGGGGAGGTATATCTTTGGTTGTACTGAAAACCGAACTGAAATATTCGGAAAATAAATTTGCAATTTTTTTTCCGTTGTTGGCTTTCAGATCTCCTAAATACATACATTTTGGAACACCTTGGGATTTATTGGAAGATTTGACATGGCTCCAGAAATTTTTTGGATTTAAGAAAATGTTATTTTCAATATTACTTAAGTAACGAGATTTATTTTCACGACATAAGTCTTTATGCCGTTTACGAAGGAGAGAAAATGTGTCATAGTCAGCTCGGTTTTTATATCTCTTGTATTTACTAAAACATTTAAATTTTTCCTTGGTTACCTTGATAATAGCGGCATTGTACCATGGAGGATATTTTGAATCCCCCGTAAATTTATGAGGAATATGAAGATTTATAAGGAATTTTAAGAATTTATAGAAATGTTCAAGAGCTGGTTCTACTTGGTAGTTAGATAAAATGGATGCCCAGTCAGCTTGTTTTAGAGTGGAATTAATTGATTCATAGTCTCCACGGTTATAGAGAAAAACTTTTCTTTTTACTTTTGTCAGTCAAAGGGTTTCCTGAAATGACACATTAATTGACATAGCTTTGTGATGTATATCTTCAGGAACCAGCGGGTCGTCATTAGGTTCGGCGGAGATTAATAAATTAGACAGGATCAGATCAAGAATGTGGCTGCTCGAATTTAGTTCTCCGTTGAATTGAGAGAGGTTCATAAAGTGCATACAGTCTACAAAGTGATTACTGAGATGAGTAGAATGATCACTTGCTACATAGTATGAAGATGATGTAGATTGTATCCATGAAATTTCAGCAAGATTAAAATCACCTACGATAACAAATGAATCAGCGGGGTGATTTGATACCACGTATGATAACATATGAAGGAAATTTTCCATTAGGTGTTGATGTTGGGTCCCCCCTGGGATGTATACGCAACATATATGGACAAAGGGGTGACGTGTACCATTGGTACGAATGGTAACCCAAATGTCTTCAGCACAAGAGTGCCATTCAGGCCGAGCTACGCTGGTCAGTTCCTGTTTAATAGCTAACAGTACACCACCGCCAAGACGCCGACCTGTAGCAGCGTAATCGCGATCTCTACGATATACACAGTAGCGAGAGTCAAATAGTTCATAGTCTCTAATGCCTTCAGTTAACCACGATTCTGTAAGAGCGATTATGTCGAATTCATTTGAGAGGGTGTTTTGAAGAAAAGTCGTCGTTTTGGTACGAAGGCCTCTAACATTCTGGTAATATATAACTATAGACATGGGCGACTAATTAAATAAATATTAGTGAGTAAGCGGTAAATTATACATAACAAGTAAATATAATTGTTGCGGTTATGTAGCGTGACAAAGTAAATACATTTAATAAAAGGACTTCTTCGTGTATCGTGGAGCATGTACGTGATTTTGGTATTGTGCATCTCAGGCCCAGCTAATGACAGTGTTGTTTTGAAATATGTAATAGAAGAGAGGTAGATACTCGTATATGTGAATACGCGGCAACGGTTAATAATAATGATGACGTAAGTATCTAAGTAAATTGTATAAATGTAAATGGTAAATAATGTAGCGTAAAGGTAAATGTAACTGCAGCGGTTCGTAACAGAGTGAATATATTTAACAAAATGTCTACTTCGTGTAGGTGTAGAGTGGAATATATATGTATTTCTGGTATTGTGCATCTCAGGCCCGGCTAATGACAGTGTTGTTTTGAAATATGTAATAGAAGAGAGGTAGATACTCGTATACGTGAATACGCAATAATGGTAAATAATAATTAGGACGTACTTGTATATATAGTAAATGTTTTGTAAATCGAGTGTAGGTGGGTTGCTTACCGTAGCGGTCGTACAAGGAATGAGTGTGAAAGAGATCACGTCCGTCTGTCGGAAAGGTCTGGATATCGCCCGTGCAAGTGATCGCCAACAGGCGGTAACATTGTTTCCTATATAATTCCTGAGAAGTGTCGATTTAGATAATTTATGGGAATAGGTAAAGTGGGGGAGGGAGGGTGAGTGTAGTAGGGGTAGGTAATGGTAAGGAGAACGTGTGTAGGGAGATACATGACTGAAAGAGAAAATATTTTGAATATTAAAGAAAATATTAAGATTAAAGAAATTATTAAGATGCGAAAAGGAAGCAGACGGAGTCAAGCAATTTTCTGTAGGTCCTCTTCTTTGAAAATGAGTATGGGTGGCGACGTGGGATTTTTTCGTACAAATATTTTTGAGTTTTTTGTCCATGTGAATTGGTAGCCTTTTTCCTTCGCAAGGCCCTTGGCTCGAAAAAGGAGGTTCTTATTGGAATTGGTCAGGTGATCGTTGACAAAATTTTTTATTTCGACGCCGGGATGATTCAGATCCTTTGTGTTTATTCCCTTTCTTCTACGTATTTCCGTCATAAACTCAATTTTACGTGACCGAGTGGAGAATTTTACAATTATCGGTTTAATCAGTTTTGAGTGGAGTGGATCTTTTGCAGAGACTCTGGTGGTAAACTCTATTTCGTTTATATTTAAGTTAGATATACCTATTACGTTTGCTATATCTAATACAATTTTAGGAATATTCTCGTTGTTCTCCTGCGGTAGTCCTTTTATTTCAATGTTTTGTATTCTCATCCATTTAATGTTTTGTATTCTCATCCACTGCTCTCTATTGTTCGTGTCGACTTGCATCATCTTGATGGTGGATTGCAGGGAAGATACTTCGTTTTCCAGTCGATCGACTTTGCACAGCGATTGTTCCAGTGCGTGGAATCTCGTTGAGAATTCGTCCAATTTAGAGTTGTTGAAGTTGACGGATTTTTTCAACTCCGACACTTCGTCCTTTAGTTCCTTGACCTGGCTGTTGAGAGTTTTGAAAGAAGCTAGTTCAGAGAATATTTTTTTAATTTCGTTCATCACATCTTCCATGGAGTTGGTTGAAGTAACGGAGGGAGTTTTACAGGGTTGGCAGCGCCATGTTCTTTTTTTTTCGCTATTTGCTCTGCGAAATGTAGTTTCGGATGTTCCTCCGCACTCATAGTGGAACTGTTTACCACAGGCGTAGCATGTAACGCCATCGGTAATTGAAAGTTGGCATTTGTAGCAGTTCATGTTTTAAAAGGTTGAGCGCTTCTGAATGGTAGACGGTAGCGATGCGCGCCGGTGTGTGTAGAGGTGGCTATGAGTATGCTACGGCGAGGTACTGCACTTTGTGGGTAGTATTGAAATACGACAAATAGGCAAAATTGCACGATTACACTCTTTAAAAAATAGATTTCAAGTGTGAGTTAATATGTCAATGGATGCTTTTAGAATAAATATAAAACCTGGTTTAGTAGAAATTCTCCGACGGCCACGTCAAGTTAATAATGTGAAATCTCTACTTTCAACTGTTGAAAAATAATGTTTTTGCGGATCGGACAAGAACACGTGTCACACTTGACTCGACTAGAATTATATAATTTACATGAGCATAATATTGTATAGACATCATAATTTACTGTTTTATTACCAATGGAAAATACAACAGTGACAGTGCCTAGCGCTGAGGCTAGAAACGACTCAAAACCACATGGCTGCGTCTGTTTTAGACCGGAAATGGACCAGACGGCGCGAGGCGCGTTGCGCGCATGCCGGTCAAATTACTGTCAACGCGTGACGCGCGGTGTCAGCAATGAACGTGTTAATAATAGTTGTTTATGTTGAACAATAATTATAGAGCTTAAAGTCATTAAGTTTAAATTTCGCCAAAGCTAAAAAATACATATTTAAAATACAAATAAAGGTGAAAAATAAAAATATTCATACTAATCCAAAAACAGAATGCTCACGTAACGTCAGATGTTCCAAATGCAATGGTACCAACATAACGAGGTGTTTTAATGAGATGATTTTTTATTCACTTTTAAATAACGATTCATAAATTTTAGGCATAATAAAACTTATATATATTCAGAATCGACGTTTGCATACATGTTTTTAAAGCCATTATATTTTTCGCTGGAGTTCCTTATTGCAGTGATGGTTAGTTATATTTGATGATAATATTATTGAACTTTTTTTTCTTGTTCCAGGTATCCATAGAATCAACTGACTTCAAAGGACTTCCGATAGTAAAGCAACACCGGCTTGTTACCGCAGCGCTAAAAGAACAAATTAAAGACATGCACGGTATCAGAATACGGACTACGGTTCCAAAATGACTTCTTCCTCGAGATGAAAACCTGAACATTGGTTTCTAATTGTGATACTTCATATCCTCCCGCAAACCCTGCAATTAACTGCTTTTCCTATAAACAAATACAAAGTTACAATACATCCTGCTTAGTTAAAATTATTTATACTTCTATTTATGATGAATTTAAGGTACAAAACATGAAAATTACAGGTTTTATAAACTCTTCCGTTGTTTGAAAATATGTAAATAAAATTGGAAAAAATTGTATTAGTGAGCATTGAATGAGAGTAGAGAAATGTAACCAAATACCAGTATGTTTTGAGATTATAAAATTATGTTGACTTTCTGAGGTTGTGCTAGAATAGAAAATTATAAGCAAACATGTGTTTTATTTTATAAATTTCATACGCCACCTGTGTTTACAAAATTCGAAGCGTCAGCCAGTCGGGCACGTAGTGCCGTATTCGTCACGAAACATCAATAGCAGTTGAGTCACATTGTGCCATATGTGACACCAAATGACACGTCCTCATAAAATTCATTCCATCTTCTTTTATTATGATTCAGAGGCAGTTATAGAAAGAGAGAACACTAAGTTTCTCTTTGCATTTAAAAATTTACCTCAAAAATAGCAAATCTATTCGGAATTGAATGTCAGGTGGGAATATTTCTAAATAAATCTCTAATCCGACAGACACTAACTAACAAGATACTATATTGTCTACACTTGGGTTGGATGTCAAATTAATGTCTATCTCTTTGGAAAATCAATCAATGGAAAAAAAGATTAATAATAATAAATGAATTATTTTCATAGTGCCGTTTTCGTGAGAAAATCACCCCAAAGGCGCTTAAACATGCTTACCTCTTGTAGGTGGTCAAAAAAGGAATGAACAAATATTTTTTTACATCCGCAGAATCTTTTCTACTGACCCTCCAGTAATAAATTTGTCGATCTCTGCTTGCCTACTTGTATTATTCACACTGCGCAAGTATGGGGAAAATTTAATAGGTAGTGTATGGACACCTTTTATCAACATCTATGTGAAGAATTAGGTACAATGTCGTGACATTGTACCTGACTCCAATGCCCCCTGGATTATGAAAGAGATACTATCCACACTTGAATAAATTAATGAGTATTGTATGGAAAACTTTGGAAAAGTAAACAATCCGTTGTTGAAGAAAAACAATACAAAGTGTTTCGTGTGAAAGCAGGCTCATATTATATTTTTCTGATGAATAATATGTTTATATTAGAATATATGTAAACAAAGTAAATCTGAATTATCCCTAAAAAAAAAAAATTTTTTTTTGACAAAGCAGTAAGGTAAATATTGGCTGTGACATTAATTTTAATTTGTATAAATAGATTACTTTTTGATTTTGATGTTCAAAATTGACGCAGTCTATTAAACAAGGGCGAAATTGAATGAATAAATTCAATCTTGTGATCGATCTGATTCTTGATGTAACACGGAAATAATTCTTCATTCCTTAGCTTAAGCCTTGCAACCCCAGGATTTTTTAACGTGCGGCATCATAATTACGGCGCGGATACTATGAGTGTCATCGCAAACTCGTCGAAGATATTATGTAGTGTGCAGGACTCCGTCTAACGTATGAAATCCTAAAATCCGTGCATCATCGTAAAAACCGCATCTACTCAGCCAGTCAGGACTTCCGAGCAAGGCTTATTCGTTTCCGTAGTCCGTATTCCCTAATTCATGGAATTAAGAAATTAATTTCGTTTTTAATAGTGATGTCGCACGCAATACGTCTCTTGTTCGTCGATATCGAGTCTATCCGTACTAGGCCCGCAGGGCGCAAGTTAGTCTGCGAGACACTAGTCAGAAGTTCCTAATTCATTCTTCAGTACCCGCGACGATTCCGTTCGTGTCAGTCCCAGCGCGGCCAAGCCACCAGTTTCGTTAGTCGAGGGGGAATTTCCGGAAGTAATCAGTACTCGGTAGGGTGCAACTTTGTTTCGCTCGCCATATTGTCTTTGATAACGAAACCATTAATTACTACAATGAGGTGTTTTGTACACATTTTTCGTATTATTTATTATCTAGTCGAGTAAGATTATAATTTTCGTGTTTATTTTATTTTTAATATGTTATTTTCAACACTAGCGAAATTTTTAATGCGACACCCCTCCCCCCCTCCCGTTTTTAATTATTCAATTTTTAAAGTTTTTTTGAATTAAATCATTAATCAAATAATAAATTCACAAGACTGGGTGAATCAAACTTAATCGATTCGCTACTGCGAATGAATATGCGCATGTCTACGGTCTATACCTAAATAATAATACTGGAAAAAAAATTATTATTCGGCACTCAAAATGATTTTATTATAAAAACTAATAAATTGTTGCTTTATAAATTACGCCAAAACTAAAAAAATCATATTTAAAATACTTTAAATAATGCCATCTTCAATTACTTCTCCTTTTACTCTAAACACATTCCACTATTTTTCAGTTGATGTAAATGTTGGTGCACCTGGTTTTACATTCAAATAATTTCAAACGGCTTCCAACCGTTTTACCGACTTTTGTTTGTGTCAGTTTGTATTCATGTCTGTGCATGTTCTTTTGAAGAAATAAAATAGTATTTTGTTCAGTTTGTTAAATAATTTTAATTGTTTTTATTGTATCACAACATAAAAGTACTCTAATTGAACTGTCAAATAACGTTATGTGCAATTAGTAATAATTATTGGGATAAATTTGCTGTTTTTTTTTTAATTTTTCATCATGGATTCGTTAAGTAAGCTTCCAAAAATCAGGCAAGTTTGGCAACCAGCTAAAAGTAATTTATTGAGAAGCATTCCAGGCATAGCATCGGCGAAGGAATCATTACCGGTCATGAAGAGACCTCAAACGAATTTACGGAGAAGTAAATCCTTTTCGGAACTTCAAATAAGAAAACCGATATCTGATAGAAACGGGATAGTGATACATCCCTTGCTTTCGAAAGGAGACATGGTTAAGTCAATCGGATTTTTAGCCCATAGCAGAGATTTGGCGAAATCTAACGGGTGCTTAGCTCAAAATAAGGAGAATAAACCTTTTATTAGAAATAACATGACTGCTGTTAAACGAGCTGGTGCCCCTATCATTCCAAATGTTGCTGCGAAGCTTCCACGCAATGCCAATGCGTCTGCCGACAGTTCTAAACTCGTTTCGGGGGTGAAGCCAGCAGCTGTAAACAAAAAGATTCCGCTTTACGACTACAAGGCTCGCTTTAACGATCTGCTGGAGAGGCATAAACCGATGAAGGAGGAGTACTTGGAATTGAAGAGGACACGTGACACCATTGAAGAGGAACTGGAAGAGATGCGAATGCAGTGGGAGAGCTACGCAGTCACACTAGAAGAGTACAAAAAGAGTGCTGAGGTGGACAGAAGTAAAATAAATCAACTGACCAATGATAATAGTCAAATATTAACTAAATATGAACAAGTCGTCAAGGAAAATGAAGAATTGAAAGCGCGACTCGGCGAAATAACGTCTGAATTATTTTATTCAAAGCAGACTCTTGAAGAAACGACAAGGAAACTTATTCAAAGTGAAGAGGTCAATAGACAACAAGAACAGGTATATTTATTCACGTCTTGTGGTTTGAGAGCTGATGGTAGTTACATAGGGATGCTGAGATTCTACAAGTATTCACTAATATCCAGCGCTCTTTTTATACAGCATCGAAGTGGCACTGGTAGAGCGGTACTATTCGTGCTCCATAGTTTGAGCCAGTCGACGTTCACAGATTATACAGAGTCCAAGTCCCCATTATATTCACTGATCAGTTCTCAGTTACTTTGTTTTACTATTTAATGTTTCTTTTGGAGGTTTTTAATCGCAAACAATTAATTAGTTGTTTAATGTTTCAGTTGATAGCGAAGCAGGCAGCTGATGTTGAGGAGTTGGAGGAGTCTACCCAGAAACTTCACTGGGAGAGACGTAGCTTACACAACAAGCTACAGGACATGAAAGGTAACAGATATCTATTTAATTAATTAATTAGAAATATTATTTGAAACATTTACTTTGTGCACATCATTATATTTTTAGGAAACATATGAAAGAATAGGAAACATGTGAAAGAATAGGAAACATGCGAAAGAATAGGAAACATGTGAAAGAATAGGAAACATGTGAAGGAATAGGAAACATGTGAAGGAATATGAAACATGTGAAAGAATAGGAAACATGTGAAAGAATAGGAAACATGTGAAAGAATGTCGAAATGCCACAATTCGATTGGTGTTTTGTCCATATTTGAACATTCTAACATGTTAAAATATGATTATGAAGTCAACATTTTTGAACCCTCAAACAATATTAAGGATTTCTTTACTTAACCCTTTAGGTGCCACATGTACTTTTTAAAAATGCTGGAGAAGTGTCGATAATCCATGAATATAATATTTTTTATTTTGATTACTTTTATTTTTAGACACTTGTTTTCAATAATGTGATGTAATTTTAGAACCGTGGGTAACGCGTGACGAATTTTATGGCTCGAGCTATATATCGTTCGGTGGCACCTAAAGGGTTAAACACATTTCTTTTTGAAAATCAGTTACTTTATTTTATTAGCAAAACTCTAGTCTTTAGTACATATTTGCTTCCCCTAGGCCCGGTATTTCAGTTTACTCGGGAATAATAATAATAATAACAACAAAGCATTTATATAGCGCAGTTTTGTGTTATTTCACTTCAAGTGCGTAACACTATAAATAAACTTTAAAATGATTAAATAACTCCATTCAGTGGTATTCCTAATTCCTACAGTGCTACTTTTACATTCTATTTATACATTCTTAACATATTACATACATTCCTGCTTATTCTTAATACTACTCCTGCAGTACTCCTTAGGTGCATATTCATAAAAAATTACAAAATATTATACAGTATACATATGGCTATACAAAAATAACACATTCACAATATTACTACAAAAATAGTAACATTTTAAGACAGGAGTCAGGTTATGTTCAGCAATAACAGACTTCACATAAAAAATTTAAAAAAATATATATACGGAGGAAACCGAAACCAAACAACTACCAAAGGCTTGAGGAAATGACTTTTTATAATAAATTGAAGAGAAATTAAAATAATAGACAGTAGGATTTTTTTAAATAAGTTTGTTTTTAAAGCCCATTTAAATTCAGTCAATTTCTGGATATTAGTAAGAGCTGGGGGAAGTTTATTCCAAGTGAGAGGGCCATTTACACAAAAAGAGCGATCATAGTAGACTGCTCGATTTGACCTTGAAAGTTCAATTAGACGATTAGTAGCATCTAGATCTGCTGACCTCAGAGTAAGCTGTCTATCACTTAAGTCCTGTCGGATGCATAGTTCAGATATATAGGCTGGCGCCATTCCCTGCAACGCTTTGAAGGTCAGTAAGCAGATCTTGAACTCTATTCTTTCAGGGCATCGAAGCCAATGAAGCTGATCCCTTAGAAGTGGGGTTATATGACAATATTTAGATTCACCAAATATCATTCTCGCCGCAGCATTGAAGACTGACTGGATTCTATTGAATTGTTTTTGAGGGAGGCCAGCATATGCACTATTACAATAGTCCATACGTGAAACAACGAAGGAATTTTTGAGTGATTTTGCTCCATCAGAGGGAAGACATCTCCTGATTGATTTTACCTGCCTAAGAAGGAAAAAACCAGAACTTACAGCTTTTGTAATTTGCGATTCAAGAGAAAGACTATTGTCTATAGTGAAACCTAGGAATTGCCATCCATTCGGCTTATCTTGTCAGGGTTTCTAGAATAGAACAACTTATCGGACTTAAATATCTCATAGCGATCTTAACCGCTGGAATGCCACATTCGCGCCAAATACAAATACCCTCGAGTATCAGCGATAAAACGGAGCGTGCACCATCTGCTATTTGACAGTAATTTCGTAATTACTCACCGTTGTTTTTTTTGTAAATTATACTGTCTTACTAGATAATGTGTTTAGGTATTTATCAAATTATGTATATATATGGCTTAAATAGTTTCCCCAGAATAGCTACTTATATTCAGAGAAATGATGTTTTTCTCCTTTATTTTATTAAAAAAATCCAAAAATAATTTCATTTTTTTATTATATTTTCATGAGTGTCCTTCACAATGAAAATAAAATAATAAAACACTTTCCTCTAAACTAATATAGTAATATGACATTGAAAATCATTGTTGCAAGGTCAATGACACTTCTACTAACTTTTTCACAGATAAAATAAATGTGTTTGCACGTGATAAAATAGAATAATGTTAAGACATATTATTTCCTTGCCAAGCGAATAAAATATATTTTAGTATGTTAGGAGGATTTTTTAAGGTTCAAAATACTATAAATTTTTCAAAGTTTGAAAATTGCTCACTATAATAAGGAACTAAAATACTTGGAGAACTTAATAATTACTATATTAAATTCTATTTACATTAAATAAAAAAATATATTAAATGGAGTTTTACGAATTAAATAAAAAAACAATTAGTACCATAAAATCAAGTCGAGTAAGGTACGTTTCTAGCGAATGCCGCTCCGGCATTGTTGGCACACTACGGGTACCGGGTCAGAGTGCCGCTCCGGTATTGCTGGCATATGAACGGTTAAAGAGCAACTGAAGTACCAGGCCTTAGGTTTATAACCCTTTACTTCATAAGTTAGGTTGCTTATATTGTGTGGTCACAACTATTGCAGTTATTTTAAATTAAGCAGACCCCAGGATTCATCTAACTAAATGCATTGTGTAATATAGGTTACCCCCCTAGAGTTTAGTTTCGTGCACTTGGAGGTGAAATCAATTTAGGGATGGTTCACCAGCAAGTATGCCAAAAAATTTAGTTGTGTGATAAAAATTTTATTTCAATGTGATTTAATATGTTCAGGCAACATCCGTGTGATTTGCCGCGTGCGCCCCGCGTTGGCAGCTGGCAAGCCTGTGGCGGCCATGAGCTTCCCCGACGCCTGCACCATCGAGCTGGAACGCTTCGAGCCCGGAAACCGTCGCCTTGCCAAGCACGACTTCAAGGTGGGTCACCAACTTCATAAACCAACCAATGTTCTATTGTAAGAATCGTCTTTTATATTCTTATTGAATCATTGCCTTGTTGCCGAGGATTGTGATCCCCACTCTAATTGCTTTGATGAACGACAGCGCTGTCTGGAGAGTTGTGGACTCCGACACTCCGTTATTTGATCAGTTCGATACATTGGTGGTCTTTATCTGCTTCTCCCGCCTTTCACTTTGCCATTAACCACGAGCTTCTCCGGGTTTGAGTTCTCAGTTTAAAAAAAAAAAAATTACTTATTCCACACAGGAGGCCCCGAGGAATATTATTTCTGAGGACCTATGTTATCTTTGAGGATGCTGTGTGGAGGAACTTTTTGAGGAGAGGAAGGAGTGAACATGGATCTTGAAGAGGCCCATCTTGTAGAAGAGAAGAAACACAGAGGCCGGCAAATCATTCCACAGCCGAACTGTTGAACATAAGAACGAGTCGTAGAAACTCTCATCTGGCAAATGTCAACCATGTACAAATGTTGGGTGCGCGTTTGGCATGTTTCCCGACTATGCACTGGAGCCGAAAGAGATTAATGGCACTAGTTCCTCAGAGCATCTTTCTTTAAAATACCAGTAGAACACCGAGAGCATTCTCACTCCTGTTCTCTAAAGATTGCAATAATGATAGATTTCCCTATCTTAATAAACGGACCACCCGTTTCTGTTCAGAGTCAAGGGTTTTTCAGGTATTTAGGGGCTCCAGACCACAGGTGGATGCCAAATTCAACAGTGGGGCGCACTTGCAATTTGTACAGGGTCAACAGTTGTGTACTATTAAAGTATCTGCGGGCTCTGTACAGTACGCCCAACTTCTGAGAAGCTAATTTGACTCAGGCTTCAATGGAGCCCCCGTGCCTGAGCTGGTCACTTAAAGTTACACCAAGCATATCAATGGAAGGCAGTTGGGAAGATTGCATCCTTTGAAGGAGACTAGATTATCATTTCGGTTCCTGTTAGACATAATCAGACATGATTGGGTCTTTGAAACATTAAATTTGATGAGGTTATTTAAGAATGACTTTGTTGAATTCAATGTTTCAAAGACCTCTAAGGTAACCGTCCATTCTCTGCTTCAAAGCTCTCCGAGCTGTTGGAGTTTGTGTGCACTTTGGGGGCTTGTCAAACAAAAAGCTATCATGTACTGTACTGTCATCCGCGTAACAATGAATTGGCACACATGTCAGTTGCTGGCCAGAGTTAAAGATACTTTCACCATCACTATTGTAAAGTACCACTGGTCAGGTCACTTATATGCTTTACATTTCTAAGTTTTCCCAACCTCGCTTTATCTTTTCTTCTCATCATCCCTATTACATTGCCTAATACTGCAATGCCATTGTCTCACGGACTTTGAACTAGCTGGGATTCCTGTGCGGGCTTCACATAAAACCAATAAATCATTTAGTTATTGATTTTTGGGATATTATTATCAGATGCATTATATTACAGTGTCTATCATCTACCCCCATGATGGACACCGTAACTCTGTCCGAAACATTGGCTAAAGGAAGAAGCGCAACACGGCATGGTACCCCAAAAATTAATCACCACATTAAAAAAATTATCTATAATAACTGCATAAAATCATCACATTCCTGCATATCTCACTCACAAAACACAAGAGCTAAATCTCGCAATCATTTTCAAGTACGCAATATTAAATCCACTTTTCCCAAAAAAACACAAATTCTACCTCGGACTTCTCATATTCAAGATCTTCCTAAAAGAAACCTTTGAACACATAACGCAAAAGAATCTAAATTGGCCATTTCAAAACTTCAACACATGGCTAATAAACAAAAAAAGGAATTGCATCACCAAGTTACTTACAAACTCCTTAATGTTATTTAGTTGTTATTATTTAATTTTTTTAAATTTTAAATATTTTATTAAGCATTTTTAAATAATGTTTATTTACATATTTAAAAAATATATATCTATTCAGGTAATTTTATCTACTTTTATTTATTTTTTATTTAGATACTTTCCATGTATTATTTTTTTAAACTTTATATTAAAAAAATTATTTTATATGTATTTCCTTATATATTTTTAAGCATTTTTCTACATAATCCTATGTATATATGTATATTTATTCTTACCCATCTCAGAACAGACATCGCCTAGTGAGACGGGTAAAGTACATATATCTTATATGCCAATAAATGCCCAGGTTGCCGGCAATGAAATGAAAAAAAACTTTTGACTGTAAAAATCTCAAATCATAGTGGTAAATTAATTATTTAAAAAAAATACTTATAGAATATTTAATAATACAAATATAATAGCTAATTACAAAAAAATATAAATTTATTTTACGAAAAATACCCAACTCAATAGAGAAAGATTTCTCTTGTTTGAGTTGTGAAGCACCGCCAACTAGCGACAGTAAAAATCTAATATATCCCAATCATGTATGTTTTGTGTCCCCAGTTTGACCGAGTGTTTGGCCCATCCAGCAACCAGGAAGACGTGTGGGAGGAGGTGTCCTGCTTGGTGCAGAGCGCCCTCGATGGATACAATGTATGCATATTTGCGTATGGACAGACTGGATCAGGTATGCTAACTACATAGTAAATTAAACATTCACTTTGGCCATTTTAGAGCCTTGTGCACACTGCCCATAACCATTGAGTTAGTGTTCTTTCCAAATACTCAATTGTCCTAATTTTGAATGGTGCGGTGGTTTAGATTTTTACAACACCAAAAAAATACTTTTTTTTTTTTTAAATCAGAATGTGACCTGGGAACTGAGATAATTTGTTTTGGACAGTATAGATCGCTTTCTTTTTTTAAGACGTTAGGGGCATCTTGAAATTTGAATGATTTTGGCATATAAAACCCTCTGGTTTATAAAATACATATCTCAAGCTCTGCTTAAGTGTTTCTGTATTCATATTTAGGCCTCACTTAAGTCAATGAAAAATCAGGTCTCATTGTAAGTTGCTTTGTTTCCAGGAAAAACATTCACAATGGAAGGTTCAGGAACCGAGCCCGGAGTCATCCCCAGAAGCTGCACCATGCTGTTTGAGTCCATCAAACAACTCTCTAAGTCTGGGTAGGTTTTCCTCTCTTTATTCATGAGTTTTATCTTTCTAACCCTTCTTAATAATCTCTTCAATTTTATTCTACATAATATTATTAATGACAAGCACAAAATCTGTTTGTATATCTCATTAAAAACCCTCAAATGGAGAGAGCTGTGGCATCACACATTTTATACATCTTTTTCTATCTGGAAGTTCTTGGTCAGTATGGAGATTTATAGTTTACGACTTAATTTCCACTGTGAGTTTTAAAGTATCATTTTGCATAATAGCGATGCTCCCAATGCACAAAGTCTTTTTTACATCTGTAAATTTAATTTTGTTAAAATTATATAACCCCTTTTTCAGAAAGATTGTAGGAAAGTAATAAGTACCACATTTTGACGGCCCCAACGAAAGGTGTCGAATCTGCAAAATTTCGACTTTCGTTTTATTGTCTTAAACTATCTAATGTATTCTATATTTTCAGGTGATGACAAAAAGTTGAGTTTTCCTCTAAATTCTCATTTTTTTTAACGATAATGATAGAAACTGCACAATACATCTGGCGTAGAAAGCTGAATCTAACTTAGTTTTCACTCTCCCGTAAACATCCGAAAATGCAGATTCGACGCCTTTCATTGGGACCGTTGATTTCGAAACACAGAATACAATTGAACAGAATATTTATTCATATTTTAGATTAAAAATAACAATGTAAAAAAATATATATATTTCATTCATATTACGTATTTATTAACATGACCCTTTTTTTGTAGTTGGGAGTACACGGCCCACGCATCTTTCCTGGAGATCTACAATGAGCAGCTGTACGACCTGCTGCAGCCCTCCAGAGACCCTCGGGAGCTGGACATTCGCATGGCGGACGCCAAGGGCTCCGATGTTTATGTTACTAATCTAACTGAACAGGTACAGCTTATTATTAGAGTATCTTCCTGATTTTGTTGTTTATTCATTGATAATTATTTGGTGTGTTGAGCTATCACTTATCAGATAGATTTTCTTTTTCATATTACGTATGTATACAGTAGAACCACGTTAATTTGGACCTACATAATTCGAAAGACGCATAATTCGAAATTTTTACTGAGAAAAAAAACCCGAAATACCCAGAATACCCAGAATTCGAAATTCGTTAATTCAAAATCCGTTAATTCAAAATTCATTAATTCGAAATTCATTAATTCGAAATTCATTAATTTCAAATTCATTAATTTCAAATTCATTAATTTGAAATTCATTAATTCAAAATTCATTAAATTAAGAATGTCTGCTCGACCAGTTTCCCAGAGGCACATCTGTACTAAACCAAGTGACTCTCGATGCCGTCAACTGGCTTAATAACTTCAGCATCCCACTGTAACCTTCTCTCACCCACCTCCACCATACGAAGCTAGCATGAACTTGTGTGATTCCAGGAAGTCCACTCCGCCGAGGACCTGCTTCGTCTAGCGGCCCGTGCCCAGATGCATCGCCAGACGGCTGCCACTGCCGGCAACGAGCGCTCCTCTCGCTCACACTCTGTGTCCAGGATCCGTATCTGCGGCAAACACGCCGGACGGGAACTGCAGCTGGCGGCGCGCTTATGTCTAGTGGATCTGGCGGGGAGCGAGAGCGCCAAGCTGACACAGAGGATCAAGGAGACCAAAAATATCAACAGAAGTCTGTCAGAACTTGGACAGGTGGTTTTTTTTTTTGATTATTTTAATTTGGATTATTTTAATTTGGATTATTTTAATTTGGATTATTTTAATTTGGATTATTATTTAAATACTTTTATTGGGTGTAGCTGTTGATTTTTTTATGCATCTTTCGTCATGTGTCGCAGGGTCCGATGAATCCTTTTATTGTTTTAAGTGATGAAGGACTTTTCTTTTTAGATATACTGTGGCAACTTTCATGGCCGATGTATGGAACAGCGGCAGTGCATGGCTTTTTTGTACTTAGACTGTCAAAAATGCTAAAAAGGTGGGACTGGCATCATGAAATTTGCACAACTTTTACTGTCGGGGAATTTATAGGTTACACTACTATTTTCACCTCATCATTTCCTTCATGAGCTCTAGAGCTACGGTGTATCCATTTAGTTGCAAAAAAATTAAAAATAGCAATACATATTGTGAAAAAATCAAACTTTGATAAAGCCACATCGTAACGACTGGTGTTGTATTGTTCTTTACTTTGCCTGATATTTCAAAGGATTGGCTGTTCTACAACCTGCTACGAATCATTGTATATTTGATGTCGTATCTATTTATTCCAGGTGATTCTAGCCCTCCAACAGAAGCAAGAACACATTCCCTTCCGCAACAGCAAACTGACTCGCCTGCTGGAGCCGCAGCTAGGCGGGGCGGCGAAGGCCCTGCTTGTGGCGGCAGCCGCTCCGTACGAGGACTGTTCGCACGAGTCACTGAGCACACTGCGCTTCGCCACTCAGGTCGGCAACTGCTCCACGGCCAGCGCCAGGAGGAACATAGCGTTGGCCAACCCCACGGCCGCACCCGCGCAAACCCCAAATAAGCACTGATTGATTGATTCATTCACAATGAAATGTCATGACTTGATTGATTGATTCATTCATGATGATTAATGCTGCCCCCGGGCAAACACCAACTAAGCACTGCTTGTTTGATTCATTTATGGTGAAATGTCACAACTGGATTGAGTGATTCATTCGCGATGACTAAGGCTACCCCTGCGTAACACCAAATAAGCACTGATTGATTGATGATGAAATATTACAAGTTGATCGATTGATTCATGATAAAAAATGACAAGTTGATTGATTGATTCTTTCACGGTGATTAAGGCTGCCCGTACACAAACACCAAATAAGCATTGGATGATTGATTCGTTCATGATAAAATATCACAAACGGATTTGTTGATTAATTCATTCACAATGATTAATGTCGCAACTGGATTGTTTGATTCATTTGTGATGAAGTGTTGCAATTGATTAATTCAAGGTGAAATTTCACAACTGTATTGCTCGATTCATTCATGATAAATGTCACAACTGGATTGATTAATTAATTATACCTGTATAAGCTGTAGGTATATTTTTTGGATGTTGGTCACCAATAGGCATCGGGTCAACTGGGTTCATAGACAAAATATAACAATTATTGAGTGCAAATTGTGAAACATATGGAACTGACATCAAATTTGACACTGCATTTGTAAGAATTTGTGCCCTGACTTGTAAATATTATAATGTGGCAGCGATGTGACATGGAGAAATATAAGAGGTAATTCTGCCTTTACTTAGGACAAACGTTATGTTTATTTTTGTACAAAAATCTCTTCCACTTTGTATATGAGAGTTTAAAAAAACAAAATATGAGATTATATGTATTTGTCGCTGTTATGTCAGTAATATTATATTGTCTTATCTTGGTAATCTAGACTTCATTTTGATTTGTTAACCACTAAAAAATAATGTTATGGTTCCAACGAGTTTTTTTTATGCATAGTAAGTTTGCTTAGCCCATTTCAGAAAATTGATCTCAAAAATTCTGTAAATTAATTTTTTTCTCAAATCTTTTTTTACCACCACGCGACATGTTTTGAGACAATATGTGCTTTGGTGAAATATTGATTACATATTATGAGACATCCGCGTACGGGGAATCCATAGGCGACAGACTCATAGATCTGGTTAAAATTATTTTGCATTTATGTTTTAGTCGTTCACAAAAAATTTGGACGATTTTAATCGATAGTAATTTACTGTCAAAATAATAATGTTTGATGAATTTTCTAATGTTATTAAATAGCAAACAAGATAATCGGTGCCTTTGGACTTGTAAATCTACCTGTCGAATGGCGACATTATGATACAATGAAACTCGAGAAGTTTTCCTGCTTAAGAAGTTTTCATGCTTAAGAAGTTTAGTTTTTTCAGTCCTTTGAAGACTGAATTTGAAAAATGGCCAAATTTATCCCACATATAAGGTTTTCCCACGTAAGAATTTTTTTTTTTCCTTTCCCTTGGGAAACCTAAGATTTAAAAGTATACTGTATTTAAAAGTAAATTTTTGTTGTTAATTTCCATTGTTCGCATTCTAGTCCTATTCTGACGATGTTCGAAGCTAGAGATGTGCTGGTATTTTGTATTTGTATGTTTTTATTTGAAGGGGCTATTTCTCAAATAATTTTCCGTCAATTAGTCTGGCAGGAAAGATCATAATAATATTTTTATTGTGCAGTTTTTGTGAAAAATTACCTTAAGGGTGCCTTACATCCCTCACTACAGTAAAACCTGCTAATAAGGTTCTCCCACATGACAAGTTTTCATGCTCAAGACGTCCCGTTCTTTCGGTCACCTGAAGATGGAAATGAAATAGGTTTTCTCAAAAAGAAAATAGATTTTTTTTTTTGAAAATTTGTTCCCTGTTTTTTAAATTATTTATCCTTACTTAATTATTATCTAAGTTCAAATTTATTTTATAGTAAAATGTTTTCAGTTGTATTAAGTTTGATGTACATTTTGCAATTTTTTGAAGCAATTTTGAAACATGTGTAATCAAAATTCCCGTCTTACATAGATATTTTGTTTTTAACGTTCAATTGATTTACTATTCCCCAGTTTTCGGGATGATTTTGCTAATACACCATATAACACCATTTAATTTAATAATACGTAACTAAATGACAAATATATTTCCCACTGTCATTTTAACGAATATCTCACCAGCTAACTACTAATTCAAGAATGCTAAAGCCATTATATTATGATTTAGCTTGCGTCTTGTGTGTAGGCCATTTCAAATTTTAGTATTATTTATGTATATTAAATATTTCGAGATTTATGGACATAGTAAATTTGCTAGATAAATAAACGTTTTAAAATACTGACGAGTATTGTATTTATTAATGACATTGTCATTTCTACAGTTTAAAATTAACAGGTTCACCGATTTGTGTGTGGTTTTCAATGACATTTCATTTGTCGGCGGTTACAACAACATTGAACAATAATTCTCAAACGATCGCAAAGTTAAGTAACAGTCATCGAAGAGTCTGATCTTGGATCCTGATGGATGGGAAAATTACAACACTAATTAACATCTATATATTATAGTGGTGCACAACCCACGGGTCGCATCCGGCCGGCGAGCTAATTTTGTACGGCCTGCGGGCCATTTCGTATGCCTAACTTGACTAAATAAAATTTCTAAAAGTTTAGAGTGGAAGGACAAAAATTGTTGAATATTTTAGAAAAAAGGTTTCATATGTGAACATTTGATGCATTTTAAAGATTTCCGTTTCATAAAACAAAAAGACTAAATTTTGTTTGGAATTTTTGTCTTTCCGAAAGGAAAAAATTAACAGCATTTATTGGTTTGATGGTTGGCCCAGGAAAGATTTTGTTTTTTTGCTTTCTTTGTAAGCATCATGGATGATTTTGAATGGATTCCATAGGGGTAGGTGCACAGCCAAACAGAAGTGAGTTTTGATATTTCTTATTAGCAAATTACTATGATCAAAATATTCGACCGTCTTCATTCTGTTTTACAAAATATGAAAGGGTATCCACCACAAACATTTTTTTGACATCTTTAATCTTTCAAACTGATAAAAATTTACAGTATTTACTGGTTCGACTTTGGAGAAAGTTTTTCAGCTGCGGCACTTTGTTTATGCATTCTATGTTGGAATTCTTATACAATATTCGAATTTAAAAAAAAAGTCTGCACTAGCTACGCTACCAACCGCAAAGTTAACCATGTCAAGTACTCTACCCCCTGCGGCCCGCGAACAAATTGAACATGGATAAATTAGCCCTCCGGTTAAAAAGGTTATGTATCACTGATCTAACACAACAGCCGGACTGACAGCACTAACGGAATAAAAGGGTGAAAAGGGTCTCATTTGATTGTGGTATTTAAAAAAACCCGCAGTACCTGTTAGCTGAGTGTTGTACATATTATGCATATATTGAGTATGGAATTGTTTTAGACTTACGAGGAACGGGTGCGCTGCCTGTTTCATACAAAATTAAATTTTTGATTTGAAGCCAAAATACCCACCCAAACTGAATAATCTTTTTTTAAAATCAAAAACAATAGCAAATATCTAATACAGATCAGAAGTATTTTGTCAATTTTTATTTTAAATTAGATACTATTAGTCACAAAAGATGACGATTTATTCATAATTTTAGGAGGCAACTTTGGCAAATGTTTGTGACTAAGTGCGTGCGATTTTTGAAAAAATCTTACCGATACCTGCCTCAGGAATATGATGAAGTACATATACAGTAAAATAAAGCTTTCTTTTTGTCAAAATTTTAATTAAAATTTTATTTCATTAATTTGTGTTATTTCACAATTTATTTAATTAAAATGATATATATACTATATTTGCTACACGTTCCAGAGCGGTATTTTTTTTTGTATCGTCTGGTGAAAGACCATCACTCAGAATCAAAACGAAGTTTAAAATGGCTTTAGCCGTGTTTGGTGACCAGATCTGAATAGCCAGGTACTTACCCACCTTCCTCCTTCCCATCTCTTTCTCCCCAATACCCTAAGCCTCACAACATACCCCAATTGAGGATGCCATAGTCCCACTGGCTCCAGATTTTTTTTACGTTAACTGCATACAGAAGGCCCCGAGGAAAGTAATTTCCTTGGTGGAGGTGTTGGTTATCCAATGAATGGTTCCCGGGACAACGGTACCTACACCCACCTCCCAAATTGAATCTCCCAGGTTGGAAGCAATTGGGACTCTTGTGTGGTATTCACCCAAAAAAATCATGCATCATTTCATACATACTCTACTGTTGTTCTGACTCTTGACATGGCCCAACTAGAGTATTTGATTCACTTGATCGTGTCATGCCTTCTTGGGTGTCCCTGACTTCTACCATGCACTTGGTCTTGTTTTATATATATTTTTTCCCCAGAACTAAGGAAATTTCTCACACATCACATCACTGCATTTTCTGCTCAGGTCTATGATAAATAGCTTAGGTCGAGTTGTTTCATTCTACAACCATGATTTGACAAATTTATATATTGCAAAAACTTTATATTTTGAAGCCCGTTTTAACATTTAAAACTAAGCATAGCGAAAACACTCCAAACAGTTCAATATAATTATTCTCAATGACGAAGCAGAGTTGAAAACATGAATATTTTGCTAAAAATATATTTGGGTAAAGTTTTGCGTTAGGTTGGAACAATTCTACCTTACAATTTCGGCTGCGCCGCGCGCTGTTCATTCGGTTACAATTTTTGGTTACTGCCCATGTGTGTTCTACATGAATCCACTAATGCTAACAAACTCAACAAAAGGGGCCTTTCTCTGGCTTTATGCAAATATTCATACCTGAATCTAAATGGTCTATTTCTGTTACGCTCGCCTATTTACCCATTTTTTTCTGGTTTGCGATGACGGACAATACTAATACTATAGCAATAATCAGAACACCTGTCCCACTACACTCCGCTATCTTCAGCAACAGATGCGATGCTAACTCAGCCACTGACCGGGCAATTGATGTGGGGTCACGATCCTCAGCAAGGAGGCAACGACTCAAGAAGAAGCAGAATTTAAATCGATTTAATTTTATACTGAAAAATATTATTTCGTCTTTATCTTTTAAGAGTACTCTATTAATTTCGAGTAAAAAATTAGTTCATTGGTGATTATCAGTGTTGTCAAGT
Organism: Halesus radiatus; assembly: GCA_022606495.2. Classification (NCBI taxonomy): domain Eukaryota; kingdom Metazoa; phylum Arthropoda; class Insecta; order Trichoptera; family Limnephilidae; genus Halesus; species Halesus radiatus. The sequence continues at coordinate 25,558 of JAHDVE020008120.1, forward strand.
ATTCTTGATGTTTGACAGAATTTTTTCTTTAAAAAAAGATAATTGAGGAGCTGGATGCAATAACTAATTAGAAGCACACGAGATGTTTTTACTTTTTACTCACATCACCTTTTTATTATATCAACCCCCTTCTTTATCTGCTGTTTAAATATTATTTCTGTAGGTTTTACACAGATGGAGCTATACGCAACACTAGACGATTCTTGCATTTCAAAATACTTTTAAGGGCGAGAGGGACGTCGGAGCGGAATTATTTATTATTTTGAAATATTGATAGTATTATTACGCAATACGATAAACAATGTTTTTAAATAGAAAAATATTTACTAAATATTTTATAAATTTACATAGGCTTAGCATTTATCAAAATCTAATCAGAAATATTACTTTTTTACGTTTTACGAAATATTTAAAATATGAATATGATTTTTAAAGTGGAGAAAAATATTTTTAATCCTTTATCGTTACGTTTTTGTAAATAAACTTAACCAAAGATTTATAATCCACATTAAATTAAAAAAAAAAAAACATTAAAGTTACGTAGTGTTTATGAAAAATTTAAACTACACACTGTTCTTTTATTTAAATTTATCTTATTGACATATTAAAGAAAAACCTTCAGAGCTTTTTTTAAGGATATTCAAAATTTTAAATTTTTTTGTAAGACATGCGTAGAACGGTCAGAAATGTGTAATATTTCTGATTTTATTTTGATAAATTTGCCCATTCAAATTAAACAAAAATGCAATAAATATTTTTCTCTTTAAAAACACCGTGTTTATCGTATTGTACAATAATATTATCATTATTTTGAATTTATAAATAATAACTCTCGAGGTCCCTCTCCCCGTTAAAGCGTTTTACTCAAAACTACAATTTCCATTGTAACATAGTTATTGCATCCAACTCCTCAATTTTTTATTATTTCATATGGTTTGTGGTTGACTCCACTCAGGCAATATGGTCGCATGATGCATATTGAGCAGATCTTTCGGTTATTTTGTTATATGAGTAGTTTTGATCTCTGCCATTGATATTACGTGAACTGGGTAATAAATAAAAGAGTATTCCACGATTTATACTTATTTTAATAGTACAATATAATTAACATAGTGATTTCTTTGTAAGAAATGAATCCCAAGTTAATGAATACACAGTATAATATATAATATGTTAACATGACTTTTGATGCACATAAAGATTAAGGTATAACACGACATTAACAGATAAATGCTAATATTGCAAACATTTCAAATACATACGTACTTTAATTCAAATAATACTACGTTTAACTATCTGTCAGTTTATAACTAAGCAAAATAAGACTGATTATTGTTAATTTGCATGCATTTGTATTTTTAACATATTTCCATTTTAAGAATTATAAGAATCCTTGGTACAATATATTTTACTAAGATAGGTAGTTAAAGGTCTTGTTTTATTTCAAATTGAATGTTCTCATGATGTTGAGGTTATTTCAAAGATATTTGATAAATTTATGAGAAAATTACTTTCTGATTGGTAGTAATTTTATACCTTTATTACAATTGTCACCGAATTATCTAAAATTATTCTCTTTTACAGTTTTTTTTTATTATTTGTTTTGTGGATTCTAAAAGTTATAATTTTTCACAAATCATGCATTTAATAAATTTTATTTTATTTACAGTAAAATTTTGTATTATTTTTTGTAATGCATTTCAATTTGAGGAAAAATTTTTTGAAGCATAAAAGTTTCCCTAAATGCGCATAAAATAAAGTAACCTACATTATTACAAAAAGCAAACAGATTTAGAGTGAGTGCTTTGTGTGAAGACATATTCCACATTTAGTCGCTTATATTAATGTTATTTCGTACTTAGTTGTGCTCTGCTAGGTTTTACCTTAAATGTATTTAATTTACGTATGATAATGTTAATTCACGATGTGGTAAATAGGCAGTGACAAATTGATTATTACTGTGTTTCGAACAAATCTCCTCTTTTTAAACTATGCACTCAGTTATAGGATTTATAAATAATATCTCTTTGGTTTTAAAATGGTACTTAACTGAAATCCTGAATATTGTTATTATTATTTTAATGGTTCCATTATTATCACAAATAGTCATTTAAAAAGGGTGCTACCACAGACATGCACATTTTAAAACATCAAATATAATATTTATTTAAGTATCGAATTAAACTTTATTTGATATCAACCGAATAAAAAATCATTTTATTTAATTTCAATTTTAAGCAATTTATTTTTTTCAACAAAACAATGCAAATTTAAGCTTTGGTGTAAAATTCGCTTAGACTAAGCGTATCTTATTATAAAATGATTGTGTTGAATGATCAGTCAGTTATAAAAGGTAGGGTACAAAATCTTTGTATATTCAAAACAGTTATGTCCAGAAGAAGCATTATTTGGACTTGTTCAAATGTCTCATTTCACATACCTGCTTCCTTCAAACTGCTAACATTTAGGCCTTATTTTTTTTATTTATTTCTCAGACCAACAATTTGAGTTGTGCTTTGATTTAACAATTTACTATTCATAAGCTGTTTAACTTTAATTATTATTTTTTTCAATTTGTTTCTCAGTCCTAAAAAGGGAAAATAATAACAAAAAATTGCATTTAACTCTGTTTTCAGTGAAAAAGAAGTATGTTTTACTGTTTGCAAATACTCCCCCAGCAATGAATAGTTTGACAAGAGTCTGGCTTTCGGTTTAATAAAACATTTTATTAAATTATCTGGTATAAAACTGTTTGAGTCATCCGATGGTGCAGTTATCATTTGGACAAAGGTGTTTTAATTCAAATGTTCAATAGAAGACAATGTAAAAGTTGTGCTAAAACCACTATATTTATACAAATTACACACTGAAAGTTGCACAATATTCTAATAGAGAGTAGTGGGCATCACTTACAGTGGTTCATCATTCATCAGCTTGGTAGGTCCTAAAAAGATACGACAAACTCTCGATCCTTTATATCGATATCAGGATTAGTCCCTACTGTTTAGTGAAGTTTTAAAAATCCCGCCCCTCACTCGAAGGCTAAACACACAAACATACTTTCTATTTGTAAATTCCCTAATGACGCCCGCCCGCCATCGTACAAAATATAAAAATGACTTTTATGGTTACAAAGTCCGACGAATCTAATATCAAGTCTTAAGTTATTGCATAATTTCATAGTAAATATTATGTGAATTCTTTGTTAGTTCGCAGAATGGCAACCATTTCATCTTGTTATTATTGGAATATTCTAAACCATTGTTACAGCATACGGCACTTCAAATTAGAACTGACAATATTTTGATTATTTGTACTCCCTCGTTACGGGCAATGCTTGTTTAGCGATAGGTAGAATATAACTTGCAACTTTAACCTCCGACTCGGGAATCAGTTGACTGCAAGTTCGTCTTTAGTATTATAACAAAGATTCTAAGAGTTAAACGTTTACAAAAGAACTATTAAGAAGTTAATTTTCTAGACTACTTTCAAGAGCGAGGGAATCTACCGCAAGTTCACACAGTCCCTGGAGCAAATCATTCTTGTTATTACGTTTATTATTTATTTTGGTATCACATTTCAATTTCGATTGCATTTTAACTCAGGTTAATTATAATACAGTATACCATATCGGCTGGTGTTTGTACGCATCCGGCATCACAAACGTACGACTGTCTGAAATGTGATATACAATCAATCTGCCGAGTCCTATACGACTCGATCGATATTTTTTTTACTGTGGTTGGGGAAACATACATCATTGGTCTATAAAGATTCTCAATACGTGTATAAAGAGTTCATCGATTACAATAATTACATCGTTATACGTGTTAATCTAGAAATCAGGGTTTAAATCTTTTGAAAATGAAACTAAACACAGTACGCGAAGAGTTTATTATATTTCCTTAGAAACTAAAGCGTTTAATATTAATGTATATTTAAAATTGTTTATATTATTTATCTATAGTGATGTAAGACTATTGCGAATCTGCGTATATTCGCAGTTAAAACATTCAGATCTACGTCTATAAAGGGGAATATCAAAATCATCAACTGGAAAGTAATGAAACCGAGTACAGCTAGTCTATAAATACTTCACACGCATTAGTCAAGTGATGTAGCTGCACGCGCCACGTCCATCTGGTGAATATGTGCACGTACATACCGTGCTGGTCATAACCTTAATATTAGGGACACGCTAGTATTAAGTTAGGGCCATTCTAAACACGACAGTTAAATTATTGAACAATATTTTATAATCTCACTTGCCCCAAGCACCCGCAGAAGGCCAGAGTCATTTTATATAATTTTATCCCTCATATTCAAGCAAAGAAGGATTTCATTTCAACAATGGATCAATCAAAATACAATGATTGTATAAATAAATAAATACATATTATCGAGACTTAGAAAAGAGATTGAAACATGCGTTCTTCTAAAGAAAAATGAATGTTCATAACTTGATACGTATAATGACAATTTTGAGACATTTAAAAAATCAACACAAGCAAATCAACGACTTTTCGTGTTATATTTCACTTTGAACACAGAACATGATTTAAAATGTTATGGCTTGTTTGTGAAATCGTTATTTAATGTTTTTCACCATTCACGTTTGAAGACGTGCCATGTACTCGTATTACGAACCTCCACATAATAATGTATAATATTACGTGAAAATATAGTTTATTTTCCTTCTGCAGGGGTCTTGTTGGTGTGGGCGGAATAACTTCATAATTTTACTACCAAAATATTTAAAAACCTTACAATTTGTGAGTAACTTTGCGTAAACAATAAACGTAACAGATCATGCTTCTCAAACATTGGATCATTGTGCGTAATACTTTTATAACTACCAATACATCGACATTTTCACAACAATTTAAACTTAAATGATATACTCAAATAAATAAAAGTGTAAATAAATCTATTCTGTAACTAACAACAAAATCACAACGTTGAATCGCAGGAATATACACAACTACAAGATAATATGTATTATAATTAATCTATTGATTTAATTTGACTAGAACTAATGTTTTATATTCCTTATTATATTTGCTATATTAATGTGTGATTCACTTGAATTCTTGTTACTTTATTTCTAATCCACATTCGTCATATATTATTTTATTAGACATGCTTTATGAATCCATTTGCAATACGTGCAGTCATTTATAATATCATAATATTGATGAATGTCTGTCTAAACATTCAAAGTGGATAATTCGTTTACTCGTTAGACGAATATAATATTGTTCTCACTTTGACACTCATCAATTTGTCGGTTTTTCACTTCCCTGTGTCACTTTGGTTCATTGTCTGTGTAAAGACACACACTATTGTTTGGCCGTCTTGGGTGTTTGTCCGAGATCTGCCTCCCCACCTCCCCCAACACGTGTCCTGTTTTTATCATAAGTTCTGACTAGCATCGTATTATTAAATTAAACAACTATTTGTCCCTGGCGTTGCACAGTTCCCACTCTAATTCATTACCTACTTAAAGAAAGCTTTGGTCAGTAGTTGATACGTTGACGCCATTTAATTATTACTAAAGAATACCATTTGCACTTGTTCGGTCGTTTAATCAAAAGGCTGGATAAATTTAACATCAGTCAAATTATTCATTTAGGAAGTTTGTTATTTAAAATTGTAAAGTTGATTTGAATGTGCGGTGTATTGCTTTGTCACACACTTTTATTAATTTATTAACTATGTTGAATTATTTGGTAGAGTTGCATCCTTTGGTTTGCTCACTTCCTTATCTGGAGCGGTTATCTTTTTATCAGGAGCGGTTTCGACGTCTTTCTTTGGTAGCAGAGCTTGCGTTTGCTTCGTCTCATTTGGTCCTTTTTCTGCGGCGGGTTCTTTCTTATCGTTTATAGTGAGCGTTTCTTGCAATCTTTCTTTGATCTCGTTTTTGTCTGTTTCTAGTTTATCCCAAGTGACTCCTTTCTTTTCTGTGGTGCCTTCTTTTTTATCTGGGAAATCTTTTTTGACGGGGGCGTCTTCCTTCTTGTCCTCGGTAGCGCTAGTCCTCCTGTCCGCGGGTTCTCCAGGTTTGGAGGGGTCCCCGGTGGGGGAGCCGGGGCCCTCGTCCTCGCTGAGTGCTCCTCCACCAGCTGCGCTGCTTGCACTGCTGCTGCTAGCCACCTGGGCTAGTGTCTTGTACAAGGCTGAGTTCACAAACCTGAAATATAAAATAATAATATTATCATACACTCATGGGTACTGAATAATGAAGCGTTTCTTACAAATAATGAACATGTTCGTGTTCACATATGAAGTCATAACAGTGGCAATAGTATGAGGGTGGGAGCTTTGACTGTTTGCTGTCGGTCTCAAATTGAAGTTGGAAGAAATCAGAAATCTTAACAGGAATTTTTCTGTATAAACATAAATAATATGGAAGGGCTAGAAATTCAGTATAATTAAGTGTGGTTGATGAAACAAAAAGTTCAATGGCATATTTTTTATCAAATGAATAAGAAATATTTTGTATAAATCACTATTTAATATAAAATATTTCTTTCATTTGGTTAAAAATAACACCACAAAGTAATTTTTTCATCTATTGAAGAATTATGTTTTTTAAATTGTTGAAAAGTTGTTCAATACCTGGGGTAGGAGTCCCGGTGCATGAGGGTGTATATCTGCAGTTGCGCTTCATCGAAGGTGTGAGGAGTCGGCTCCACCATGTTGCGGTTCACCACCTCCCTCACCCGAGAGTCCAACGACACCTGCAAATAACCATCAAGTTAAGTGTAGGTTACCAGAGTTAATTTCTCAGGAATCCACCAGGATGTAAAGGTCTAGCAAAAAGTCAAATGTAAGTGAACATCTATTTGCTGCATCTGCATTAAAAAAAAATTGAAAAGAGTTTTCTTACATTGTGAATTATTGACACACAATGAAGCGTAAGCTATAAGTTATTTATGATTTTAACAGATTACGTATTTTAAAACTTATTATCTACAACCCATTAGTAATGCCTGAATCTCTGAAAAATTTAAAACGTTTTTTGGCAATGAACGGTTAATTATCGTAGTGCAATCTGACATTTAATAGCAGATAAAAATTGAGGGCGCTGTGATCGTTTAAACGGTTTAAAATGAGAAAACCAAGATGGCTCATAGAAAAATTAGAGTAAGTTTTAAAAAGCACAATGGTCCAAGTGCATACTGTTTACTTTAACAAAACAGTCTTCAAATCAATGGTACTTTCCGAAAGGACATGATTCTACGTCATATTCTAAAATAATTTAATATTTTAACTTTTTTATTATTTAACACTTTGCAAGGAAGATAATTACGTGGAAAGGAGATTTTTTTGTATTTACGAAATGTGTGTATCAAAATGCTCATTTATTAGATGTTAAATCAAAATAAAACTCCCTCCTCTAACATGGATCTCCTCAAGACTCAGGTTCACTTCTTCCTGTCCTGAAAAAGACCTCCACACAGCATCTCCAAAGATGACATAGGCCCTGAGAGAAATTATTTCCCTTGTGGCCTCCCGTGTGGAGTTATTGTAAAAAAAAATCTATTTCATGGATCCAATTTTATAAATGAAAAAAGCGTTAATAAAATCGTTTTTGTGTTACAATAAAATATTATATTTTTATAGGTTTCTTGAAGGAATTCAGTTATAAACCTACAATAACAATTTATTCCCTTTCGTATTGTGTACGTACACCTACCAACAAACAATTCATCTCAACATTTAAAAGTATTATGTGCTAAAAGTAATTTTCCTAAAATATTTAAATTAACGTCGTCTGTGAGCGCATTGCATTATAATCATGTCTCGAATGCTCTTAAGTGATTAAACTATTGAAAATCATTGTTTCATTTCATTTCATTTCAATCATTGTTCAATCAGAAAAAAAAATGTTTAACCCGGACACACCCGGGAAGTAACTACTAAATGTCTATAAAATACAGGATGTTTATTTCATCACACAAAAAGATTTTTGACTAACTAACTAACCATCACGCCGTTTCCCCGCAGGTGTAGGCAGAAAGGACGGACCACCAAACAACTCAATCTTGGCATACACTTCTTGCTTCATTCACATTCATACATCGTCTCATACATTCTCATTTATTATTCCGACTTCTAACATAGCGCGACTCAAGTATTTGATTCACTTGATCGTGTCATGACTTCCTCGGGTCCCTGGCGTCTTCTTCCATCATTCGCGTCATATATTCTTCTTACACTCCTTTCTTCGTTCATTCGCTCTACATTCCAAAACCATCTAAGCGACCCTTTCTTAATCTTACTCATAACGCTTGCATTCTTTACGAATCTCAATATTTTTCACACAATCATATATGGTTTTACCACACATTCGCCTCAGCGATCTCATTTCTATGGCATTCAGTTTGCTTTCATCCTTCCTCTACCAATTCCATGCCTCGCTACCATACATCAGGGTTGGGATCAGCACTCCATTGTGGACTGCATTCCATTTTTGAATCACATGAATGCCTATTTCCAAGCATGATATTAAGGCATACCACTAAGAGATCCATTGGAACCTCTCCATCTTTCTCATAAAATATGTTTGTACCAGAGAGGCTACAACGGATTTGAAGAGGTGTAGGCAGGAGGTTAGGGTAGGTTAGGCTAGGCTACGTAAGTTGGGGCGAATACCCCAGATTGACAATATGCTCAGCTAACATTTGAGCGGGATGTACGAATTGGTTTTTTTAAACATTTAGATTTTTTTTAAATATATTCAAAAATAAACATTAGGTGTAATAAATATTTTTATTTAAATATGATTTAATTAGATATGATTATTTAAAAGTATAAATAAATTAAAATGCATGATACGAATTGCGATATGTGAAGCTAAAAGAAGTCTAAAAATAATAAATTTTGGAAAATTTCTCACAGTTTATTAAATAAGTATTTTATTCCATTTCTAAACCTCCAGACCGAGTATTAGCGGCAATTGACGTAGCTTATTAATAACTGTTGGTACAAACCTAATAGCCTCTTTAAGATTTTTTCATTAATGAACTAAAAAGCAGTCGAGTCATAAATGTGTAGGTTAAGTATCTAATACTTATTTTATGAATTTTTGATTTCTATAATTTATTGAATACTAGCTGTAGTACTCGGCATTGCCCGGAGTTATGAATGGTTTGGAGGTAAGTTTTAAGATTGTTATGTGTTACCCATACCGCTCCTTCTATCCCCTGCATTTACCACTATTCCCATCCCTACCCCTACCCCTACCTCTACCCAATAGTTTCCCTCTCTTTTTGAATGTCAATTATGCAAAATTTAATCAAGAAGTAAGAAAATTCTGCTTTAAGGGACTGGAAAGGGGGATAGGGGTGGTTTTTTGAAATCTCATATAGACAGATGACCTTCCCCTTGTTTGGAAGGTCATCTGTGCAAAATTTCATAGATCTCGTAATAAAACTGTGATTTGTTTTCAAAATACCACCACTTTTTTATATAATAGACTAGCTGATGTGTAACCGGCCTTTGTCGGGATTATTATTTGTTTTCCAATAAAGTTAAAAAGTTGTGATTTCTTGCTTGTCGTTTGGGTGCCATAATTGATTTGACACCGAAAGTAATGCCTTGTGACGACTATTACTATCTCTAAACAAAGAAACATTAATTGGTAAATTTAATTTTATTCCAAACATTTATTTTTTTCAAAATATATCTAAATAATAAAGTTCTTAAGTAGGCACCTACTTGTGTTTTCCATTTAAAAAATATTCTACCCAGACAAACCTTCGTCTGTGGAATTTGTAATATGTGGCTAACCAGAGTGGTATATCTATAACCTCAATATAACATGGCAGGTTCAATGTTTTTCAATATTGGATTTCATTCAAACTACTTTCTAAACCTTCCCGGCACTAATAAGAACAAACTGTGCTAGTTTGTGGTAAATCGGTAAAGTAATTTTCGAGAAAATCAGGGACTAACAGACAAACATTCATTTTTATACATAGAGAAGAAGAGATATCTATTAAAATGTATGAAAAAAAAACAATTAGTACAACGCGGGCCGCTAAAGGTACTAACTAGGGTAGCATGTTGCCATTTGAATGTATGGAAAATATCAGAAGTCGGGCGCATTATATATGTATTTTTAACATATTTGATTGAGGTTAGTTTAGGTGAGGTTAGGTTAAGTGAGTTCGTTTGTTTGCTCACCTCCTTGGGTGAAAGAATGGAGATGTAGTCCTCATAGATAAAGCGCGCCTTCTCCTCCACGGCGTCAGGATTGCTCTCCCGCTTGAGCTCCTCGCAGGCCAGCCAGAACAGGATGTTCTCCTCTGAGTACTCGCAGCGGAGAAAGTCACGGAACACCTTCCTGCCGGCTGCAGGCACAAATATATTGGGTCAATTATCTTGTTGCCTAAATCATTCCAGCTCTATAATATTATTATTGATTTTTTTTTAAATTCCATATATAATAAAATTACACTTTCACTTATTTAACTAGAATGGTTACTTAAACATTAAAAATATTAAACAGTTTTATTACTTTGTTCATTTAACTTTAGAAGGAACGACTTCTTTTTAAATACACCCAGGCAACTTTATTTTTAAATGTCGTCTGGGAGGCAATTATAAAAATTGCTCCCCTCGTAGCTAATGGATTGTGTGCCATATCGGTGTTCAAATGATTTTAGTTTGGCGATCGTTTAAAATGTTTTAAATGGCAACACCAAGATGGTTCATAGGAAAATGAGTGTAAGTTTAAAAAGCACAATGGTCAAAGTGTATATTTTTTACTCCAAACAGTGTACTGTACTTTTCGAAATGAAATGATTCTGCATCATATTCTAAGACAATTTTACTATCGAACGTTTATTCAAGGAAGAGAACAAGGCGATTCTTTTGTAATTTTGAAATGTATGCATCAAAATAATCATTTATTAGATGTTAAATCAAAAACATTCATTTTAAAAAGTAAAAAAATCGTGTTATTTTGTTTTCCCTTTGGACGTTTATACGAACTGTCAAACTCGAATGTGAAGAACAAATTTTAAAGACAAAGTGAGCAGCCAGGTATTACCACAGTAACAATTTTTTTTATTACCGTTTGAATAAATTTACAGAATTTACAGCACTAAAGCAGGTATACGTTTTAAAAAAATTAAGAAAGGTTGAAATTTCTTAACTGACCTGTACTCCGCATGAGCTTGTCAAACGACTTGCCCCAGCTCTGAATTTCTTCAATACCCGGCCTGAAAAAGAAATAAAAAACATTTTAAATATTTCGTTTTTTTTTTAACTACACAATTAAATTATGGGGGAATTCCATTATAATAAGAGATGTCTATTTTTTAAATTTATTTTTTTATTAAACTGGCTTCACTATTTTATTCACTTGTATTACACCAGCTTAGATCCTTAAAAATTAAATCAATTGTAGGATTTGGAAAGCTTAAAGTTTGCACCCTTATTTTCAGATAGGATGTAATATATATTTTTTCTCTTATTTATTAATAAAATCAAGCAACACAAGAAAGAAAAATTACGTGTCGCATAAAAAACGAATACCTGGTCGTTTTAATTAAAAAATATTATTAGGTAGATACAAATTATCAATTAAAAAAATATATTTTTCGATATAATTTATTTTTAATAAATTTTGTAATTACATTTTTTTTTTATCTCACGCTTTAATTTAAAAAAAAAGTTTATTTGTATTTATGTATATTCTATAGTAGTAAAAAAATAAAAATAAAAGTATTTTTACAATAATAATATATTGCTGTTGCCGAGAATCGTACTCCGATCAACTGCTTTAAAATCAGCTATGCTGACCATTACACCACCAACTGTTTGAGAACTACAGTATAAATTAATTATATATAGGTATTTATCTACATTTTTTTAAAAATAAAGACAAATAACAAATAACCTGACAATTTTTGAAATATATCCTACTACTATCACAGTAAGCGGAAGATGTTGCTTGTATCGTGATGGAGGACTTAGCCAGGCGAGGAATTGAACTCACGACGCCTGGGTGGAACCCAGACGCGATGCAAATTCATCCACTGACCAGTCTGAATATGTACTGGAAATAAGAATAGTTTAATTTGAATTTAACAATTTTAATGTTGCGTACAGTTACGTACTCCGTACTCACATCACGTCCGAAATTATATTGTAATTGTATTAGACTACAGCAATGATTTTTATGACATCTGGGTCAAGATGGTACAAAATGTTTCATATTGAACACATAAACTATGTATTTGTTTTTTTCAACCAGTCGGAAGATACCCATAGTAGGGTGAAAGCGGTCTCCTCAAAACGAATGAAATGTGTTTGTATTCATAACACTGATTCGTAAAAAAAAGGAATGAAAATAATCTTTTCAAATTCATTCGTACGAATTAGAAGTTGAAATTTTTGAAATGCTACAATTTCTTCGGAATGAATTGAAAAAACTTAGTCGAATCGTTCGAAACATTACATTAATTCGATAATAATAAATGTTTCGTTTTGATCACTATTTCCAATGGTAAATTATTTACATTTTTCAGAACCAACGGTTCCTTCTTCAGGATAGAAAGTATACTTAAATTAAAATAACATTAAAATGTAAAATAAGTGTTGGGGGAGGATTAGAGTATTAATGAGAAAACAATTTTAAAAGGTGTCTTGTAAAAAGGTTTTGTTTATAATATTTAATTCACCGTAGTCGCTTTTTATTATTACTAAACATTTTAATTTATCAAATGTAAATTTTCTAAACCATTACTTATTTATATCGAAAGAGTGATTTGTTTCCGTTGGCGAATTCATCATCTTGCAGTATTAATGTCGTAGAGTCCTATGTTAATCGCAGTGTAGACGCGAATAACAGAAATGGTAATTTCCCCTCTTACGCAAAAGAGTCGTGTGTTCAAAAGGCGGGAGTGGGTTTTAATTAGCTAGTAGTTATTATTATTTAAACATCGAAGGTGCTCCTTGATTCAAGTCCAACATTTCTAGAACTTTTTCCTATATAAAAGTAGTTACAATCGTTACAAATTAATTTGTAGATCCCCGCTTTGGATAAAATATCATAATTTTATCCTTTCAGTATAAAAAGTACTTCATATCGGTAACACTTTCAATAATTTCACCATTCATTTTAATTTTGCTTTCACTGCATGTCTTCTATGTCTAATTATCGTACGCTTTGTGTATAAACTTGTTCGTATATGAGAAGGTAGGCGTAACTAGATAGCGTCGCACTTCATATTTAACTCCCAGCGAAGCGAACAATCAAAGTGATAATATTATTTCGCCAAAGTTTCAGAAATCTATAACAGTTCGATGGTAGCCTTGTAAGTCGGAAGCTCCCGGCTGGAGAGTTTGTTATTATTACTGAGACTTTATAGTTTCGCGATGAGTATCTATGGCGATTTGTTAGAAATTCCTGGCATTTTATGTTTTATGTGAAGCTGCTAATGCCTGCCGATAAAAATGATGCCCACCGGACCTTGTGCTCACAATGTTCCCGGCTCTATACCGGTATTAATATACATTCAAGGTTTACTACCTCCATAGCATTATAGTAAAGTTACTCTTGCATTATGTTGTTTTGTGTTTACGGATCGATTCATCGAACACCTCTTTCGTTTTATGGAAATTGGTAGCGAGCACTTTTATTTTATTCGGCTATCAAATTGTTTTCAGCTCCTTTACTTTCCGCACGGTTGATACAACCAGTGCTCTTATTCAGCAGGTTTCCGGAAATCCGTTTATACAAAATATAAAATTTCCGGAAACACATTGTTACGAAAATCTTTATATTAATAATGTTGGTAATAAAACTGCTGCTTGCAACGTGTTTTTTAATTATTGGTGATGAAATGTCTTTGAAAATTAGTAGCATATTTTTGGGTCTCAATGGGGATCTGGATCGTGAATGTTCACTGTTCGCTTGTTCATTTATCACAGGCAAAACAACTTGTCCTGTAACCGTTTCCGTGCAGACATAGTTACTATATGTATGTATCTATGTTAAATTGAACACGATAAGAACCCTAACGATCATAATTCTTTTGTCTTTGTATGCTTGTCCAGAGTATCGGGATTATTGGAAAAATATTTGGTTGACGAAAAAATTATATGTACACATAAATATGTGATAAATGCTCAACAAATTATTTATGTCGATGGTAATAAAGCATTAATGACGTTTTTTTTTACATAATATACCAAAATTTGATTATAAACAAGCGGAAAAAGGTTTTTTTAATAAAAAACCATGGATTTCCACGATGAATTGATATTTTCAAAATTAGAAATCATTAACGACATGATTGAGAAGTTTTTTTAAAACTATTAGAAAGATTGTTTTTTTGGAAACCAATTTATACGGAAATTGAATCACACTACTGATACAACCCTCGGCGATAACCCCATGACACTAACTGTTATGATATGAAATTGATCACGAAATTTATGCATCGAAATTTGTACGTAAATTTGACGCGAAATTGATGGAGATTACATATTATTTGCATCGGCATATTACACGCAGATGAAATTTCTCATTTTCCCTTGACACCTTTGAAACTATTATGCGGTAAAAATATAAATTGTTTGTAGCAAGAAATGGTATCACATACTGTTTTGTTCGTATCATTGACCTCGTCTGTTAATAGTAGAGACGGCGCATGATAGAGAGTGGTGAGAACTTGTATATGCCCCTTCTGGACTTTAAAGCTAAGCATAGAAGATGTTTTGATCCAAGAAGACGTCAAAATATTTACACCTGCTATTCGCAAAAGGAGACGACCACTGAACGAGGTGGTGGAGAATGTCAGAAAAGGTAAAAGGCGACGAATTGAGTTGCCTCCAATCAAAGTAGCCGAAGATGGCTTCAATCACTGGCCAAAGTGGATGTCAGATCGTTAAAGATGCAAAATGATGGGATGCAAAAAAAAATTCCAAGTGTCTAAAGTGCAAATGTTGTTTATACCTTAACAAGGATCGCAATTAATTCACACATTTTCAAACGTAAGTCTGGTTTTGTAATATTTTGAAATTAATGGGTATTCGAATATTACATTTTTTTCTCTCCTTGGTGTGGTTGGTGCACCTTACCGCATGGTGTGACAAATTTGGGCACAGTGTATTTGTTCACCATTCTGCATGTAGTGCCAAATGTGGAACAAAAAAACCTTAAAATTATTTTTTTACGTGATTCTAAATACATTTCTAATCAAATATATTTTTTCTGGATATATTTAAACATCCATGCGGTAAAGGTTTAACAACTGACGGTGGACAAAATCATGTAAGTACCTACTTATTTAGCAGATTTTCATTTATATTTTAACGTTGTTTTTTAACTTTTGGTAACGAAATATACTACAACCTTTCCTCAGACACCATATGTATACAGTGCCTCACGTATACAATAAACTCTCACTTCAGATCATAGCAATATCTAATATGTATTCCTCCAACAAAAACATTAATGACAAAAGATTATAAGGAAATTGAAGACCTTATCAAATAAAACTTGCTATTCTTTCTGCATTGCTAATAGTACTTACTGTCCTGCATTTACACCGTAACTTTAAATTCTTTTTTTTTGTTTGTTTTGTTTTAAATAATACAAAAGTATAATAGTCATTTTTTTTGAAATAACATAAAAATACAAAACACTTATTTTACACATTACCTTCTTTATTTAATTTTGTCACCTCTTTTAACCTCTCATAATTTATTCGAAATTCTCTTTCAATTATTGTTTATATGTTCTAGCATTACTATTTTAATATATTACGTTATAAATATTTTAATTTAAAAATGCCTAATCTGTCATAACATCACACTTGAATTTTTTTTGTACATCCAGTCACCTACCTCAGAATAGGTCTCACCTAGTGAAGTAGGCAATGTAAACTATAAAATAATATAATTATATAACATATATTTAAACATGCCGTATTGTATGAAACTGTATAAACGTCGATTTATCGACACTGAAACTGAAAAAAAAACTGAAGTGTCTAATCAGTTAGTTTTTTAAATACAGTCTGACATTTTATAGTAGATAAAAATTGGGGCACTGCATTCGTTTAAAAGGTTTTAAATTACAACACGAAGATGGCTCATAGGAACATGAATGTATGTTTAAAACTAGTACTTTCATTGAACGGTATCTAGAAATTAGTGGTACTTTCCGAAATAAGACCACTGTATTTAATAAACCTTTTTTTTATTATTCAATGCTTTACAAGAATGATAAATCATGGAAAGGCAATTTTTTTGAACTTATGAAATTTATATATCGAAATAGCCATGTATTATATATTAAATAAATAAAAATAAAATTATCGTGTTTTTCCTGTAGATGTTAACTGTCAAACTCGAATGTGGGACATAACCTCAAATTTAAATATACATGGTAATAATTGTTTCAAAATCGCCATAAATTTTCATTTCCGTCATAAATCATTTGTAAACATATTCTATGTTGGAAACGAGCTTCTTCGTTCGAAATTCTGGTAAACAATGCTTGAAAACGTCAAAAAAATTTATGTTGCCATAGTAATGAACATTTTTAGTTTCAATTAATTAAATGCCTACAGTTCCCACGTATAAGATCATTGGTTGGTTAAAATAAAATTAAAAAAAGTTTTTTTATTATCATATTATATAAAACAAATTATTGTTATGTAAATAAGTTTGGTAATATAAGCCAACATCTGATTATATTCACTACCAAAATGACAAAACATAACTAACAAAACTAACAAAGCCCAAATTCCATAATATATGAGTTGCGATAAAATTGTTGACGATCTCGCGGGAAAAAAAATGTACGCGTAATATCAAAGTTAATCAATTATTAATTCCTCAATGACGATTATAAATGAAATTTCCGAAATCCTTTTCGACACTTAATTTATTTCCAAATCTCGGATTGATTAAAATTACAAATTATTCATCGAAATGCGGTTACATTTAATCTAATTACAATGCCGTTGGGTGTTTACAGTAAAGGGTAATTTCGATTAAAATGAATTTCTACTTTTTTCCGTCTCACAGTTAATTATCCCTAAATTACACTTCATACATAATTTCCACAACACAACGTTAATTAATCTTCAACATTTTTTAATCTTAAATCTCCGGTTCTTCCCCCCTAAAATGAGTTTTCCCTCCATTATAATCCATCTGTCAAAAATTTAATGCTTTTATTAATTTAAAAAATGGAACACAAATTAAACCTCACCAGATAGTACCTACCTACACCAACAGAACAATCTTGCAAGAAATATCTAGTTTCATGGAAGACATTAAAAAATCTTACTAATAAGTACCTACCCCAATTTAATTCAATAGTTTTTTTTATTATCGTTGGCGCCACCAAGTTAAAGTGGAAAAATTATTTTACTTCTTTCGCATTATTTATGATTTGTAGGTTAAGAATTTATTTTAATGTAAGGTTAATATTAACAGTATTTTGTGATCAATAATGTTAACAGTTGAGTTTTAAATTTTAACACTTTTTTAACAGCTTTTGCTAGAAAGTGTTTTTAATATAATATGAAATTTTAGGTAGGTACTACTTGTCCATGGAAATATTTGCATTACGATAGGTTTAAAGAGTTAAATGTCGATATTTCAGTTATAAATCTTAACCGATTTGGGAGTTGCTAATATTGTCTTCAATGATTAAAAATGATATTTTTGTCATTGCTTCATTCATGTATTATGTATGTGCCGTTGTTTTTCCGTAGCTCATGTTTATCTGGTTTCTATTTTATTTTATATTTTATTCTATTTTATGTAATTGGTCAATGGTCTGTTAATATAAAAATATATTATTTTTGATTGTGCTTTGGCTATAGAAAGGTTGCCGAATACTGCTCCATCGTAATTTATCATTTCCCTTTAACACAGCAGTTTAAAACAGCGGTCCGCAAACACTGACAATTTATCAAATACGTGAAACGATCAAACTTTGTCTTAAGGGGAACGGCCTGTTTCATTCAAAATTGAATTTTGGATTGGAGGCCAAAATACCCATCCAAACTGAATGACCTATTTTTTTAATTAAAGTTTTAGTAAATATCTACTACGGATGAGAAGTATTTTACTTATTTTTGTTTTACATTATGAAATATCGGCCATTAAAGGAATTGATTTTTCGCGATTTTAGAGGCATCTTTAAAAATTATTTAAGGGTTAACGAATATTTAAAAAAAAATTTAACCCATCTGCTTTGAAAATATGATAAAATATAAAATTAATTTAATTTTTTAAATATTAAAATAAGCATTATGGTGGACTTTAAATTAAATTAAAAACGACCAATTTACGGTGGAATACAAATTTGCCATCCGGAATTTAAAATATCGACCCGAAAAAACCTTTTTTTTAAAGTGTTTTATTTTTAAATTTTTATTTATGTAATCATACTTACATAATAAATGTGATATATTTTTTAAAAAGTACGATAAACCCGCAAATAATTTTATAAGCTGCTTCAAAAATTATGAATTGATTTTTTTTTCATGGCATATAATTAAAAAATTAAAACAAAAATAAATAAAATGCTTCTCATCGGTACTAGATATTTACTAAACCTTTAATTTGAAAATAGATCATTGCGTTTGGATGGGTATTTTGGCCTCCAATCCAAAATTTATTTTTGTATGAAACAGGCACCGCAGTCGTTCCCCTTAACCACATTTATTGGTTATATACTTTGCCCTGACGATGGAACGGTTGTTCCGAAACCGGTAGGCGTGAAAAATAAATGTGGTAAAAACAATGTTTTTATTGTTTCATTTGATTATAATGGATAACCACAAAGTGATGGCTTCATACAGTAGTACATAAATACGTGTGTAGTGTTTACATGAATTTATCAACGCAGAATAATCGATGCTACAATCTAGCAAAAAGTATTTACTATTTCACCCGAAACACCCAGTATCTCGAAATATCAATTCAATTCAATACAATTGAAGAGTATTTATCCATCCCACACAGTATCATTCACAAACAACCGAAAACCCACGCAAATTCTCCCAATCTCCCGATGTACAAAACCCTGTGATAATAATCGAGTTTAGATCAGCTTAATTATTTCGGTCAATCACAATAATAAAGCAAATTATAGATAGTTGAACACATCGACAATAGAAAGAAGGGAGATGGGCCATGAACCATTATTAGTATGTAATCACCCATACAAAAGTGTCGCCAACATCGTTCACTCGGTTCCATGACAATTTAAGACACGTATGAATCGGCACACCCTTTAAAACTAATATAACAGTAATAAACAGTAATATAATATAAGTCATTAAAAGTACGAAAAAAAAGAAAAATCTTGAAAACCAAATCTAACCTAACACAATTAACCATTATTTAGTTTTTTATTTTTTTTTAAATTACGCACAAGAGTCCTAACGCTCCCAACCGTCTGGACTATACCCTTCCCAATCGGGGAATGTTGTGAGGCTGACGGTATTGGGGAGGGGGAGGAGAAGGGGAAGAGGATGGTGGGGAAATACCTGGCTATTCAGATCTGGTCACCAAACACGGCTAAAAGCCATTTTAAGCAACGTTTCAATTCTGAATGGTGGTCTTTCACCAGGGCGATACAGAGAGTATCTTCCACTGCTAAACTAAATAATAAATTTAATATTAAATATCTCGGAATCATAATAGATAAAAATGTTAAATGGAAGGACCATATCAACCTCACTGTAGAACAAATAAAAAACATAACCATGTCTTCTATACCATACGAAAAATATTAAACAAAAAGCAATTAAAATGGTCTATTATGAATTAATTCAATCCCTATTGCAGTGTGGTATTATTGGATGGCGAGGGGCCTACATATCCACACTACAGCCAATAATTACAATAAAAAAAAATTAAAATCACAATTAAAAAAACCATACGACCATATTAAACCATATTAAATATTTTATAAATTTACATAGGCTTAGTATTTATCAAAATCTAATCAGAAATGATACTATTTCTGACCGTCCCATTGTATGTTTTACAAAATATTTAAAATACCAGTATGATTTTTACAGTGGAGAAAACTATTTTTAATCCTTTATCGTTGCGTTTTTGTAAATAAACATAACCAAAGATTTGTAACCCGTATTACAAAAAAAAACATTATAGTTACGTAGTGTTCATAAACAAATTAAACAACACACTGTTCTTTTTTTAAATTTATCTTATCTACAAGTTACAGAAAAACCTTCACAGCATTTTTAGGGATATTCAACTTTTTAAATGTTTTTTGTAAAACATGCATAGAACGGTCAGAAATGTGTAATATTTCTGATTATATTTTGATAAATGGCAAATTTAAAAAAAAAAACGTAATAAATATTTTTTCTCTCTAAAAACACTATGTTAATCGCATTGCACAATAATATTATCAATATTTTGAATTAATAAATATTAACTCTCCGACGTCTCTCTCCCCGTTATGGGTACTATACAACATTATTTAAGTTCAGGAAGTTAATTTGTTTTTTTTTTTAAATTGTTCATATTTCAAAGTTTCGGTTACATTAATTTTGTTTTTGGATTATAATATATTGTAATATCTTCAAAAGATTGGTATTCACTTTTTGGCGTCATTATTAATAAATCAATTCAAATACTTCGTAACACCGCTTTTTTAATGTATAAATATCAACATGTTTCGAAAGCGAAGCTTTAGTCATCGGGACATACAGAATATTATAACATACACTATACTATGTAACTGAAGAAAAATTGTGATCGAAATTTTTACAACTAACAAAATGTCAAAGACCTTGATATTGCCATAGTAATTTTTAAATTCATTTTTATTTCTTTTCATTTATTTTTGGGAAAATTAACAGCTAATCCATAATTTACATATATATAACAATAAAAATAATATATCATGCCAATTATAAATTTTCCTCTGCTGATGATAAATACTATGAGTAAAATATGACACTATACAGTTTTACATCAGTTTAGGCTATGTCAGTCGGTGGGGGGTAATATAGGAGTGGGATAAAGTTAAAAAGGACTAGAGTAGATTGAAAGGTGGTTTATGTTATCTAGCTTGAGAGCGGTCGTGTTATGGATTTTAATTTACTATCACGTATAGTAGAGTTAAAATGTCAATGTGGTAATAATTTAAGTTGAATGAGTATGTAGATCTGTAGATAAAAGAGTTTTGTTTGGAATTGGTTTTACAATAGAAGTAATGACATTTTGTAGTTCCGAAATAATAAATATCTACAATTAAATTCCAAGATGGTATCTGTTAATAATCGTTAATCTACAAGTACAATTATCCATATCTAAGGTAAAATTTTTACAACTCTGTAGAACATTCCAGTAACTTGTTACGTAGTTAGTCGCTCTGAGTTCGGCCGGAGAGTAGATTTTCATTAAAAAAGTTCAAATGAAAAGTGCTCTCAACACTTTGGCTAATTTTTATAGGCCCGTTTCGTAAGAGAATTTTTAACTTCCAACGCTATCCGGGCTCAGTAGAAATGTGTGTAACGCGTGATTTATTTAACCGTATTTTTTATGATTATTAAAAAACTAGTGCCTACTATAAATTTGAAAATAAACCAAAGTATAAGTAGATTCACGAGTTAACAGGATAAAAATAATTAATCGAAAGATCTTCCGGACAAAATAGCATCATAAGCAGAAAAACTGTTTGTATAATTGAAGCAAAAGATTTTGAACAGTGAGCTTTAAATTACATAGCTGCTGTTTTCCGCTCGCGGGGACTTTTTTTCATTCATGATGTATCGAGTGTTGAGATATGCATTTCCCTGTCCAAAAAGTAAGATGAAATTCCATTGTTTGTATCTTACCATCGTTAAAAGAAAACGTACTCAGTTAACAAGTACCACCCCAACCCAGGCCAGGACACTGAATCAAATAGGCCTCTTATGTATAAAAGATCCTCCTTTAAATTATTAGTCATTCTACCATTTATTTTTAAAATTTAATGTTAATTAAATTTAGTAATGTTATTATTAAGTCCTGCAAGAATTATAGTCTTTTATTATTGTGACAGCTGTTTCGGCATTCAAGGCCATTTTCAAACTGCTGTTTGAAATTCAATGTTGACATATTTTTATCTTTTTTTAGAAAACAAGAAGCTTGAAAATGGCCTTGAACGCCGAAACAGCTGTGACAATAATAAAAAAAAAAATACCCGCAGAACTTAGTAATAACATTAAAATTTAAAATAAATAAATTAATTGGAGTTCCCCAAATAAAACACCAAAGTAAATAATAAGCCATTCTACCTAATTAAAACATTTTTTAATATATCGACCCTTTGGAATAACAAGGTTCCATCCCAATGTTATGCGATAATGAGCCTCAAAGTTGCTCTCCTTAAAGCACATTATCGTATGTCATTGCTGTATCAGATGGAACCTTGTTATTCCAAAGGGTCGAAATGTCATTCCTTATAACTTATAACATAATTATACGGGAGGATCTTATAGAATAAAGATACCGATTTGATTCAGTGTTCCGGCCTGGGATGAGGCGGTTTTGGTTTAACGCCACCTAATTTTCACCGCCCTGATTTTGCATGGAATCTGACATTGTTACCGAGTTTTTTTGTCTAGCTGGACACTAAATTACGAGACTGAAGTTTTCTGTAACCAACGTTAACTTTAACCCGATGACTGATGTTATTAAAATGTTATCTTTGATCTTTATTAATTTGTTGATATTTTAAAATTATTTCCGTTTGTTTGGAAACAAACTGAGGGGAGCTTTGCTTCTGAAGCCTGTTGATATTTAAATATTGAAAACAGTGGTTTTAAAAATAGTAATTCTTATTAATTTATTAAAACTTATAACATATGTAAAACTACGAACAAACTTCTTTGATGTTCGATGAAAAGGTATTGATAAATAAGTTTATTTTTCCGTCCATGTCAGAGAAAGAATAGTACATTAACATTAAGGAGGATAAAAGACATTTTTTAAAATATTAAAGCCTATCATACAAATACGGGATGTTTCTCTCCTTTAAAGCGGAAATTAAGAAATTACGATACTATACATTGCTCTGATAATGAAATAGACATTTCTAATGGCACAATTAACCAATTAAAAAAAACACTTTTATTATTAATATCAAACTGATAATGTGATGATGACCTTTATTAAGTATCAAAACAGTGTACCATCAGGACAGGTGACAATAAGGAATCAGTTTATACACCTACTTTATTATATGTTTTCGACCTTTTACTTCTTTTTCATTCTTATTATTATGCTGTTTATTGTACTTATTGATTATTATTGCTATGTAAACGTTCATGTCTGAAAGTTTTGGGCATATTGCCTGTTTTATGTATGGAAACAAAATAACAAATGAAACAAAAATGTACAAAATATTTTTCTTTGCGTTAAAAAGTCCCGTCGCGTCGTTATGATGAATTGTTTTTGGGGTTGTTTAGTATCATACATAGCTAGATTATGATTTATATGACTATTATTTTTCTTTCAATGTCATTTCGTGTTTTAAGTATATCAATTTATTTTAGTATGTGGCTGCACTCATAGTAGATCATTAACTCAGTACAGAAAATACAAAAATACAAACAATTCACCTTACCTAAATGCAAGTCATGCTTTGTACCTTTCTATGATTTCAACTGTCAGCCTATAAATAATGTTCATACAATTATTCTACCTTCTTTTTATCACAAAATTCTCAGTAATAACTGCAGCCGTCACTAACTTACTATAAAAACAACAGGTTAGGGCATTTAATATATTTATCAAAGAAATATATTAAGTGTCAACAAACAAGTGTTTCATCTAACGAGTCCACAAAATCTGCATCAACATTCTCAGTTTCTACAAATTATCCACACAAGTCCAAAACTTACAACATTGGGCCAAATCGAGGACTCCCGTACCACACAGGGGTGTTTATAAAAAAAATTTTGAGCTTCTTTCTCCTTCATGAGTCAACATTTCGAATACCCCTGTAGAATCTATAATCAGAAATTTGGAAAACGCTTTTGACCACTTGGCATCAAATCAGGGACAGCATTAAAGTTAAGGGTTTAGTAAGTAATTAGTAACAATTAAATTTAACTCACGGTGGTTCTCCATCGCAGAGTAAAACGTCGCTCGGTCCAGGCTCCTTCTTCGTGGGTCCATTATCTTCGCCATTCCTGACTGCCAAACTGCAAAAAAAAATCATTTATTTAAAAAAATAGTTCATATATCTATTGCATATTTGTATCTTGACAAATGTATAGTTCCCAAAAAGTCATCCAATATAACTCGTTTAAAAGTTGTTAATTTAAAAGGAAACGTCTTGTTCAGCTGTAAATCTATTCCGAAATGATTTAAAGTGATAAGTTTTTAAACAGTTAAATTTAATGGATCAACATTTTGAAATATTAATAATTCATATTATTTCCATATGTGCTAAGTCCATTCCGCGCAGAACCTATGGGAACATCGTATTGCTCTTAGCCCGTAGTATTCGGTCGCGTGAATTTTAAACAACTTTAACGGCGCGCTGTTTATAATGTAAATTATTTTTATTTTCTCATATTTTCAACGGGAATTCACTGCACAATTGCTCTTTAGCGAAAACCGCCACTGGTTACCTGTTACCTTCTCTTATGTACTTGGATCTCCCCAAACTTCGGCCGATGGAAACTGCCCACCGGGAGCCAGGACCACCCGGAATATTACCCCAAACCAGAAGAACAGCGACCCTCCCGGATGGAGGCTATAAAAATTTACCCGAAAGGAAAGCCGGCATCCATCGGCATTCTAACTTCAGGCAGGTAACTTGTCTGCATTGCATATTTAAAGTACCTTACTTAGTAAGATTGTTAATCATTATATTGAATAAAGATTGAGCGTTGCTCAAATAACCTATAAAAGTGAACTCGCCTAAATTCTGTCTGTGTATATTTATTCCATGTTTCCTTACAACGGTTGTGTGACGTCACGCGGTCACCTCTACTTACCACTCGGTTTCCGGCCGTTTATGTGGTTTTAAAAAAACACCCTTTGTTAATTAATTTAATTATAAAAACGAACTTAAAAAAAACTGGCATTTAACCCCTCGAGTAATTTTTGTTCCCGATGTGGAACAAGTAACTAGATAGCAGTAGAGTCTTGTTATCTTTATTCTACTCAAAGAGAACAAGAAGAAAAAACAGACTCTACTGCTATCTATTTACTTGTTCCCCATCAGGAACAAAACTCTTGTACAAAAAAAAATATTTCATAGCATGGTCAAAGCGAATCTTAGGTCATTAAAATTAACGTTCTTAGCCCGCTCCCCCATGATCCGGTAAGGAACGAGCATTTCACGTTCCGCTGCAAACCCTGCGCAGAAAAGTAAAGTATTTTATACTAAATAAATTAATTAAAAATTACTTTGTAATCACCACTTTATTAATATATACATACCAACATGTTTAGAAAGCGATATTCTGTATATTCCTGATATGGAAATCATCATAATGATGCCATAAAGTGAATACCAATCTTTTGAAGATATTTTATACTTATTAATTATTTTATATTATCTATATAAAGAGGAATGTCCCGGGCGGGTGTTTTGTTTCGGTGTCTGTTTTCTATACAAATCTTCATTTTTATTCCGAGCTTAATGAAATTTTGCTCACTTGACTTTCGAAACAATAGGAGAGTCACTATCTATATGATATGTCGACAAACTACCCCATTCCCACTTTTCCACCCCTTAAAGCAGCACTTTGGTACACACACTTGACGTTCAAAATAAGAGGAAAACTACTGGGTAGGAGTAGGGGTAGGGTAGGGGTAGAGTTTGGTATAGTGGTAGGGGCAGGGTTATGGGTAGTGGCGGGGTAGGGTTATGTTAGGTACTTCAGCTAGTTATTTAAAAAATCTAAATTAAGTCCTGTTAAGCCAAGTAATTTAGCTTATCTCTTATTAGTTACATCAATAAATATATAATAAGTTTCATCTTAACATCTACACATTATCCCAATATTTACATAAGTAAGGTAATGTTTTGCAGTGCGGTCCATTGTGGGACTTTACTGCGCAGGGCCTGCTGCGGTGCATGAGATGCTTTCTTCCCGTACCATGAGGGAGCGAGCTTATTGTGTTCAAATAAAACAGGCAAGCAATTTATTTCGTCTAAGAACATTTCTACATTATTTTTTAGAATATATTTTAACTGGTCGAACAATATTTAAAAAGTATCAATCTTACTTTGTTTGACATGTCCGTTGGATGTGTTTATTATTTAATAAATAAATTTGAATCTCCCCAACCTTTCGCTATCGATCCAGCTTCTTTTCGCCGATTTCTTTTCACCTTTCAACATTCTTCTGTGTTTATACTGTTCATCACACAATAGACATATGTTTCCGCATCACTTAGGCGTGGATTCATTGTATTATTACATAAATCTTACAACCGATGAATAAATAATAAAAAAAATGAGAGAGGAATTTTATATCGTGTGTCATAATTTATTTTAAGAACATCGGAAACTATGTCCGACAATGCAAACTACGGATGTGTTTAGTAAATATACGTAATGAAATTGGCAGATTAATATCCAAAGAATGAAACAGACTATACGCTCGTTGTTTCGAGTTTATAGACAACGGTAATTGTCAGTTACATCAAGTTGCCTTCGAAAGTTACATTTTCTTAAGAAGCTTAATAATAAAACTTGTACATTCGATATCGGCGTTTGTTGATCTATATGAATACATATATTGTAAGCCATCATATTTTTCACTGAAGTTCCTTATTGAGAATCTTGACTCGTCGGTCAAGCGTACTCAGCCTATTCACAATATTTATATAATTTTTTTTTTTTCGTGGAATACGATTTGAAAAACTCTGGCTGGGTGGGTATAAGCATAGACTTAACCTCGAGATTTTGATATGATTCATTTAAAAACTTTTAATATACTCGAACCCAGGGCCGGTTAGACGACATATCGCCCCCTGTGCAGTTAGTACCGATAGCGTCCCCCATTTTTTTTTTTAAATTCAGACTTTCAACGTCTAAACGTTAAAGGTAGTTAAAAAAATAGAGTGCATTGGGCGGGAATCGAACCCGGTCTGCCCGCATGATATGCGAGTATTTTATCACTGAACCACATTTGCTACGCTATTCAGTGTCATTTTTATGCTATAATACTTTGTTTTTTTAAAAAAAGCCTTGCAGTAGCAATAGACAGCCCGCTCACTGGGTAAAGAAGATTATCTCCACATTTATGCACCTCTAACCAAAGTTGACACAGGAAGAGGGAGAAATGTTCCCTGGCACTGTACACTAAAATTTTACAATACGATACATATACTATTTTTTTGAAAAAAAGTGTCGAAGATAACTTGATTTATCAAAGCAATTAGTGCCAAATATCGACAATAGAATTTCAGAAAACTT
The DNA here is from genome assembly GCA_022606495.2 of Halesus radiatus. Classification (NCBI taxonomy): domain Eukaryota; kingdom Metazoa; phylum Arthropoda; class Insecta; order Trichoptera; family Limnephilidae; genus Halesus; species Halesus radiatus. Next base: position 53,009 of record JAHDVE020008120.1, read on the forward strand.
AGCTTGCGATAATGAGGCCGCTGAGACTTGGCAACAACACAAAAATACAAATAATGTTGGAAAAAAAACCTTTCATATGATAACTTACGGTAATCATAACTTTACTTCGTATATATACAAGTATTTTATTTATAAAACCCTGAAGAAGGTTCAGACTCAATCAATTCTAGTTGGTTTATGTATACAAAAATATCTGTATTCAAATCAAATTATCTCTAACAAAATGATTACTTCCTGTCAAAAAATAATAATTGTATTTGTCAGCGCGCCAACCATAGATGTACCCCTCTGCGCCAACCTTGCTAGACACTAGAGATGGCTGATATCTAAAACGGATGGGTGTCACTGTCACTGCGATTCCAGTACCTATTTGAATTTTAGCTGCTATTTGAAAATATTCTCGATACAAGGAGACTTAAGATTATATTTATAGTGTTTTTGTTTATAATACATAATTAACGCATGATTAAACCGTTTGGTTTCTCTGAAAAATAACATCTTGCGATTCAGTGATTGCAAAATCACAGGGACAGGAATATTGACCATCTCTAATTGTGCCATTTGAACTATTTTGAACGCTGGGAATAAAAGTCTGGACGCCTGATTGGTTATTGGCTGCGCAACGCGGCGCATAGGGACCTAAGCGTACGAAAATCTTGGAAAAACAGGCTCTACGATCGACCAACTATTATGCAATTCGTAAAAAAATTCCTTAACAAAAAACTTTTTTCATACATTTTTTAACGATTGATCAGTGCGCACTAATGTTGCTCGCACATAATAAGATATAATTATCTGACGTTATGGGAAATTATAGGTAAAAACGATCTAGGGAATAATTTTGGCGCCTCTTGAGAGATTGCCCCTATGTTTATGCACAGTATGAACGTATGGCAGATTCGGCACTGTTCGAACCAGTATAAAAATGGTTATGACTCAACAATGGAATTCTTTCTTTGTACTGAATATACAAAAACGTTTTTGCTATTATACCGATCAGCCTCACTCAGAACAGTGAGGTTAGGGAAAGCTTAGTGTTTGGTTAGAGGTGGGAGCTTTTATCGTAGACACGCAACAATGTAATATATTTACAAATAAATAAATCAATACATTAACGGCCAACACCCAAAAATACACATTTGGTAGTCTGCTAACGCAAGAAATGCAATGCATAATTTATCTGTAAATTTTATATGGTAGAAAAATGTATACGGTTTCAATAGACAAAAATCATCAAACTGTAATAGGGGGGGGGGGGGGATTTATATAATTGTCTTCCATATATAAATTGTCCCTCAATTCCAAATTTAAAAAGAAATTGTTAACAAAATAATTAAATGCATTAAATTGCAATGTACTTTTTAGGTAACCATTTTAGTTAAGTATGTGAAAACGTAATTTTTTTTTTGAAAAATAATACCTGCTGCAGTTTTAGGTAAAACGTTTAACCCTCCCTTCTCCATGATGGGTATCTCCTACACGTCCTTCTAATAACCATCAATATCTCTATAAATATAATAAATACAAGGTAAAGATTTTAGTTATTCCTCCATAATATATTTACGCATTGATTTAAAAAATAATATTAATAATAATCAGAATTTATCGGGTACATCGGAGGTATTTTGTGAACATTGGAAACAAATTTGCGTATAAACAGCTTTGTGAATGCCTCGATCTTGGGTCTCGACGATACGTGAAGAGTGTGCGGGAAGCGCAACACTGTATTCGCATCTCACTTTTGCATACTTTACTGTGGAAGGGCGAGGAGCTCAATGTTCTCAGTCGGCAGTAGATCTCGGGCTTGCAACTAGAGTGGACCTATGCCCGTTCCGTGATTGATTAGCTCTGAATGTTCTTATTTTCCCGATTTAAAATCGCTAATTCTTGATCGTGTACTGACTACCCAACACCGGAACGCGCGTTTTTATTTAGCACTGTAAGGGAAAAATTAAAATTACCTTCATTGCTTTTTAAACTCCACCTATTTTCAAATAATTTGGTAGGAATCTATATATACTACCCGTGATGAATTTACATATAAATAATTTGTAGTATTGCTTGAGTTAGAAAACAACGAAGTAATTAATATTTAGGGGCATTATTGAGAGCTGGCCCTTAAGCAGGTTTATATTAGAAATGAATACATATCTCATAAGTATAAGTCTGTGGGAGTTTATGTATGACATTAATTTGTGTCGGTAATCGTTACACTATACGTGTAGTACTTTAGTGAATAAGCTCATAAGATCCTTCTGAAAGGCGTAAAGGTTCTTCTAAGGATGAAAAATCTACCTTTAGGAGCTACTGAAAACTACGATAAAAAATAGCAGTGAGGAATCAAAATTGTCTGAGCATACCAAGAGTCGGAATAACATAAGAAAAACATCTCAATGTGATTATAATAATACATAGATATGCTTTAACACGCAAGGAGAAGAAGCCAAAATAAGAGGGGCAATCTAGGCGTGCCGCAAATTTATGTAAAATAGAAAATATGTACATAGTTTCGGCTAGTTTACAAAAACCGTTATTATTTATTTTGTTAGAGTATTGTTTTTTAAAAGAAAGACATTCCCGGGTTACGAGTAATCTGACAATAATTGTAAATCTTCTGTTACCATCACAGTAAACGGAAGATGTAGCTTATATTTAGTTTTACCCTTTTTATAAATGTTTTATAATTTGCTTACCGCCGTCAAAATCACACTAAACAAACGTGGACGGAAGTGAACTAGGCTGGTACCAAAATAAATTTCACGTGACTTTTACCTCCAGCTGTAGAAATGGTACTTAGGACAAGTCTATTAATCCTACATCAGTGAGCGTGTCGCTAAACAAATTTATGCAGCATTCCATCCACCCTGCCTACCCATGCGGCGAAGTATCCTGAAAATTAGTTTTTATTTTTTTGTGTTTTAAAATATTTGTACGGCCCCATCGTGACCCATGTAACCGGGCGTCTGACCAGGCTGTTCACATGGTCGTTACGCCACTGTATTGAATCAATATAATGAGCGAAAAGATAAAGAGGGTGTGTGTTAGAAACACTTCACATAGCGTTAAATCTGTCCTACCGCCGGGAGCCAGGAGGAACAATGCCTTATCGGTAATTTAGTTATTTGGGGCTTAGCGTTGATAGACCTCTGTGCAAATAAATAAAGATAAAGTATAATTTCTACAATAAACTATGTTACCGGGTTACCAATAGGAATAAGTTCCATTAAGACTCAAATTTAATTATTCCCCGCATACTTCCAACAGATGTGCAAGTGTTTGGTTTCCCTGTTCCTATTGCTTATTTATTTATTTATTCATTCATATCTATACATTATTCAGATTCACCACAAAATATTTTTAATAGTATTTTTTATAATGTGGAGTGTGAGGTGAAAATGATGTGTTTCATAAACACCCTAAGAGAACCTGTGCAGAGGTGTACATGCGTGTACTTTGGCATTTAATCGTAGATATTTATTATTTTGGAACTACAAAATGTCATTAATATGGCAACACAACGCTGTTTGTTTTAAAGAAACAACTAACAATATCATAAATAATTTTTTCAGGTTATTTTTATTTTTTTAAATTTTGTTCTGTGAATTGTATCTTGTTTTTTTATTAATTTTTGTTTTTTTTATTTATTTTACACCTAATACAAGGTTATTTCGGTACATAAAATTACAGAAATATGAAAAAAATCTCCTTTCCATGTAATTATCATCCTTACAAAGCGTAAAATCATAAAAAAAAATTGCACCATTAATTTCTGAACATCTTTTGGCTAAATTACAACACATGCACTTGGACCATTGTGCTTTTTAAAACTTATTTTGATTTTCGTATGAGCCATCTTTATGTTGCCATTTAAAACCTTTTAAACGATTGCAGCGTCCTCAATTCTAAAATGTGATACAAGCATCGATGTGCACTGATTAGTTTATTTTAATATATAAGATAGACAAAGAAGATAAATACTATCGAGTAGGTTTGATAAAAAGAAAATAATATTGCTTGGAAAGAGATGGAAGGGACTGTTAAGTGAGTAACATTATGGTTTTATAATGTTTTGAAAGAATTGAATACCTTGATTTTGATCCAGGCTGTGATATATATTTTGAAATAATAGTTAGTAGTTGTTTCAGATTTATAGGCATGCATTTATAACGTTTGATTGCATAGTAATAAATGTGTCTCCTTGTGAGAGGGATGTGTTATTGGGATATTCAGTGTTTTATTTGTTGACGATCTGGTTTTTATTGCGTTTTGAGGTTGAATATTGTGAACGGGTCGCTTCACGACTCGTTCTTGTTTTCAACAGCTCGGCTGTGGAATGATCTGCCGGCTTCTGTGATTCCTCCACCCTACAACATGGGTCTCTTCAAGATCCTAATTCACTCCTTCTTATCATCTAAAAGACCCTCCACACAACATCCCCATAGGCCTTGTGGGAAATTATTTCCCTCAGGATCTCCTATTTGGAGTTACTGTAAAAAAAAGCCTTATGTACGAATAAAGATGACCAATTATAATAAAACAGCAATATGATTTCTGTATCGTTTGCAAAATGCATCTCTGGTGAAAGATCTACATTTATTTATTTAAAGATCTTTATTTATTTATTTAAAGGCGCCATTTGGGTTTGGACCGGCTTGTGTGCTGTGTGATAACACTTGAAAATCAAAGAAGTCTGTTACATTTCTCACTTTCGTAAAAAAATGAAAACCAACCTTTGATTTAATTTATTTTTTCAAACAATCTTTTCGACACTAAAATCGACGACAGAAAATTCTTTTCTTTCAATTTTGGATAGTTCACACTATTGACGATGTTGGCTTTGGCATTTTCCGACCGTATACATTCGAAAATAATTGATAGGTGTCCAAATTTATACTGAGATCGATGATACGAAAGAAAATTCCCCAAAAGATCTAACTGCATTTGAACATGTTTTCTTAACTTTTTGGGCAGTACTTATAAAGACTAGAATTATTTTACATACGACTCCCATCGTTCAAATGAACCTAAAACTTAAATTTAATTTAAGTATTAAGTAAATGAAACACGTTGTTATAAACCACGAATATATTTTATTTTTACCAACCGGTTTTGCTTAACTCCAGCTTCATCGGGGTAAATATAATAACTGAATTTACATAATAACTAAATTTAATTTAACCTTAAACCGATTCTGTCAAAATTGAAGTTGTAACATGAGTGTTTTCTTATCTTTTCGGACTATTTGTAAACATGGGTTAGGTTAGGTTAGGTTTGTCAGTTTCCCCGAAATTATTTATTCAAATACAGTGAAATTTCGTGTATATATACTTAGACACAAAAAGTAAAAACTGTATTTGTAAAATGTTTTCTTAATTTGCGAGTAGTTTTCAGGCTAGGGTGAGGTTAGGTTTAACATTTACCTACTCCGGCTGTATTCGTCCAGATGCAATGAAAAATCGGATTTTCTCCGACATTGAAAGCGACCCCGAAAGGAAATCACCAAAAATCAAAGGTTTTAGCTCGTGAATGTCGTATCAGAGGTTGTCTTACCTTTCTTTCAGTCTTCTTACGACACTTTTCCATCTCTCCACCATCCTCACACGGAACCTGCGGCCTCTTCCATTAGCACCCTCCCCCTCCTGATCACTCCTCACTTCATTGGAGGTTTTTAAACTGGGCTCCAACTCTGATGATTATTTGTCACAACACTATATTTAGATCACAAAGAAACACCAAATCCACTGTAAACAAACACGAATATAAAATAACACCTTATCTTTGACACTTTTGAGCCGTTCATCTTTTAAATACCAGATAACTTTATTGACCTTCTAATGGAATCATAAATGACTTAAGTAGCTCATCAGCATTATGTGTTTTAATTATTTTATATTTTATTTCTTTTTTACTTGCAAAGTAATATGTAAAAGTTGTCCGCAAAGAGCAATAGAAATGTGTTTTCATCCGATCGTTCTACAATTATTGTTGACAATATCGTTTTATATGTACCTATTTATAATTTGTTTGCATTCTTAGCAATTAATTTTAAGTATTATTTCTGTTCCAAAGTGAACATAAAATCTTCGTTTTTTACTGTACGATGGCTATTAAATTATTTTAAGAAAAAAGTGCGAGATTATAAACTGATAAAATTATTAATACGATGCACACATACGTAAAAAAATTGTGAAAGTTTGTTAAGCATACGAAATGGTTTTTTAAAATTATTTTATGTCTACCAATCTCGAACCGCCTGTAATGTGAACACGCAAAGTTGCTCAACGACTGATAGAAGTGTTCATGTACAATAATATGATTTTAATATCTGCCAAAAAAATAACTAGAAAGTGTCATAGGTAGAGATCTGAAAACCCGAATTTTTACTCAAAATTTGATATTTTTATTGATTTTTGAGTAAATAAATCCGAATTTTCAAATTTTTCAGGTGATATTCTGGTATTTTGTTTGGAAGTTTTATTTACTATGTACTTTTGCTATTTTTGATTTATTAAATTCGCTACCGGTTTCAACACAACCGAACTAGCGTTCTTAAAACTAGTGAATAACACGGTTGTGTTGAAACCGGTAGCGAATTTAATAAATCAAAAATAGCAAAAGTACATAGTAAATAAAACTTCCAAACAAAACGTCTAGAAATTGCTATAGTTAATGCCGAAAAAATACAAGAGATATTCTGGTAGTTTAAAATAAGAAAATAATATTGTATATTCTAAATAATTCTTTGTCTATGGTTTCGACAAGCTTGAATAGCCTAAAAATGGATCGCAGGTAAATTCATGTCGAAATCGACGGGTAATGTTTTTTTTTCGGTTTAAAAAGAAATCGTTTAAGAAAGACAACTTGCAAAAACAAAAACATGCTCCACTTTTGTTTGCAAAATACCAAAAAAGGAACATAACACCAAGTTTTTTGGTGAAAATAACTCGATTTTTTTAGGTCTCTAATCGTAAGTCTCGCGGCCTCTCTACTTTGCCGTACTTATATGCACGCTAATATCATACGCTGCATTTTTCAATTATATAGAATAAGCAAAAAGTTATCTACAGTAATTTCGTGATAACTGCATATAATTAATTTACAGCAGTTGTATTTAATGATTAATAGCTTAATTTGTAATGTTACCACCCATAAACGCACAATTTGTAAATATCGAGTCATGATTACAACAGTGGTAGACGTGAAAATAATAAGTACTGATGTGTAATTCTTCGACCATAAACCAAGATTATTATTCTTGACGCAAAAATTGGGGGAAAGCAGAGAAAAGTTCAAAAATATGTCACGCACGCGACGGCCCAGCTCAAAGTGTACGCCCCATAAATTCAACCCCCCGAAATTAAAACGTTCGGTATTTAAACGCAATTTCAGTTTTACTTTGCGTCGGATTAAAAATTAGTGTTGCGGAGGAAATCGGGCGAAAAATTTGGGATTAATAAATTTGTGATGTTTTGCACTTTTCATGGGGCATCCCTTTGAACCCCGGTGAGGGATTAAGGGTAGCTATGGCCTACTGATATATTTCATGATTACGTTTTGTTAGAATTCGCTAATGAAAAACAGGCTGTTTGGTTTAAGAATTTTTTAAAGTTCTAAGTTAAAAGAAAATTATTAATTATTACCACGAGAAAATCAGTTTCTCTGGCTCATTCATATGTAAAATAAGCTACCGGTATTACTCTCTCATTTAATCTAGGTTTCTGCTATTCGTCTTTATGATGCTTTCCTTAACCCGCCTCAAAACGTCACTAAATCGGCTATTGATGTATGTAGTTCCCCTGATTGTACATAGTACCTATTATCACAAAAAAACGTAAATATATGACATAATTTGACAATAATAAGTAAAATACATTTAAAATTAAGTAATAATAATGAATAACGAAACCAATGATTCGTTCATTGAGGAACAATATCTACATATATACACATTGTATACATTATATACCGACGAGGGAACTATTGGTTTCGACACATATAGACATTTATTTATTAAAATAGTGGTTTAAACAAAATAATGTATTATTATTTATTTTAAAATGATGCCACAAAGTGAAATTGCGTTTATTGAAGAAGTGGAAATACATTTTCTTCATCATTTTTCAATTTTGATGAAAGTAAGAAAATCTAGAAGAAAGTCTAGCACACATGCAATGATTGGTTAGTTTGTAATTTTCCCTGCTATTTCGAAGTAATGCTAACAAATGTATTTTTCAGTACGATCGCCTTCGCAGAGGCGTAAGAGCTTTGCCTCTGGTCGATTTGTTCAGAAAACAATACAATTTAGCATTGTTCTGTGAAAATATACATACGTATCTCCACTTACACAGAATTTTGGCAAAATAGAAACAAAGAGTGTACTTTCTGTTATCATTCAAGTGATTATTTTATTTAGAACACGTCTTTAAAAACATTGTTCATTGATAAAAAGAAAATTACACTCAACCACGCTTTTATAACTATTTTAATGCATACTGAATTTAGCTTTCACTTCATCAGGTCTATCGATATTATGTACACAAAAGTTCTGAGAGAAATTTCAACTTAAAACTTTTCTCAATAATTAATACTACAAAGATTAAAGCATCATTTATTTATTTATTTATTATATTATATACGCCCTATATGGGCTTTTACATATTTAGTTAGTTATAATATTCACACAGGTGCAAAACACATTTTAGTAACTGCACCAAAAACTAATAATCATAATCGATATTCTAAATGAATTACGTAGTTTAAATATCGCGTGAAACATTTATTTACTAAATAGGTAATAAATGCGGTATTTGTATTTACATTACACAGTACTTAGTACATTTGTGCGCAATACCATCTCATATCAGCATTCAAATTATTAAGTCATAAAACATATCAATTAATTTTAACAATATCACTGTATTTAGTATTATTTCTAAAGACACACCGCAAAGTGCTCGCTTATTACAAAAATATTTATTTATTTATCTGTCACCGCTGTAAAAAGTTGATAACAATTAATATTGCACATAAAATATGACGAATACGACATCACTTATTTTAGATTAATTAACCGCAAAATATTTACCGTTGTTTAATTGAAATACTAAACTTATCTAACAAACAAATATTACTATATTAAAGTTGCTTTTAAAACCACGTAAAACTGTTTCGTAAATATCGTGGCGAACCGATCCAGAATTTTTATTATTTTAATATAATGCCGACCGAATGCAATAAGCCAGATAACGCACTTACAACCGGAGGATTAGAATTGATATTGGTTTAATTCAATAAGCAGTCACGACGGAATAAACGGTTACGACGAAGTAACCGTTTGTGAACGGAACGGAACGGCACGTGTGGATGTATTGTTCGGGCGGACGGACTGAAGCGACGGACGTGTGTGGCGGACTGGGTCTCGGACCATATAATATTCCGTGGGATATCGCCACCACAAAACTAGATAAATATACCATTCGGAATCGTATCGGTGCCGAGGTAAGGAAAGGAAATTTTACTATAGACCTGTGGACGCTACGTTTTTTTTTTTAAATCTTTGATAATCGAATATCATCAAAACAATGGAAGAAAAACATGGTTTTATAACAATTATCATTAAAGCAATTTTATTTTACCGTATTTGTAAAGCTTCGTTTCATTTTATATTGCATATTATCTTAAGACTGAATTTTTATTTACGTATTTATGGGATTCGCCGATTGGTTGCTTCAATTTCTCAGCGTTTTCTCGTATGTTTTCCTAATTAATGCGTATGATTTGACCATTTCGTCGCGTACAACACAAATATCGTATCTCATGTTTAGTAACTTTTCAGGAGTCTTAAAACTTTTTTTTTAAGGATTCTTTTACATTTTATTACATATTTCGCTAACGGTGTAAAGAAAAATGCTTAATTAATACCCCATTAGCAAAAAATGTAATAAAATGTCTGAGAATCCGACAAAAAAAGGAAGTTTTTTGGATTTTATGGAAATTTGCTAAATATGAGATACGCCTGTTTGTGTTGTTGGTGACAATTTGATATTTTATATTAAATATTGTATTTTACTTATTAAGATATATTTAAACCATCTAAATAATATAAAACTTGTTAAATAGATACATTCGTTGGTTAAAAGTTGAAAATCTAAAATATATTGCTTTCTTGGAAACCACCTATTTGGGGGAGTTTCTCGAGAATTACAGGGTGCATTGGGACAGATTTTATTCAGATTCCTATATTGATTTTTTGTGCGACTTTCAATGTAGACCAATATTTCTGGTGCTTTTCGTCTCCTTTTCTTCGCATGAAAAAGAAAATTGAAAAAAAAGGTGCCTACTTATATAATTGTCATTTCTAGATTAATTTATGTACATCAAATACGGCAGCGTTTGCTCAAAAACTTATACTCACTTGTACCCTGGTTGTGTTTTGTGTAACCTTTATTATTTTACGTTTATTGTCTTAATTATTATATTTTTCGCAACTAGCTATCAAATTATACTTATATGTCATGAAAATGACGAGATTATTTTCATAGATCTTCTCTCATCGTTTTTTTAAAGCTGTTTAAAAGTATTGATGTCTTTAATTTGTTGTCTGTTCTTATTATTTTTTTTCTTTTAAAAGCTATTTAACATTAACTCCACACAGGCAGCCACTTCTGGTCGGGAGCCCCAAAATATCTGAAAAAACCCTTGACTCTTGACTGTGCAGAAACGGACGGCCCGTTTGATCGATTCGCCTATCTTAACAAACGAATTGCAATCTCGGGAGATAAAAAGTCAGGTGGGAATGCTATCCTTGTTCTACCGTTATTTTAATGGAAGATGCTCTTACGAACTAGCGTCATTGATCCGTTCGGCACCGGTGCATGGTCGGGAAACACGAAAACGCGCGCCCAACATTTGCACACGTTTGACATTTGTCACATGAGAACGGGTCGCTTCTACGACTCGTTCTTGGGTTCAACAGCTCGGCTGTGGAATGATCTGCATCTCACCCAGGTTCACTCCTATCTCTTTCCTATACTCTAAAAGATCCTTCACACAGTATCTTCAAAAAAGATATGTGACAAACGTCAACCGTGTACAAATGTTGTGCGCGCGTTTGTTAAACAATGAAAACTTATATTTTTGCAATTACTTTATTGGAAAACAATATTATTAAAAAAAAAAAAAAAAAAAACATGATAAAAAGAGCTTCTCTTTTATCACACATAAATAAATAATGTTTCGTTAGTAATATATTTTGAAAATAGGTATTTTAAATTTTTCTAAATAAGTATTTCTTTAATTTAATCGATTTTTTTAAAAGTTAGGATCGCATTTCGCAGAGAACACATTTGTAGTCTAAGTATTTAGTTCGTGTTCTTTTCGAGTATGTTGGCGTCCTAAACAGTAATCCACTTGTGACTCGGTGGCGGTGCCAGGAAGAGGGAGGGGGAGGGGGAGGGGGAGGTTGGCATCGCCTTGACATTTGGCATCACAATACTCGCACGAGCACAAGTACAAGTACTACACTCACTAGCCATATCGTCTCAAACATTAAGTCCCCATTTCACCAGATAATATACATTTATATTTAAAAAAAATTATGTAATCGAACTTAATAATAACATTATTAAATTTGATGTACAATAAAAAAAAAAAATATATATATATATATATATATATACATCGAGTTCTACGAATTACATACAAAAACAATTTTTTTCTATTTTATCTGTATGAAATGACAGAACATAGTAAATTAAGTAAAAATATAATTTAACTTTATTGGGAAGTACGTAACATATTAACTTTCAGTTGAAACACTATGAAAAAATGAACAATATCAATAATTTCGGTAGTATTACATTTATGTAATATAGATACTACATTTATTTATAAGGTTAACGAAGTTGACTTTTGTGCAGGGAAAATTCTGTGTATATTTTCTAGATACTACATTTATTTATAAGGTTAACAAAGTTGACTTTTGTGAAGGGAAAATTCTTTGTATATTTTCTCATTTACATCGAGTGTGTCTGCTTTTCGTTTTTTTGAACCTGGGAATGAAAAATTCCTTATTTGCTGTATTATCGACATCATCATCAAATTTTAACACTTTTTCTGATTTCTGGTCATTTTAAAAACATGCACAGGATTTGCATGTGGTTTTTTCTGATCATTTAGTCACCACATAAACTTAAAAGTTTTTAAACGATTTCATATCATAATTTTTCAAGGCCTTTCTTGCATCATAAAATGACTTATTTTTTAATAAAAATCAGATAGGTATATCTGAGATACTATCTAATAATTACTAATAAATTCGGGTAGAATCTTGTAGTTATGATAAAAAGTTAGCAGCTAAAAATATACGGGAATCAATTAATTGAAGATGATATTGACAGCTCTTAGAAATCGAGGTATGATACCGATAAGGATGACGGAACGGATTGGGGCAGTCGTAGCTCAGTGGTTTAGAGCGCAGTTCCCGGATAAACCACGTGGTCCTGGGTCCGAGAGTCCCAGCTGCTACCGTTACCTTTTTCTTTTTTGTTCCTTTTCGGTTTCATGCTCCATTCTAGAATTGTTAATATTATCTTTAATGAGATTTATAAGCTTCAATAAGTTATTCGAAAAACTTATGTAGACAATTTTTAGAGACTTGAATAAGAATGGTTTTTTATTTGTTTTCCTGATGATTATAAAAAAAAGTGGAGTGTTCGATTCAGCCAATAGTTTTTACCATCACAGGGAAGATTAATAAGGAGAACGTAAAAATATGATATTGATAATATTCCTACGGCAGGTTATTATAGATAATTATTTTCTTGTATGTGGATTATATAAATATGTAATCATTTCTATTCCATGCGTATTTATGATGTTCACCCAACTACGTCCACCAGGTGACCTGTTATCCAGATGAACTTAAGGATATATTATTGGATTATGCCAAGTGATGAAAGGAACCATAGAAACCTTATCAAGGAGAAAATGTCCAGCCGTGTTTCCAATTCGTTACCGATTTGGGTTAACTCGGAGGACCTTAGTTCTAATAACGTACGGCATATGGTTGTATTTTCACGTAACAGCTAAATAGGAGTTAGTACGTAATTTATGCTTCGAAGCATTGGGAATCGTTTTAGCGATTTAGAATTAGGTTATTATTAACTTCACGAATACCATTGAAAGACTAAAAAATACTCAAAAGTGCATATCGTGCATGCCCCTGAATTTTTAATAATAATGCTGCTCAAACTTACGTAGGTTTTTTAGCATTATATAAATATGGTTTAATAATTTTGCAGTGTTCTCCAGATAGTGTGACTTTTCACACGTAGTACGCATTTTAAATTTAATGTCTCGGGTAGGAAAGGGATAAGGGAGGGGGGGAAGGAAAGGAGGGAATTAAAGTGGGTGGGAATTAACCATTATAATGCCGGTGGAAAAAAGAAAAGAAATTCTTCATTTTAACCTTACAAATGGGATTTGTGGGAGTATTGCGTACGTCAGAGAGCAGTTTGTTGCAGAGACGTGATGCTTGTACTGAAAATGAATGATAGAATGATGTAGCTTGGTGGACGGGAATCTCAAGAGAGAGCCCATCTTCAGTTAAAAAATGAAAATATTTTTTATAGAAATGGGTAAAATAACAGTGTTTAGAATGCTGAGAGAAGGAGAGGTGTGTGTATTTTTCGTCGTCTTTTGACGGGAATCAAGTGGAGTCGTTTTCGGTATTTAGAGATGGTGAGTGTGCTATTTTGGAGCCTTTAATAGCTGCAAAGATATGGTTTTATAACCTTAAACGTTGTACCACAACCGCAATCCGCAAAATTAGATTTCGTGGCTGCCGAGAAAGGCGCAATAGGAAATAAAAACATTTGACGAGAAGATCTTCTGCTGTCACGGCGACCTGAGTTCTGACCTCCAGTTCACGGAGCAGATCCGGTGCATCATGCGGCCCACGGACGTGGCCGACAAGGCTGCTCTGCGACCTGCTGTGGCCCGACCCCGACAAGGATACCACCGGCTGGGGCGAGAAATAGACGACACGCTGATGTACTCTTTCCAGATCCTGAAGCCGGCCGACGAGCGCCACCTGGCGTACGGGCAAACAAACACCAAACGTCCCGTCACCAACAAAGACAAAGAAGATTGGAAGAAAGGATCAGTACCTTCGGCCCCCATCCTCACCCGCCGCCCAACTTTACATAACTCCTATAATTTGTATTAGCGTCTTGCAATATATCGTAAGGAATAAATACAGTTAGCTTCTTTTTTTTTCAATTAAACATGTATGAAAACTTAGACCAAGCCGTATTTAATTTTTATAATCTAACTGCATCTCTTTATATGGTCTATAAATAATGTGTAATGATAGTGTCCAAAAAAAAATGTCATAGATTTAATATAGGAATAATGTAAGAATAGGAAGTAAGATTTGTACAGCGCCTTTGAGGTGATTTTTCACAAAAACGGCACTATAAAAATCATCCGATTATTATTATGTTCACATTTGCAATCGAGAATAGGAAATAATATAGTTTGCACCAGTGTTACTTTGATTTGTGGGTAAGAAGTTCTCAAGTCTCCTAGGTAAGTGCAATCTGCCAAACATCTTGAGACTCACTTCATTGACTTGATCATTTCAGTTAAGATTCTTATAGATCAGGATCCCAAAAATTCTAACGGTTTATGAAAAGGGGGTGATTTTTAAGCTTTTATGCAACATTTCAGTTTAAAACCTTGTCCGAGTTTGATATGCGTGAAACTAATACATGCAAAAAAGTTAAGTGTATTTTTAGTCAACACATTTTTTGTTTTGGGTGTTTTATCTACTATGTACACTTTGTTAGTTAATTTTATTATTTTGCTACCGCTTTCGACACATCCGTGTTCACTGTCACTAGTTCAGAGTCACTAGCGTTCTTAAAACTAACTTGAATGAAATAATTAGACATTATTAGTACATAAATAATTAAACATTATTAGTTGAGGGTAGTGGGAATGGTGATTTGAAGGAGGGAGGGGGACGGTGGTAGGAGTCTAAACAACAAGGAAACATGGTTAACAAAGGTGATTTACAGGGTGCTATTATTTTATAAAACAAAATGTATAGAATTTGTAACATAGTCAATGCCCAAGAAATACAAAAAAATGTGAACCCTAGTACAGCATCATTTTTGTTTAGTTTTCATTATTTAACAATTTTTTTTTGTGCTGGACATTTTATGTTTGGTTCTATAATTTTTGTATTAATACTAGTGTAAATCGGGCTTTTCCTTTGACTTTATTGTACCAGTACGTATTTTTATTGCGTGCTATTTGGTCTTTATTCGTTTATGATTGTAAGCATGTAATCCCATCAAGACATGATCAATCTCAATAATATACCCGGTGTTCCCGCACTCGATAGAATTGGGTTTATCGTCATAATACTCATAATAGCCGTCGACAGCGCAATTTGAAAACTATACTTTAACTTACAATGTGTTGAAAAATATAATCGATGTATATAAAGTATATAAATCTACAGTTTTATTATAAGATTGATGAAATTTTGTACACTCGACCTTCACAATAAGAAGAAGGTCAGTGTCTATAAAACAAAAGGAAAACTACTGAGTAGGGGTATGTGTAGGGATGGGGGTAGGGGTAGGGGTAGGGGTAGAGGTAGGGGTAGAGGTAGGGGTAGGGGTGAGGGGTGGGGGTAGGGGTGGGGATGGGACAGGGGTGGGGTGGGGTGGGGGTGGGGGAGTTGGGTGTGAGGGTGAAGGTGGGGTGGGGGTGAGGGGGTGGTAGGGGTGGGGTGGGGCTGAGGGTGAGGGTAGGGGTGGGGTAGGGTGGTGGTAGGGAAGGGAAGGGGTGAGGGGTGGGGAGTAGGGGTGGGGGTAGGGGTAGGGGTAGGGGTGGGGGTAAGATTAATTTTATGCCAACTCTACGATAAATTACAAAGATTTTTGGTTTCCGAAAATCAAGAAAACCGTAAGTTGGTTTTGAAATATGTAGATATTTATTTATTAATTAAAATATTTCTTTTGTGGTGCCGCAAAGTGAATTTTTATTTATTGAAGATGTGAAATAATATCATTATTACGACAAAACTGCATTCGTTACGTATGAAAATTTGACAATGAATAAAATATAACATTAAGCTGATATCGTCTTGGAAAAACGCTGTAAAAACTGAAAAACATTATTAACAAAATCTAAGAACATTAGTGACCTTGCAGAAAATACAATAAAAACATAAATGAACTAATTCAATACGGATAATAAAAGCACACATTATTAATGGAGAAGATTTTTAGAGTAATTGAATCACATAAATATCACTCAAACAAGAAATAAGTTCAGACTTTTCCAGGCTTTATTAATTTACCCGCGGTTACGTCAGAGTTTCCACAAAGGTTGTATAATCCAATTTATCAGAGCCTTATCGGGAGAGATCTTAAAGTTGTGTAAGCGAACTCTGTTTGACGCAAATACTTGGCGAAATATTTTCTATTCGACGTAACGTCTTGTTAAATACAAGGTTGAAGCTATTAAGTCGTAATATACCGAGAATGCCATAATCTTGGGGGTGTTTATGGTTATGGTTAGGTAGGTCATTTAAACATATTTACTACAGCGACAAGGGTGGAACAGTTAACAGTTGACATCGACATCGTGAGAACGAGTCATTTCTTGAACTTGTTATTTTGTATAACGCTCGCACGTGAAACGAGCTACCAGCATTCGTTTTTCTTATTAGTTTTAATCGGTGTATCTTCAAAATTTCTTCCTACAGCCCCTTCGTTAATCGTCCTCACAACGGCAACCAACCGGGTCTCTGACTTAACACTGAATATTTACACCTTAAGCTTATACTAAATTTGTACATAATATCTAATGTTCATGTAAGTGAGTCTGCTTTTCATGAATATTTAAAGTCGCGTATATAACACATATCTGTTATTTAAAAAAAATTATATTGGGTTAGGTCAGTTAATATAAAGCGCACTTAATGTGAACCTTCACATGACGGCGCTGAAGAAATTAACTGTTATTATCATATTACACTGTTCAAACACTGTTCAATTGTGAGGTAGCACAGGTAAATGAGTTAATGGATTTTAAGAAATTCTCGTGCCTGTTTTTCGATAGCTTAGTGGACCGGGCGAACCAACATTTCGTGACAGAACCTACAGAGGCATGTAGTTCGTAAAGGCTGCAAAACTATGATGCCTCAAGACCAAGACAAGAATATAATTTACAATACATTTCATCAGAATCCATTTACCTTCTAATTTTCTTGGGGTATGACCACATTTGCAGTATCTATAGACTGCTCACCCTGAGCTTAATAAGACCCTAAGCCGTAAGGAGGTCTAAGAAATAAGTAATTTAGATCATTAATAAAGATCTGAAAATTTCGCGGTTGCGTTAATGCGAATTTCGTCATTTTCACGCGAATATCGCGAAATTCTTAATTTTCTGTTAAATAAGGCGAATTTTCGTGTTTTTCACGCGATCTTCTGGTATTTTAAAACAAGAAAGTTTTATTGTACGTTAGAAATATTTCTTTGCCTATGGTTTTGAAAATCTTGAATAGCCATACAATAGAACATAGTTAACTTCGTACCGAAAACGCCAAGTATTGTCTTTCTTTAAAAAGAAAAAACATTACGATGAAATTGAAAAAAAAGAAGAAAAACATCACAAAGTAAAAAGGGTTATTGCTAAAACCAAAAAGGGAACAGAACACTATTTTTTTGCACTTTTCCTAAAATAACGCGAATTTCACCAAAAATAACACAAAATTTTCACTTTCCCAGTCATTAATCGACAATAGCTAGAAAAAAAGTGCTTAGTTATAGAAATTTCTTCAAACGATTGGTAACTTTGTGGCATCATTATTAATTAAATAATTAAAAATGCACTTTTTTACACCACTTTATAAATATCTCTACATGTTTCGACAGCAATGCTGTCATCCTCATTCATATATCTCTAATAATTTAATTTGCTTAGTTATAGGTTTGATAGTAGGTATCGCTTAGTTTATTTGGATAATTTATTTAACTTTAAAGCGCCCTTAACCGGAAGTATATGAACTATCATTTTTTTATTAATATTACATTACACTCACCATTTACAGAGCCTTTACATGCGAATGTATATATTTAAAAAAATAACATACAACTAGCATTGAACTTGCTCATTTTTTATTGGTTGAAGTAATTTTCCCAGTAGAGAGTAAATATTTCCTCAACCCTCCTAGATTCTGCGAAACCAGAGGAGCTGGTATTCTGTCAAGCAATTAACCACCTTAATGGCGTAATGATATTGGCTAACTGGGAAATGGGAAACGCCTTTCAGGTCTGCGGCACCGCTTCTAATTGGGATGCTGCATTGACATTACTACCCATTGCCGCGGAAGCCATTTATAGATTAGTCGTTCCCTATTCGCTTGGAAGCAAAACCTCGTTTTCTATAAAGGGCTAACGAAAAATAAATTTTTGCACGTCATGCTTTTAAATCCGAATGAGAAATAGAATAAACTGTTATGGTAGGTTATTGTAAGAACTTATCAAAATAAAATATCTTATTGTAAAACTAACATATACAATATTTTCATAAGTTTACTAGCTGATGTTAACCCCTAGCTAGGGATTTTTGTTTTTTGGAATAAAGTTATGAAGTTGTGAATTCTTGCTTATCGTTCGGTGCCATAATTGATTTCACAGCGAACTTAATGCCTTCTGATGACTATTGCTATCTCTAAACAAAGAAATAATTTGAAAATTTTATTTCATTCCAAGCATTTCAAAAAAAATATATAAAAATAAAAAAGTTCTTAAGTAGGTACCTACTTGTGTTTTCCATTCCATTCTTGTTGATTTTGAAAATATTCTACCCAAAACAAACCTTCTTCTTTTGAATATGTATTCTGTGGCTAACAAGTGTGGTATATCTATGGGCTGACCTCGATACAACATGGCGGGTTCAATGTTTTTCCTACTAGTTTAAAACGTTATAGTAACAGTTTTACATATTGGATTTCATTCGAACTACTCTCTAAACATTCCGTGAACTAACAAGAAAAAACTGTGCTGTTTTCAGTAAAACCGGTCTAGTAATTTTGAGAAATCGAGGACACACAGACAAACATTCATTTTTATATACAGAGAAGATTGAAATACCTATTTATTCCATTTCATATCTCGAATGGACACCCTCCAACAAAACATTCATCTCAACATTTAAAAGCATTACCTGCTAAAATTTATTTTTCTTCTAAAACATTTAAAGTAGCGCCACCCATGAGCGCGAATTACGTTTCTTCCCTTAAAGTAAAATATGGGGGTAAATAGTTTCTTGCTAATTGGTATGCGGATACCCATAAAATAGCTAGTAAGGCATTGCCGACAGCTTTAATTTAACTACCCCGACTACAAATCAAGAGGTCATGAGTTCAAACCCCAGTGTACGGAAATGCTATTAAATTTCTTTGTGTTTTTGTAAATTAAAATTATCAAAAAAAAAACTTAATTACGTACAGTGTTTTGCAAATTTTACAGTAAATATAAGAAAATACATAATAATCCCTATTTGTATAAAATAAAAAGATTGTAATGTAGAAAAAAAATTAAATAAGAATATGTGTTATGTTGTTTCATATACAATTAAAACATAATATATTTGCGGCACGTTCCAGAGCGGTAGATACTCTCAATATCGTCCTGGTGAAAGACCACCATTCATAATCGAAACGTTGCTTGAAATAGTTTTAGGCATGTTTGGTGGCCAGACTTGAATATCCAGGTACTTCTCATTTAAAAAAAACTTCAAAAACACGTTATTTTGTATTCATAAATATTTTTTATTAGCTCTCTGTAAGTAAGCTTTGCTGTCGACAGTTCATTTTCAGGACATAAATTATTTGAAAAGAATAAAATTGTTAAAAATATATCTTGGGAAGCAATACGCTCTTTTTAAGTTTAAGGCTTGTAATACAAGAATTGCTGCAAACAATCAATATTCGAAATACATGTTTAATAGTGTTGTTTTTTTTTCTTATTAAAACTGTACAGTAACTGCTTGAAATCACCGATATATTCCCAACTTAAAGGGGAGGGCAATCTTGCTGTTAAATAATCACTTCGGATATCGACATATTTATGGTAACATCAATAAAGCTGCATTTAAACATAAAGCTTTGTTGCTATTTGTATAATACCAGTATGTGTTGTATGCAATTTACTGACATTATGTATGTCTACCTTCTTTCTTTTAATTT
The DNA here is from genome assembly GCA_022606495.2 of Halesus radiatus. Taxonomy (NCBI): domain Eukaryota; kingdom Metazoa; phylum Arthropoda; class Insecta; order Trichoptera; family Limnephilidae; genus Halesus; species Halesus radiatus. The sequence continues at coordinate 73,284 of JAHDVE020008120.1, forward strand.
TAATTATTTTTTAAAAGTTATTATTTTGGATGGTGCACATCCTGCCTTATTTAATAATGCCTTAAAATGTAAATTTTATGAAGTTTTTAAAAGGAAAAAGAATTGAATTGAATTATTTCCATTTCGATCCCGATATGGAAATCATATCCGGAACCCATAGAGAAAATCTTTGGTCTTTTTTATTTATATGAATACCGCACAAAAGTCCCACCTGCTCCCAACCCTCTGGAGCCAGTGTGACTATGGCATCCCCAATTGGGGAATGTTGTGAGGCTGAAGGTATTGGGAAGGGGAAGGAGAAGGGGAAGAGGAAGGTGGGGAAATACCTGGCTATTCTGATCTGGTCATCAAATACGGCTAAAAACCACTTCAACCTTCCTTCAATTCTGAATGGTGGTCTTTCACCAGGGCGATACTGAGAGTATCTTCCACTCTGTATATAAAAAAGAAACAAACATAACATACTTACAAAAACAATGACGGACGAAGATAACAGCTGATCTCATAATGTCCGCCATCTTAAGCTGGACGAAAAAATAGAACACGTCCTAATTTTCATCCATTCTACATAGAAAAAGACAACTCATGAGCAATCTGGATTAAAAAAAGTATCGTCTAAGAACGCCTTAAAACGTCCATAAGCTTGGCTAGATTTAGTTGCTATACTGCCCTAAAGAAAGTAAGTGGTGCATACATTTTTTTGGATTTCTTGGGCATTAACTATGTAACAATTTCTAGACATTTAAAAAAAAATATATATATATATATATTTTAAGGAGCGAAATAATAAATTCAAGTAACAAAAATACATAGTGATTAAAAATTTTCAAACAAAATGGTGTATATAAATAACCCTAAGGTTTAAATTTATTACTCATGGTCGGTATTTTTGTGTAACTGTAGGTGAAAGTTGATCAAACCGTTATTTTAATAAGAAATGTGACGAATTTATTTGGAAACTGTAAATCATTTATATGAATAATTACAATTAATAGAATGGTAGTAAAGTAGCATTTGAACATCTTTTGTGATGAGTAATTTTGACGCTACGGTGGTTATTTCACGGCTAATTCGTTTTTAAAATGTAATATTATGAACAAATAGCAAAATAATAAATGTCAGTCAATCGTTGGAGTCCGAGCAAGCGATTCTAAAATCGTTCCAACACCTGCCAATCAACCGGCAGCTTTAAAATCTTTCTCTCCTGATTTATGGAAATCTTGATAAAACGGCTGTATACAGGTTGTTAAGAGACGTACCTGACTTACTTTCAGAGCTTATACAAGGCAAAAATATTGCTACGAGCTGTGTGTCTTACGTCACCACGAATATGGGTAATAAGGATAAAATTCGCTTGGCAAGCGAAGTCTAAAAAGGTTTATTGTGAGCGCAAAAAACGATTGCTATTTATTTTGGGAAGAATTTTGTAAGAAAGAAAATTAATTAATCAAGGGAATCTTTCACGAATAATCAATAGAGCAATATTTTTAAAAACTTTTTTTTTTTATATACGTTCGTATTTTTTTAATGAAAAAATATTATTTAGTAGTTTAAGTTTATATTTTTTACAAGGTAATTAACAATTTTATTTTAATTCTTGTCAAAGGAATTCTAGGAGAAAGTTTAATTTATCCAATCCATTTTTTATGGTTTTCTTCATGCGAACCGATTCGTAGTATAGCTTAATTAAAATAGTGGTTTCGTTGATAGCTTCGCCTTAACCAGTATTTCTTGAATTTATTTGGAGTAAAAAATGTATGCCAAAATTGTGTCTCTTGCATCATATATATGTCGCATATTTACCTAAAAACATAAAGAAATCAGTATCTATTTATAAGAGTTAGGGTCGAGGTGGGAGATTGGGAGGGTTACTTGGCTTACCAGTGATTTTTTATTGTTGTATTTGAAAAAAATATATATTGGAAAAAAGCCTACAAAAATTGGCGCTGGAGACCAACATATCTTCAACATTTTTCTATTGTAATAAGGTCAGGAATCACTGGTTACATTAAGTCGGGTACATCTCTTAACACCCTGTGTATAGACAAAGTTTTCTCTTAGGTAAATTAAATCAACGATTCTTATTTCAGAATTAGCTTAAAACAACATAGATTAAAACTTGTGACTTTGATTTAACGACTATCGCGGCAGTGCGGGAAACCCATCATCGCTGGGCAGATAAAAATGTGTTAAACTGAAATAGGTTTTTGAATCTAAAAAATTAAATACATTTAAAACGTTACTCCGGGGAGGAAAATACTCTCTTAAAATACTCGAGAGTCCAATATATTTTATTCAAAAATGAAACACAGCTTGAAATGGCATTAATTGTCCTAAGTACTTTTCAACTTTCCTCTCCCTTTTAATTTTTGCATTTGGGAGTGCCATGGTCCATGATGGACTATTGTACTGACAAAAAAGGCATATATTTTTTTTTAAATCTATGTACATGCACTATTTTTATGCATAGATATAATCTGTAAAGAGCTATCTTCAACTTTAACGAAAATTGAGATGAATTTGACAAGACGATTTTTTACAGATGGATTTTTTATAGGTCTTTACGAATGTAGTATTTTTCTGTTATATTTAATAAAAACGCAGGAGATGGACTCACTGGCATCACCAAGTTACAGACCCCAACATTGGTAAAAAAAAGTTGTTAATAGAAAGGAATGGGAGAAGATACATAAAAAAAGGAAAAGACGTGCATATTTGTATCGAAATAATTTTAAAAGGGGTTTAATTTGTGTTTGATGATTGGTAGACAATGGAAAATATTCTGAATAAAGATACAGTCAGGCCGCTCCCTGACGGTCCGGTTAGGAACCGACATAAACCAAATGCGTGATAACGTGAGCGCGCCGTTCCATATATTTATATTAGAACCAGTACACGCCGCGGTGGTGGGAGCGGGAGCGGGTCGACGTGCTTCCAGTATACAGGAAGCGGTACGAGGTTTCAGTACCACTTAAGTAACTTTTTATTAACAATATTTCTTTTTGATAAAAATCACTTAAAAAATATTCTTACAAATTTATTAATGGAAAGCATTAATAATATTAAATAGTATTGTGGAAGAATGCAAAATTCCACACCCTCGTCGTCATTTGACTCACTTGACGATATTTTATACTTGCAGGTACGTTTTACAGTGTACTGTACATAAGCAAAAAGGGAGCATTTCAAATGTTGTTGATGAGATATGAGACGTTAACACATTATTTCTCAACCTTGTTATCAAACGCCTCCTTTGATGAATGTTTAGGTCTTTGATACTAAATATTAAATACTTTCTTTACATAGAAATAACCATTACATATCTAACTTCACACTTTTTTTTTTTAAATAACTGTCTATCAATCTACACTTTTTTTCCTATTGTACTATGTATATTTTTATGTAATATGAATTAAGCTTTTCAATGTGACCTAAAACGGGAACTTCCCAGTTGGACAGTCAAGTTGGACAAGTATTCTAAATGTAAAATATTGTTCAATAATAAGAAATAAAATATATACGTATATCTGTATGTATACTAAATGCGGGATGGTAAAAGAGAAATCTGCAATACCGACAATACAATGGCTATAAATATACTAACATCTGCAGACCCGTGTGCGAGTCCATAATAATAATATTTGAATTAGGTACTTCTATAGAGCCGTTTTCGTGGGAAAATCAAAATTAAGGGCGAGACTACGCATTTTTGCTACCCCCTGTTAATGTTGATTCCTTACCGGCCTATGAGGGAGCCGGCTAAGTCGAGTTACAGAGGTGGTGAAGTAGCGGATAGGCGGAGAGGAAGGAGAGATATTGGAATCATTATCGCGCCAAAAATAAATCCCCATTGAGTTGAAGTAGCAGAAGCTGCCGAATGCCAGCCGCCATCTTAACAAAAACAGACAACGGATGTTTTCATCGGCTTTTACGCGAATTTCCACACAAGCTTCACAGATAACTCCCTGCTGACAAACAGAGCAGTGTATCTCCATTTTCATAATAGTCCACTTATTTTAAACGGTTAGATCGGGGCATATATAATATTTTCATTAAAATGTACTTATTTTTAATAGTAACCAACAAATTGAGTGAAGGAAAAACATATGATAAGGCACCTTTGGCAAACTTAGCCAAATTCTCGATAAAAGAAAATGCGTCAAACACTCCTCAAGCTTGTATTCGTTAAAAATGTACAGCTAGTTTAACTTGGACTAACGTTTGAAACAAAAAAAACGTGGACTGTCACAAAGAACGTCCTGACAAAATCGGCATTCACATAAATTGCCGTTAAAACCATCTCTCACGGTTCTAGAAAATCCCTCGAACTCCGGTACTGCATACTCAGTGCACAGGGTGCACGTTTAGAATTTTGTAATTTTTTAGTTGAATAAAAATTTATTGTTTACATTTATTACTTATGTAAATCATTTTACTAAAAGTACATAGGTTCATGATAAGTAAAATATTGTGTATAAGTTCTTAAAAAGAGGAAAAAAATAGGCCACACGTAAAACGCATGATACGTCCATTACAACCGGCAGACTTCCGGGCGCCTGCTACTACTGACGACCGTGCATGGTGGTACGGTGAGCGAAGCCCCGCTCTCAAACACCTCTCGCTCAGTACATGTATATACATTGAATATTTTCTTTCCCATACAAAACATTTATTTCAATTTTTTTCCAGTACATAAATGTATTGCTGATTGTAGAGAAATCTAAATTATTAGAAACATGTAAAATCAGTTGACAGCACGGGAAAGAATAGGTTTAAACCTTTCCTAACCCTTCCTTACCCGTGCTGTCCGATCCATTCAAGACCAGGAAGTTAAGGAAGTCGGAAAGTACTTCTTTCTGAACAGCAGACTCTTGACCTCTGACCAGGGCTATGCATACCAAGAGTTTCTTCCACTATTGTTATTATATTTAAGTCAGCTAAAGAAAATCTTATGATTGTTTAGGTGTCACGTTTTGGTCATACTTATACCCGCCAGCACGTCAGTTACAAAATGGTATTCACGAAGTTATAAACCTGCCTTCAATCAATTATTATTCCGTATCAATTTAGCGGCGCTTGCTAATGGCTCGGCTAGAGTGGTGAACCGCGGAATAAACCATCAAGTGGTCTAGAGTCTTATCTCGTTAAAATGGGGGAGCCTTCTATTGGTACATCAATACATGGACAGGAATGCAATGGTGTCAAGTGAATCGTCAAAGAAAATATTGGACACATTATCACCATTCTCTGATAGACATCGAAATTATATTTGAAGAAAATAGCATACAAATCAAAGCTTCGCACAATGTCTTCAAATTTCCCTGGAGTGTTGTCCTGGAGGATACCTACTCAAGAATCAGTTGATAATTCGACGCCAAAGGAAAAATTCTAGGAGAGCTTACAATCACAGGCAGGCTTCTAAAGAAATACCTGAGGTATCTCCTTCAACACTTTGAACATCTTGGAGGAAGAGAAAACTGCATGGAGAAACCATTAATGTTAGAAAGACATATAAGAAGAAAGCCGTGAGATGGACCGGGCCAATATCGCAATATGCATGTTTACATAATATAACTAGCTATAAGTAACCTGCATTTCCCGGGATTATGAATGGTTTGGAGTAAAGTTTAGAGGTTTTGATGTTTTACCCCTACCGTTACCCAGTAATATTCCTCTTATTTTGAACGTCAAGCGTTCAAAATTTCATCAAGATACACCGAAATTCTGATTTAAGGGGTGGTTAGAGGGGATGTAGTGGTTTTTGAAATTTCATCAAGCTCAGAATAAAATTGTAGATTTCTATAAAAAACAAACCCACCCACCTAAAGACACCCTTATTTATATAAATAGACGATAATGTATCACTGAGTGTTCACGCAATAATGTTAGTCATTATTTAATAATCTTCTATCGTGATTTTCCGAGAAAAACATCTGTGGTGATGTCAGGACATGAACTCGGATTTAATATGAGGAATAAAACCACGTGATAATTATTGCTTTGGTTTATTTACCTCAAAATAGTAGGAAATTAAAAAATATATGAATAAACCCGGTTTCATTATGATATATTATTTTGTTTTCCATATGTCAAGTTCATGCCACAAATCTTTTAAAATAAAAATCTAAAAAAGTGTAAGATGCCCGAAGTAAAAACGTACTCGCGAACGAACACGTGCTAATACGATTGACGCGCATATTAGTAGGGATTTTTTTTAAAATAGCAAAATAAAAGAATTTCGCGAACAGATGTTATCCTTTTTTAATTGGGTCCTAACGAATTAAAAAAGAAAACTGATGTATTTAGATATTCATTAATTAAATTTCACTTTACAATAAGAAATAAAAAATAAAATTAAAAAAAAACTCACTGGGATTTTTTTCATAGATTACCAAGACCCCTACTAGACTGAGAGTGTTTCAGAGTATAACTATCCCGGTTTGATGGTAAAAAGGATTATATCCAAAAGCCAAGATGTGGAATTAGGGCACATCCCAAATAACCCATTGACAACCTTGACTAACGTCACAAGTATCCAGTGGCAAGAACAGTGATTATTGTTAACTAAATCAATGTCCTCAGAAAAGTGATAAGTGCCGTTGACACGTGCAATTAAGTAAGTGATTTAGTAAAATCTTGTATTTGTAGTAGAACTTGATTGTGTACGTATTCAAAGAGCAAATAGCCCCCACCTAACTACAAAGATACGCGCTTAGCACCGAAGGGGTCACTTAACCGAAAAAATAGAAATGATCATAAAATCGGGGCTACGAAATTGTTACAATAACAGAAGAGTTTGTATGCGACGATATATGAATGTGAATAAAGCAAGGAATGTGTGCCAGAATACAGTTGTTTGGCGGTTCGTCCTCTCTGCCTACTCCTTCAGAGAAACGGCGTGATGGTTAGTTAACTTACTACTTCACCACTGTCCACACGTGAAATAGGCATAAGGGACTGGGCGGCTGTCAAACGTGAAACGTGGTTTAGACGTACTATATTCGCCCGGTGTACAAATCGCCTGAGCGCTTACGGTTTACGGAAGCTACGTAGACATCGATATTATGCAGACAATCTTCATATCGTTAAAGCATAAAATAGTGTCTCAATAAAAACAGATTTAAATTTATAATACCATTTCAACACCGAGCCATCCACATTTCAGAACGTGGTGGCGGTCTTTTGAATGATATAATGATACTCGTCTGAGGTCTTGAGTTATAAAGTTCAGATTGAAATATAATAATATCTGACAGATGCATCTGAGTGCAGTTAATGACACTGTCTGTCACTCGCCCGTCTCGACGGCCAAGAATGCTTGGTATCGGGCCAACTGGGCAGGCAACAGAGGCATAAGCGCTTCGCTCGATTCACTGCTAATAAACAAACAAAATGTTTAATCTGTTGGAACAGCTAAAGCTACCCGACTATGCAATGTTCAATTCTATTTGAAATAAAATATTATTTTGTATGTGTTTCAGAACACCTTCGTAACCTCCATTGGCTCTAGAGCCCGAAAAAATCCAGTACAAATTGTGCTGGATGGTGTTTGAATTCAATAATGAAATGGCCCACCTTACATCTTGAAACTATTCATTCCGGAAAACATTGGTCTACGACAATCGACTCTTAAATCAGCATCATCATCGGCTATCGGGAGGCTGATAAAACCTAAATGCAAGCCAAATACTAAAACTGTAGAACGCGCTTTCGGAGTATCAGGGCCTAAGCCTTGGAATAAACTCCCTGGGACTAAGATGCGTACAAGTCCAACTGAATTTCGGTCCAAATTAAAAACTTACTTCTCAGAGTTTCATGTCCTTAAATTCAATATACCCGCGTATACAATTCTTATATTGCTTATACAATTCTTATATTGCTTATACGAGTATATCCTAATTACAGTTGACTTATTGAAATAACATTATTTGCAGCCTTACACGTCAGTCTGTTTTTTTATCGAGGGACGAGTCACATTTAGGGAGATACATTTGAATCAAATCCCGGTACGGCATTATAATATTTATATAATTATACATTATAATATTTGCTTGTCCTTTCCTAAAAACGAACATTAAAAACATAATGTATTTATATGAATAAGAGGATTAAATAGCATCTCCAATAACATATGTTACGTGATCAATTCTATCTAAAGTTCTCTTATAAACAGTGTTAATCTCAGGTGACCTGCCAGGTAAGTATGGTCCTGTTTATTACCTGCCTATACACAATATAAATAATGTGTACATTTTAACGCGGCATCACGTTCATTGGTCAAACACATTGTACATATAGTTTTGTGTTTTTGAGCGATGAACTGGTACAATCGATTTGTACGGCGCCACTCGGGTGATTTTTCACAAAAACGGCAATACACATATCTATACACATTCCTAAATTTTTATTTAATTAAGTAGGAACCTATTTGTCGCTTTCACGCATTGAAGATATAAACCGATAGAAGTGTGTTGTGGGTATGTTCATATGTCTGAAGTAAGCTCAAACTTTGCTTATTTCTGGTGAAATTGGATCAAACATTTTCAAATTTCGAATTTTTCATCGTCTGAAATCCGTTATCTTTCAAATCGGCATTGTTCACACTTCTGGCGATTATCTCTTCGGTGCTTACACGGTTAGCTTATATTTAAGTGTCCAGTGGTGGCTCGGGCACTTTCTCGCGTCTTTTTTTACGTGTCCCTAGATCGTAACAAACCTGGTTTTCGATATTTCTATTTGGCATTTAAATAGATCCCAATAAATACCAGGGGTGTTAGTTGAAGTTTGCCGGTTTTTTCAATAAAGAAAACGCTTAATTCTCAAGGGAATCTCAAATTTTTTTATTCAAAGTATTGACCATCGGATTCTATACATTTCGCCCATCTTTGAGGCAAATCATGGATACCATTCCAAAAAAAATATTTCTCTTTCGAGGCAAACCATTCGGCGAGCCATTTTTCGACTTTTTCAAAATTGGCGAAGCGCTGCTCTGCGAGTGAGTGTCCCATCGATGCGAAAAGGTAATATTCGGACGGGGCAAGGTCTGGAGAGTACGGCGGGTGCGATAATATTTCCCAATTCAATGCTTTGAGAGTGTTCTTCAGTACTTTAGCTGTATGAGGCGGTTTGGCGGTTTTTTCGATTTGTCTCTCGTTCATTTGGTGTGGTACCCATTTTCCATACTTTTGGATCTTTTCCATGGCTTTTAAACGTTAGCAAATTGCTCCTCGGGTCACATTAAGTGTTTGGGCCAATTGTTGTTGCGATTGGGTTGGGTCTTCATCCAATAACGCCTGCAATTCCTCGTCTTCGAACTTTTTCGTTGCACCAGGATGTTCATTGTCTGTTAAATCGAAATCTCCACTTTTAAATTGACGAAACCATGTCTCACATGTTCTATTCACTGGAGCATGTTCACCATAAGTTTCTACCAGCAACCAATCAACATATTCACTGAGGTAACCAACTATGACATTATTATTTTGGCAGAATGTAACTTGTGTATTTTTGAAGGTTAATGTCCATAGAAAAATATGACATAGATGCCAAATGATAGAAATGTATACATATCTCTAGCGACATCTATGAGTAAAACCGGCAAACTTCAACTAACATCCCTGGTACTATATATAATTTTAGACGTGCCCTTGAATGTTGGTTAGTTTTCGTATTATTTCTTTATGGACAAATTAGCTTACAAATTTTAATTCTAGAACATCCACCAAAAAATTGTACGAGGAAACAAAAATGTTAATAATAAGAAAACTATATTAATATAATATATCTCTGCCATAAAATAAATAATAAACTCATACATACAAACACAGAATTCATTAAACCGTCACAAGTACACACACACTTTACACGACAACATGATAACATACATTTAAACACTATACATACACGATATGACAAGTAATCCATTAGCTATGAGGGGGTCAATTTATATAATTGCTTTTTGATATGTCATTATTTTATTTCTTTGAAACACAAACAGAACCATGAAATATGTTTATATTACAAAAATGGTTAAAAATCAATAAAAATGTTTCTAGTCTAGTGTGTCTGCAGCATTCTTAAATTACAAACAAAATAATCACGTAATATGTAATTATTAGTACGAATACACTTTAAAATAAGATTAACATATTACCTACACAACCTTCTAAAATAACACAATCAGTGAGTGACAGCGCTGCGCCAGCGGGCCAATACTTACGCACAACTTGCGTATTTATTCCAAGGAGTTAAGGTTGTTACAAACAGTTAATATAACATCATAATATAAAGTGGGTGCGCATATTAAGATTATCTGTTCACGCTGCATACTGACGCTATCATATTTTAAAGTATCGCGTGCTAAGGGTACTGGGGGGGGGCATGGAGGGGGTCATTATTTTTACCGGGATCTGCCACATTGACTGCCGCTTAACCACATTAACCTTGTAATTCAAAATGCACACTCCCCACCTGTTGGAATTGGACTTGGATAGTTCATCCTCAGATGATGATGCCAGAGAATTTGTTAATGTGAATAGTTCATTATTTTATGAGGTATAACAAATTTCTCAACAACTTTCGCATGCCAAGGCAAATCTTCCGTCATCTTCATGGTATGATCGAAAAAGGCGTTAAAAATGGTTACGTGCATCGGCAAAAGCACCCAGTCTCAAGAAAGATACCCCCAATGCGTCGATAATCCATTTTTGACGCCATATTACTTGATTTTGAATCTTTGGGAAATGATACACATAGCTTAGGTTCCATAAATAAATGTGTTGTTCAACACAGAACAACACATCTCTTTACCATTTTGAAACGATGCAAACACTTCTGCACTGTAACTATATACAATTGCTGAGAGTTTTGTAGGTATATTTTAATAATTCTTGCAGCCAGTACCATAATCACTCAGCCGCATCCCAATACTCAGGAATATTATAAGAGCTCCTACCATAGAACGCCGGTATTTATACTCAGTAATGTTGTCATTTGGTCTTGCGATGTGAGGGGGGCATAGTTTGACAGGAGAGGGGGGCCGATAAATTATCAAATATCGGTCGACTAGCCGTTCTCGGGATATAATCTAGGCCCCGCCCATACATACTGTAAGTTATAGTATCCGTGTGTGACGACTGTATGAGATTGTACTGCGAAGGATATTATAGGCCTCTAAGGTACTCTTTTGGCAGTGTTGTAGACAACTTTATAAAAAAAAAGCCTAGGTATATTTAAATAAAATTATTCTTTCTGAAATTAAATGAACAAAATAATTAACACGTAAAAAAGGGTTGATGTATTTATTTAGGTTTCCATTATAGTTAAAAAAAAGTGAAAATGTAATTTTCTAGAATTAAAAAAAAGTAATAGACTTGAAAACACCCAATTTCAAAGAGTTCGACGATTCATTTCGACCACGTATAGGTAACTCACATGAACCAAAAAGTCATAAAACAGAAATGATTTTAGAAATAACATTTTTTCCAGACTTCTCGCTATGGCCAATAATTCTGCGGATAATATCTTGCAAGATTATCAGAGAACTAACTTCGAACTAGCGATGTGTTATGACTCATTTTGGTAAGAGCGAGAGTCACCGTACCAGCTCAACATTTTCGTACGACTCAAAAGTATGACTCAATTTAACGACGGCTTATTTAAGAGCCGGCACATATTAATGCCCGACTTCCAGATCGGGGGCTCATACCCCAGTTCATACACGCAGCTTCTACGGCTCCCAGCTTCCAGCGTATAGATGTAGGTACAAAACGTCAAGATGCCTGTTAGGAACCGTTCACGTACTGTACACTGTACAGTGCATACACACGTGGGAACGCGGTAATTATTCTTATCTCTACACACGAATGTGTAAAGCCTTGAAAACAAATGCTTTCCCACGGATGTGGGCATAAATTAGCCTTATTAGACACGCATTTCGGCCACATTGCACATGTTCCCGCATAAGGTTCAGCTTGTGCAAGAATTGAAGACGATAGACTACCAACAACGGCTTGATTATGCCATTTCATACCATAACGGTAGTTTTGCGCCAACCTGTATTATGGTGCATCTGTCTTTTGTCTCTCTTCCATATACCATAAATCGTATTTATTTTCGCCGGAGTATAATTAGGGAGTGATATTTTCTGCATGTAAAGCTTGCCCGAGTTAACTCGGGTGTGCGTATTTTTGCACATAATGACCGCCCGGGTATACTCGGGCGTGGTCCTTAAGCGGTTAATGTCGCCTTTAATTAATTTCCATATAATCTTTCTATATATTTGTAAGAGTCTACCCGAATTTTTTTACAATCTATATAATGCTATTAGATTTTTATTTATAAGGAACACTTATTCATCTTTTCTACGAGTCTATGATTTATATTCATCTTTGTATTGGAATAACTATTAAAGCTATGTACGAGTAACCTGCCTCATTGCAATATTTAAATATTGATCTTATTGAACAAATTAAAATCGTGGAAAAAACAATGTTATTTTTAAAAATCTCCAATGCTCATGATAGAAATGAGGTCGGGAGTTGAAATTAGTTGCGTTGACCTAAAAATTGCAGTAAAAAATGAGAAAATTTGATTTCTGCCAGGGTTCACAACTTGATGGTTTTAGTTGATTGCAGCTTCTGAACAAACATGTGGACAAGATTACAATCTGCTTTATAGCAGACATATAATAGTCATAAACATATATCTAGGCTGGCTAGACGTTGGCCATCTCGATGTATTCGTTGATATGCAATTTATGAGCATTGTAAATAGGCGCCTAATGTAACGTATCCATTATTATCTGAACCACTAAAACTATCTAATAAAATCTGTAGTGGCTGATAAGTCTTTATCATTATCATTTGGTATTAATTCGTAACTTAATCTACTGAACATACAGGAATGAGAACACATAATAGTAATACAAAATCACGCCTTTTTCGGTTGAAAATTGGTTGGCCTAGAAATACCATAGATTATTTAATTAAATACTGCAATTAGAACACACGTCGGCCTTTCGTTTTACATGGAGTTTTTTTGGTGAGTCTTTTTATAAGACTAGAAAAAAATAAAGCATCAGACCTAAAAAAATGTGTGTTTTAAAGTGCAAAATCAATCCTACTTAAGAACCCTTTATCCAATAATGTCGTATTGTTCATTGTGACAAATTAAGTATTTTACTATATGACGATAAAACATTTTAATAATTAGGACTGAGCTTTATAAAATAAAATAAAACACCCATTTTGGTGATATTCTTTTTTGAGTAATTTCGCTCCAATTTTGGGAAGAGGATCGTTATGACGTAAAATCTGTTCAAATTTAGCGTCATATTTTTAGAATGCACCCTGCTATTGCATTTGATAACCTTGCAATTGCCACCCTTCCTGATTTCGCCATCAGGATATGTATTTTGAGTTTTATTTAGTTTTATATTTATTTTTAATTTATTTCATAGATTTTAAAGATTAGCGTTTCAGGGTTTTTGTCTTTTAAAACCTTACACATTTACGTAACTAACGGTAAATAATTTACAGATTAATCATTTGCGATATTGCGATATTGCTTTATTGGTTGAGTCAGCAACCTGCAAAGTGATGTTTAGAGCTATTTTTGAGTGCTGACCCTTAAAGCAGTAAATTGTTAATAGTTAAATAATATATGATACATGTATATATGCAGTATGAAGTACAATGCAGTTTGATTATAAAAAAAAAATCATGTAAATGTGACGTAAAGAGACATTTAGAAAATGATATCCCTGAGGCGCAAATATGATCAAACCATGTGTGACCGTATTGCAAATGTAGAAGTCGGGAAAGAATACAAGGCTAATGGAAGTGTAATGATTAAGATTAAGAAAGGAACACTTAGACATGTAGAGCAGATGAACGAATAAATGAGTTTGGATTTTCGTAATAAACAAACACATTTTGGATTGACAAGATGAATTAAATGGAAAGACACTTTGAATCCACTTTTATTTTTATATTTTCGATTCGACTGAATCATCTTCAGGACTTAAAATATACTAATTGAATAACAGGAGTGTGTATGTATATATAAAGGTAAAAATGGGGAAAAGAGAGACACAATATTAAGAGGGAGACAACAACATAACAATAGAAACATATGATACAATATACCTTATTATATAGTGATATTTAATTAAAATCCATAACACAACCGCTCTTAAACTAGATAACTTAAACCACCTTTCCATCTACTCTAGTCCTTTTTACTTTATCCCACTCCTATGTTCCCCTCCACCCACCCCTCCCCCGACTGACATAGTTTAATCTAACTGATGTAAAACTGTATATTGTCACACGTTACTCATAGTATTTATCATCAGCAGTGGAAAATTTATAATTGGCATGATTCATTGTTTTTATTGTTATATATATGTAAATTATGGATTTCTTGTTAATTTTCCCAAAAATAAATAAAATAAAATATAATAGACGATGGGAAAACCACGATAGACAAAGAAGAACTAATTTATAGAGCAATTGTTGCACCACACAATTGTTGTTCTAGTGTTCTCTATCTAAGTAATGAAGGTAACCTAAAAAACTTCAAATAATCCAGAATAGAGCAATGAGACAAACTTTAAAGTACACTACTATGAAGAATCAATACAGAAAATGCTCAAGGAATTAGATATAATGAGTGTTGAACAAAGAACGTTTTAATTTATTTTTTTATTTACTACCACCTTTCGTTAGAGACAAAATACATTACAATGAAGACTTCCACCCACCATATAAAATACAGAAAGAAGATTTTAGACGACAAAATGTACCAAGATTAAGCATATTTAGAGTGAGATGTAAAGTAAGTAAGTACTAGAAATAAGCAACATGTAAATTCAAACGTAAAAATATATTAGGCCACGAATCGAACTATTTTATGTTTAATAAATAAATAAAAATATATGTTCACACTCGCGTGTACTCCTAGAATTGAGTTTGTGACTTCTTCACCATCATAGACATATGAATTAGGTGTCCGAAATAAGTCATTCTGGGAAATAGAACTCACTCGTATTAGAACTGAAATATATAGCAAAACACAATCCTTTAACAGGAAGCTTTGTTGACTCGTCTCATATAAAAAAAAAACGTCTGGCACGGGTAGCCTGATTCACCTCGTACAGCATAACACCTACTGGATATAAAACAAAATGATCTGATGTTTTAACCATATATCAAATTTTGAATTTCGCCTTGATTTAAAAAAAAAATGGCAACCTTGTTCGACGTACTGACTATCTGGCTTCTTTATAACAATGCTTTAGCCGCAGAACACATGTGGATTCTGTTTGGATAATTCGATATTCGCGAGGCGTTACGTTCCTTTCAAATTTATCGAGTTATGCCAAGTTTTTGTAAACAATTATGAATTATTAAAACACTGGCCACCATGGGATGAATGGCCATCGGTTAGAACAGGAGGCGGTGATAAACAAGCTGAGGTCTGCGCCGCTCGCGGAGATTAGGGCAGGAATAGATTGCAGAATCCTGCAGAGATCAAACTAAATATATCTACAATTTACAATAGGCAAACAAGTCAGTGTATACACTATCTAAGCGGTTTTCAAAGGTGGGGACGCGATATATCAGTAAATAAAATCAAATGCCGTAGAAATATACTAATCCGCGCAGCTCTCGGCATTTACCATACATTGTAATATTCTGTGAAATATATTTTTAATAAATTACAGAAAATTCAAAAAACAAATATTAGGTGACGTACATATTACGATTTTACCTTTTTTTGATCGTGTATATATATATATTTTTTTAAATTGACTATTAGGATTGTATTAACATTTGAAGCTTCGCTGTTCGCGACCTGTCCTAATTATTTACAGAGAAAATGAAATATTTATTACAATATCAATTCATTCCGAAAGCCTACAGCTCGGGCCGCTAGGGGCAGTAGTGTACCATGCTGCCAGCATTTTGACAAAGCTACCCGTGTAATCAAATAGCGTAGACGTCAAAATGCTGGTAACATGCTACACTACCGCCTCTAGCGGCCCGGGCTACAGGCTTCCAGACTGTATTGCTGTTGTAATAAATATTTTATTGCTGTTTTTATAAAATATATATATTTTCATGAACAAAAAAAGGAGTAAAATCATATGTAGGTCACCTAATATTTATTTATTTTTTTGATTTCTATACTTTATTAAGAATGTATTTCACAGAACATCTATCTATTAAAATGTATGGAAAAACCCAATTTGTACAACTCGAGCCGCTAGAGGGCGCCAGTGTACCATGTTGCCATCAAATGTTTACAGCTGGAGATATTGTCATTTAAGTCTGAATACTTTGCGCTGCACTGGTGTAGACTATGGTAAAGGGTGAGGTAACTGTGGCGGCGGGCGAGGTCTCGCGGTTACAAACCCAACCGAACCGAACACTTCACGCGGTGGTAGCATGTATCACGGGAGCGGAGAGGCGAAGAACTTTTCCCGCACAGCACGGTGCGCATGGGAAGGAAGGGACGCAAATGTAAAGAGTTATCAAGCGTGATGTGAATCTAGGTGCGCGTGTGCAAGTCCGACATTTATGAAAAGTGCATACCATTAACACAAAAAAGCCTGATGGGTCGCATGGAATTTTTTTTCTAAATTAGCGCCTTTTAAAAAGTTTGAAAACCGCTGCAGTAGCTTATCGGATGGTTCGAAATTTTACCAGTAATGACGGAAAAAACTTTAAAAAAAGAATGCACTTAACTTTTCCTTCCTTCTACAAATTATTATTTTTTTCTTAATATGCAATGTGTCTGTTTTACTGTGTGGTTGTTTTGTGAAAAAGGCTGTTGTCTCTAGTAAAATAAAAAAAAAAATTAAATAACATTGTGTCATTGAAATAAATGCGAGAAATCTACTTTTCTTTACATTGACTTTTCGACGGCCTCCGTGATTCAATGGTTACGATCCTTTGGCTAAGAATCTGGAGGTCGCGATTTATAGAAGGTAGAAATTTTATCTGGTTGTTTTGGGTTATTTCACAATTTATTAATTAAAAATAATATATAGCATATTTGCATGTTTCAGAGTGGTAGATACTTTCAGGATCGTCCTGGTGAAAGACGACCAATGTTGCTTGAAATGTCCTTATCCTTGTTTGGTGACCAGATCTGAATAACCAGGCACTTTCCAGCCTTCCTCTATCCCATCTTCTTCCCACCCCATTACTTTCAGCTTTATAACATACCCCAATTGCGGATGCCATAGACTTAACTGATCTAGATGCTTGGGAACAGATGGGCTCTTGTGCAGTACTCACGTAAAAAAATGTTGTTTACAAAACGGAATTAAAAAAATAAATTATTCACGCCTATGGATGGGCATTACAAATCAATACATCTTACAAATTAAATATACAGTTTAATGAAGAAAGATAAACGAAGATCTAATTTACAAACTGTAAAGTGGCGATGTTCTTAGGTCTATTCACATCTACCGGCACCGTGCAGTGCAGACACGTATAGTGGCAGGCACGGCACAGAACAGAGTATTCACATTACACCATGCGTGAAAGTGTTCACAGATAATGTAAACCATTAATTTTGGCCCGCTTTACGTGTCATCAGATGTAAAAAGCATGGTTGGATTTCTCATTCGTATCGTAGAATGTTTGCTTTTAACAATGCTTTCGCCTCGTCAAAAGATGATTCAATAGCAAAGTGCAGGATGCATTATGCTATAAAATCTATGTATCCCTCATTGGACGGGCAATCAACGAACAAATATCGTATTTCTGATATAAAGAGATTGAATAAGATCAATCATATGCAGCCGGTGGAAAATTTTATCCAGAACTAGGTGATACTGATTTGTTATAAAAAAATCCCATTTTTTTCCTGTCTTCGCACCATGCATGCATATTTTATTTCCCATGGGCTTTATTTGACTTGACCATGGCAGCTCTTAAGATTCAATCAATTATAAGTAGAGACCTGAAAATTGCGCGTTGGCGATAACGCGAAATTCGCAATTTTCCGTCAAATAATCATGAATTTTCGCATTTTTCGAGGAGTATTGTAGTATTTAAAAATAGGAAAGTAAATAATCGTTTCAAATATTTATTTGTCTACGATTTTAACTAGATTGAATATATTATACGATTAAAAAAAATGAATTAAATGATTTCTTCAATATATATGTAATTATTTTATGGCGTCATTATTAATAAAATTAATATGAAATACCTAGTTTACACCACTGTTTAATAATATACATATATCAACATGTTTCAAAAGAAAATTTTTCAAGAAAAAATTTAAATTTTAGAAATTAGAAAAAGCAGTCAATTAAATACAATTAACACCTATCTCTTAAATTTATTTACACATTAATAACTATATTTAGAATATTAATATTAATAATAATAACTATAATTATTTATTTTTGTGCCTCGTTATTTTCTTGATTTTAATTATATTAAAAATAATAATATTGTACAATATATACATATTTATATATATATTTCAAAATTTTGTACAGTTTTAATTAATTACTTATTACCTATTTTCATCAGTTATTGCTAATTTTCGTTTATGTTTGTAATTTATCTATTCTTGCATTATTATTTTATAATTATGTTTATCATTTATCAATATTTGTTAGTATACTGTGTATCCTGATGAAGAAAACTTCGCTTTCGAAACATGTCGATATTTATATATTAAACAGTAGTGTAGATAAAATATTTTATATTAATTTTATTAATAATTTTTTTTTTAAATCGCATATTTAATTTGGAAAAAAGACAATACAATATAATAAATGAAAAAAATATTCACCACTTTTGCTGCAAAATTTTACCGCTTTTGATGAAAAATCACCCCATTTTCCCAAAAATAACGCGAATTTACCGTCTTCAGTCTCAAATACTTTCAAAGGTTTTTCACACTATTTTTTGTTTTTGTTTCTTGTTTCCAGGATCGTACTTATGTAATGGGAGCAGGCCTCTGCTGAAGGCGCTTCAATGAGGCACCGTATTTTTCAAGTCATCTACCTTCTCAAAGCAGTGATAGCCTGTCTTAGCACCCATATAATGAGCTAAATCTATGTTCATATTGCATTTATTGCTCTGTGCGGAATGTAGTCATATGCGCAGACCTATGCTATGTTAGCCATGACCAAAGTGGTGGCAGCGCAACAGAGGAAGCAAGCGCCTCATTGCCTCTCACCTGTTGTCTGAAAAGGAATATAATTATTGTTGTAGGAAAAACGCTAACAGAGTGAGACCACTTCCTCCTTCGTTTTACAGATATCCCTAGATGGATTTTTGATCATTTTTCTATGGGAATCTTGCCAAAAGAGAGCAGTTAAAACTTAAGACATTTTGTGTGTTATACAATACTTCAGAGTCTCAAGTGCTCCCAACCGTCTGGAGCCAGTGAGACTATGGCAACCTCAATTGTTGTGAGGCTGAAAGTATTGAGGGGGGGGAGGAGATGGGGAAGAAGGAAGGTGGGGAAACTTATCACCAAAGACGGTCAATGCCATTTCAAGCAACGTTTCCATTCTGAATGGTGGTCTTTCACCAGAACGATACTGACAGTATCTACCACTCTGAAACGTACCTCAAATAATCTACGTATTGTTTTAAATTAATAAATTTTAGAATAACACAATTTAATTACATAAAATTTACTTGCGAACGCCGGGATTTGAAACCGCGACCTCCGGATTCGTAACCAAGGATCGTAACCACTCAACCACCGAGACCGTCAAGATACTTATAATACAGATCTACATAAAAAGGAAAGGCATTAATTATTTTTCTGTAATATTTCATGAAGTGCCAAAATTCTTGTTGCTCCAGGCGCCATTTGGCCCAGGGCCGGCTTATATCCGCTTTGTAAAACAAACAATGTTCGACTGTTCGATATAATAAGTGCCGTCCATTAAACGGTTGGAATAAGAAGGTTTTCGCGAGTGCAGTGGAAGCCGTGAGTTATAAAACCAGTTTATTATCTTCTTCCGTCCTAAGAATAATCCCAGATGGCCGTCGGGTGCGCGCGCAACCTGAACATTTCCCGACTAATTAAATTAATTTTATTTACCTCACGCTTTTACCTTCTGGCACCCTGCTCTCTCTACCAGCTTTCAAGATGAAGGATTAAGTCCATTTCTGTGGCATTACGGTAGAAGCTGAAACCTTCTTCGTGAATATAATAATATTGGTATTAAAAATACTCCAGCCGTCTTTGTCTAACCGGTGCGGAACGACTTCAGTGGAAACAATAAGAAACTCCAGTCCATTTTTTTTATAATCATTGATGACGTTCAAACTTCAATACCAGTATAATTCGTTTTTTCCTTCATATTAAAAATAATTTTAAAAGACCGCCAAAACGCTCTAAATCTATGGCCGGACGGTTTTTACTACTTTTGAGGTTAGAATTTCAAATTTCAAAACAAGGATGAGCTTTACCGTAAATTATTTTATATTTTATTCATAGTAAACCATAACTAAACATGAATAATAACATTATGTACCTTTTTAGAAACTTTAACTCGAAGAATAATAATAGTATTGAGCATTAACATTATCCTAATATAATATTGACAATTGGTTTGCTCACGAATACTCTAATTTCTGCAATTAATGATAGTTGTTTATATTTAACAACAATCATAGAGCTTAAAGTCACCTAAATTATGTTTAAATTTCGTCAAAGCTAAAAAAATACATATTTAAAATACGAAACAAATTCGAAAAATAAAAATGTCCATACTAATCCAAAAACATAATACGTACGTGACATCAGATGTTCCAAATACAATGGTACCAACATAACAAGGTGTTTTGGTGAGATGATACTTATTCACTTTTAACAAACTATATATAAATTCTACGTAATTATATATAATACAAGTTATATATTCAGAATCGGCGTTTGCTGAACTGTATGAATACATATTTTTAAAAACATAATATTTTTTACTGGAGATTCTTATTGGCTAGAAAATTACGCTGGCAGCTTTTTGAATCACAATATAAAGAAGGCTTTTGGTCAGTGGCGGTTTTATCTAAAGAGCGGTTGTACAGTGAACTCCCAAAGAAAAACTACAGCGAATAAGATTAACTTGGATTACAATATTACTACACTTTAAACAGCGCGCATCTACTCCATAGTATTTATCAATACAAATTCCTAAGCAGCACGCCACTACTCCATAGTTAAAAATCCACCAATAGGAACATAGCACGATCCGAATTTCGGAACGCACATATGGAGCTGAAAAACCTATGGGATATTTCATACAACATAAATACGGCTTGGAACGGTGCTGGAATTTGCGTTAAAGCCGAAATTCGCTATTTCGAAGCGCAGCGAAAGGGCATTTTTTTTAATCCTTTCTCTGATTTTTTTTTCTATTTCATTACGTGAATGCTATCAATATTGTTTTAGTATTTAAAAGTTTTTGTTATCTTAAATTTTGAAACAGTTATTATGTGGTGAATATCGATTTTGATATGACCTTTTATTTTTGTTTTTAATAAAATGAGTCAGTTTAAAAAAAATTGAATTATTTATTGGTAAGAAACAAATAGCTTTAATACAAAGGAAGTTTTACAAAAGGTAAGCCAACAAAGTTTCTTGCGCTAACAATGGTTAGATACAGATGCTTTATTTATGAAGCTAACAAGACAAAGAAAAAAAAACAAAAAAAGAAGGAAGAGGGCAGAGGAAGAGGAACATAGGATCGGGATAGGAGATGCTCTCGATACATTATATACTCGTGCATCAATTTGTGGTTGTACGTATTACTTCGGTTCTATATTTTAAAAGGGTATTGTGAAAAATGTCGATATTGTGAAATTGTGCGTTATATTGCTCACTAATACGGGGAATTGGAGAATTTATCCTAAAACTAGCTGATGTGTACCCGGCCTTGCTCGGGATTTTTCACTTGTCATTAGAGTGCCGTAATTGATTTGACAGCGAAAGTAACTATCTCCAATAAAGAAACATTAATTTGAATATTTTATTTCATTTATTTCGTTTATTTTTTCAAAATATATCTAAATCATTAAGTTCGTAAGTAGGTACCTACTCGTGTTTTCCATTTTGAAAATACTCTACCCAAAAAACCTTCTTCTTTTGAATATTCAATTTGTGGCTAACCAGAGTAGTATATCTATATCTAGTGTTATATCTATGGGCTAACCTAAATGAAACATGACGGGTTCAATATTTTTCGTCCTAATTTTAAAACGTTATAGCAACAGTTTTACATATTGGATTTCATTCAAACTACTTTCTAAACCTTCCCTGCACTAATGAAAACAAACTGTGCTATTTTCAGAAACCGGTAGATTAATTTTCGAGAAAATCAAGGACGAACAAACAAACTTCCATTGTATTATATATATATATAGATTGGTCCTGCATGCGGGCAAATGAAAAGGATCGGTTTTTCGGGTTGATTTTGACGGTATGTGAATGTTTGTAAAGGTAATGAGCTCTGGCGAGTCCAGGCTATTATTCATAATTTTTAATAATAAGATTTGATCAAATATTAAGCGTCGCGTTTGAAGCGTGATGAAATTGTAAGAAAAGGATAATTTTTTTAATGCTTTTCGCCTTTTGATTATTTTCAGTTGCAAAATAAATCCTACAAAAAATATTAACCTATGCTTTTTCTCGTATTTCGTAATATTTCTAATACCCACATTTTTACACAAACTTTTAAAATGAAGTAACTTATTAATATACCATTTTCGATGAAGAAGAAATTCTGGTCATAGAATCTGAAACATATTTTAAACAAACTACTGTAGCTACATGGCGGTGCTCCGCAACTCAAACACGAGAAATCTTTCTCTTTTGAGTTAGGCATTTGTTGTTAAATAAATTTATACTTTTTTTAGAAATGTGATAATGCCTCCAGTTCCTGATATTTTTTATTTATTTTTATTTTTTTAAAGAAAGACAAACATTCCCTGGTTACGAATAACTTGACAATATTTGAAAATCTCTTACTACCATCACAGTAAGCGGAAGATGTTGCTTGTGTCGTAATGGAGGGCTTAGCCAGCCGAGGAATTGAACTCACGACACCTGGGTGAGACCCAAACGCGATGCCAACTCAGCCACTGACCGGTCAAATATTTCACATACTGGGAACATACTAGTGAATGGTTTTTCCATTTTTTTAGAAATATTACAGTATTAATGTCCTAGAGTCCTATGTTATTCACCGTATATACACGAATAGCAGAAATGGTAATTTCCCCTCCTACGCAAAAGGGTCTACAATTCAATTCGTATCACTGTGTCCTTTTTACATATGTTAAAAACTGTTCTGTTTTATCAGCGCGGGGATGTGCAATGCCAAAAATGCAGCAAAAGCCCGGCAGCGAGTTTTAATCTGATGATATAGTATATTATAGCATATTCTTAATAAATTATAGAAAACGAAAATTCTTAAAGTAAATATTAGGAAACCTACACATGGTTTTACTTCTTTTTTCCCTACAAAAGAAATAATATTTTTCATGCTATTAAATTTGTACTAACAACTCGGGCCGCGAGAGAGCGCTAGTGTAACATGTTGCCATTAAATGTCGGGAGCTGAAGGTATTGTCATTTTATTTAATGAAGCCGAATCTTACGAGCTTTTCCGAAATGTTTCGTCGTTTTAAGGAAAGCTAGACTTATGCATGTATTTTTTTCCATGTATAACTTTGAGAATTTACCAAATATTGCATTCATGAACAGATTTGAGGGAGCAGTTATTTAAAATATATATATATATATATATATATTTAATATGCAGTATAATTTAAAAAAGATCGGTGTCGTTTGAAAATACCGACCCCTTTATAATTAGTATGAGTAACTTTACCAGTTATCATTATATCGAGATCACTGTCCCAACCCTTCCCTTCACACCCCTGTCAGGAGAGAATCAAAGACAAGTGATTTACTATCTGCATCATGAAATATTTGGCAGACTACCAGCGATGTGTACTCGGCTATGTGAACCGAAACACAACCAAACAGCCCCGGGATTCACACATGAGCAGGAATACAGCATAGGAATACAGCATAACAGCATAGAAGTAAGCTTATGTCAGATAGCACATTAACGGTTCAGTGATTATTACCACCACGACTATTCCGACCATTATTATTACGCACAGATTATCCCTTCACATGATTATTCCGCACATGGAAAAAATCCCACCACATATTATTCCGCACACTGATTATTTCGTACACAGATAATAGCGTGCATCGAAAACTCCAAACACAGAATGTTTCGCATACAGTTTATTCCGGGCGCACATCATTCCGCCCCAACTGGAAATGGCATTTATGTTTTTTTTATTTTTCATGGTGTTATTTTTCGATTTCTTATAATGTATCTTGTTTCAAATAATTGAAAACAATCACTATTCTCTTTATCATTCTTCGGGCTCTGAGTATTTTACATTTCAATCTTAAACAATGAAAATAATAATATTTATAAAAAAAAAAACGTTGGTCTTTTATTAATCTATGTTTTCGAACCTGTTTTATTTTTGATGTGATAACGCACAAGAGTCCCAACTGCTCCCAACCGTCAGGAGCCATTGAGAGTATGGAATCCCCAATTGGAGTATGTTGTGAGGCCGATGGTATTGAGGAGGGGAAGGAGATGGGGAAGAAGGAAGGTGGGGAAGTACCTGGCTATTCAGATCGGTCACCAAACACGGCATCCACCAGGACGATACTGAGAGTATCTACCTCTCTGGAACGTGCCTCTGAAATGGAACTCTGGAATGTATGCAATAATATATCTCCGGAGTAACATCTGTGCGAAATAGTCTATGTTCGGAATTTTCCATATGCGGAATCATCGTGTGTGGAAGAATCTGTGCGCAATATTCATTGACGGGATAGTCGTGGTGGGAATAATCCGAGCACCCACATCAGCATAGCGTGATATAGGAACACATGATCAAAGAAAGAGCAATATACAGTGAAGATTCCAAGGTAACGGCGAGATGTGTGGAACTGCGGAACGTGGATTCTTACAGGTGCTTTGTACTGTGGATTAGTTAGATGGGATTAGGGAATGAGGAAATACTATTTTAGATCAATGGGTAGCATCACAATTAGCAGGTGGCAGGGGGGGTTTGTGACTTCCGAATTACATGTTTTTTTAATTTTTTTATTTCAACGTTTTATGTGACTAACGACTAGAAATAAAATCTATTAAAAATATTAAGCATGGTTCAGGCCCTTTTTGCAAATCAATAGATTTTTTCAGGTATAACTTTATAACTTGAAAAAAAGACAAAAAATAATATTCATAAATATTTGCTGTTTTTGGACCTGCGTGTTTGTCAATGTATGGTACCTTTATTAATGAGAAAAAAAATGCGCTTAAAATGACTAAAAACAGCGAAGTTTTTTTTAATCAGTTTTTGTCAGAGAGAAAATAATACATAGAGATGCCCTAACACGCAAGGGGGAGAAACCAAAATAAGGGGAGCGAGGAGCGAGCTAGGCGTGCTGCTAAAGTAAGTAAAACAGCAATTAAATAAAAATGTTAGGCTTGTGTACAAAAACCGAATATCTTATAGATTATTTAGTTTAATCTTTTTAATAAATGTTTTGTAATTTGCTTACCGCGGTTAAAATCGTGCGATACAAACGTGGACGGTAGTGAACTAGGCTGGTGACAAAATGGGTGTCAGGTAACCTTTGCCTTCAGCCATCTAAATAGTACTTAGGCAAGTCTATTAAGTCTGACGTCAGTAGTTTTTACAATAAAAAAGGACCTTGTTACCTTTTGTTTTGAAAGTCATCAAAAATGGTCACGCCACTGGTGAAATTTGCTCTAGGTCGTAATCACCGTTAAGTTCTAAATGCTTACATAAGGTAACCTCGGAAGCCTTTTTTTCTAAACGATCGAGTTGTTTTTTTTTTTCTTTCCTTTCCATAAACACCGCAATTTCCCCCTATTTTTACCGAAGTTCTTGGAAACGCTATCGTTTTATGTATCACTGATATGTTGTACTTACGTTAACCGCCCTACCCATACGAATGTACGTGACACGGCCGCTATATTATCGCCCGAACGCAACAAGCCGTATCCCGTACATTTAGGAAAAAAAGCTGTACCCGAAACCCACAGAACATTCGTATACGTTAAGTTTGTTCCCGCGTCATCTCGTTTAGTATTTCGAGGTCAGCCGAAGCTAGGGGTTATGTTCGGGTATTTTCGTCTCTCCCATACAAGTTACGTCACCAGTCACACGTATTGTTATTGCGAATGTTTTTTTACCTTCTTTTTGAATAATGACCAAAAACTGGCGGTTAATAAGAATTATTCTACATGTTTAGTTGTTAAGTTGTTTAGTTGTTAAGTTGTTTAGTTGTTAAGTTGTTTAGTTGTTAAGTTGTTTAGTTGTTAAGTTGTTTAGTTGTTAAGTTGTTTAGTTGTTAAGTTGTTCAGTTGTTAATTTGAAAATAAAATTCTATTCGCACAGAATAACATATTATAATATGTTATCGAAAAAATAAACCCTTTTTGGCCTAACATTATAATTTAATTGTATTTTTTTTTGTTTTAAGCCACTTTATTTTATTTCTATAATTATTCATTATCGACCAGTTTCGGTTGAACTCAACCTTCATCAGGAACGTAGACATATAAACTGTTACGTTCCTGATGAAGGAACCGAAACCGGCAGATAATGCATAAATATAAATAAAATAAGGTCTAAATAAGGTAAAATGCATAAATATAAATAAAATAAGATCTCTGTTTTTTGCAAATTTTTGATACATGGTGGAATTCTTTAAGACACTTTTTTAAACTCCTATTCCAGTATAACCATTCTGAAGATGCAGTCACAGGCTGAAATCGTTCACGGTCAAAAATTAACAGTGGAATAAATTAAAAAAAAAGTGTATTTTACATTATAATTCAAATAAGGTAGCTTAAAACAACAAAAAAAAAACTTTTATTTATATTATATGTGAGTATAATATGCAAAAATCTAATGTTGGGATTTACATTTATTTTGATGGCTTTAAAACGTTTTATTCAGATTTTTAAAAATTGAAAAGTTTATTTTTGTATTTTTACGCATTTATGTGATAAACGTATCGACATGTAAATCTTTCTTGGTGTGAATAAATACATAAATTCTACGTTATAAATATTTCTTTATCCATGGTGATGACAAGCTTGAATAGCCATAAAATGGAACGTAGTTAACTTCATGTCGAAAACGCCGCGCAGTGTCTTTCTTTTACGATTTATCAAAAAACGTATTTAAAAAAAAAAACATAACACAACAAAAAACTATGTATATCTACCACTTTTGCAAAACATCACCGCTTTTCCCAAAAATAACGGAAATTTCGGAAAAAATAACGCGAAATTTTCAGGTCCCTACCTAAGAGTATATGTACTTATGAGTCTGTCTATTTTGTTCAGACCGCATTGCTTATTGTTTAGCAAAAGCAGATGGCGAAGATGCCTGGGGGGTGAGTCATGAACAACGCTTTCAGGTGGTTACACTATACGAGTATACATATTCTTTGTAATTTATCGAAGAGGTAGAAAGAAGTTTATATTAAATGTACATATAGATAGATTGGCTTTCAATATTCAGTACTTACCTGCTGTAATTTACAACTAAGTGAGAACGATTTTACATAAATTATTCAATCTAGCCTAATCTTATTACGGGCGATTAATCGGTGAGTGCAATTTATATGGGGATCTCGGAGTTTTGTTTGATACGTAATTAAATTTTGCAAATCACATACTCGTACAACAAATAACTAATAAAGGTATGAAGACACTGGGATTTATAATTAGAACTATCAAAGACTTTGATTCGCTGGAAGTTATAAAAATTATATATGTCACTAGTGCGCAGCATATTAGAATACAATAGTGTGGTCCCCATACTATCTAAGTCTGTAGGTGAATATATTTAAAGAAAATTGTTATTCTAACTCTAAAAATATTAAGTTGCCGGCCTTGCTCGGGATTATATATTTTTTTGGAATAAAATTATGAAGTTGTGAATTCTCGCTTGTCGTTTGGGAGCCATAATTGATTTGATAGCAAACATTTGATGACTATTGCTATCTTCAAACAAAGAAACATTCATTTAAAATTTTATTTCATTCCAAACATTTATTTTTTCAAATGGCATCTTAATAATAAGTAGGTACCTACTTGTGTTTTCCATTTTGAAAATATTGTACTTAAACAAACCTTCTTCTTTTGAATATGTAATCTGTGGCTTACCAGAGTGGTATATCTATGGACTAACCTCAATACAACATGGCGGGTTCAATGTTTTCATACTAATTTTAAAACGTTATAGCAACATTTTTACATATTGGATTTCATTCAAACTACTCTCTAAACCTTCCCGGTACTAATAAGAACAAAATGTGCTATTTTCAGCGAAACCGGTGGTTTAATTTTAAGAAAATCGAAGACAGACAAACATTCATTTATATATGTAGGGATAAACAATGAAATATAACCATGTACATACTAGTTTATATAGATAAAATGCCATATGAACTAACTCAATACATAATCATTTAAAAAAATTAGTCAATATTTTTAGATACTGCGAAATTTCAGCTTAAAGCTCGTGTTTTTGCCACTATCACGGAGATATAAAGAATGAAACCTACTCCTTATTTTAAATATCACGACAATATGATTTGTTATTTAGAGTATTTGTAGGTCAACACGATCGTAAACGTAAAGTGTTGTGCCCAAGGGTAGTATTTCATTTCAAAAATATATCATAAATTAATCGAAATATTAAAAAAACAACAACTCTTTTTAGAGCTGAAAATCTTTACGTTCAACTCCGCTTTATGCTGATAAAATGATTATACTTGTTTGGCATGCAATCCTTCTATGAAATTTTCACCCTTCTTTCTCATTCTCCCTTGGTACTGTGTTCCCCCCCTGTCCCGACCCCGCAGTAATTACTCCTCCCTTTTGTTAATTGCCCCTTTGAATTTGAATTTGAACCCAATCGCATTAGACCAGATCCCAGGATGCACACTCAAACCAAGCGCAAACTGGGTCAATTCGGTGCGACCCCGAGGAAAAAGTGCCATTTCAAATACACCACGCAAGAAAATAAAAAATAAAAATATTTCGTTAAACGTATTTTACATACCTTTTTTTACTCTAACAGGTTCTCCGCGTGGTTCCCACTATGCAAATAACGAAGAAATTCGTCCAATAAAATTCAAGCATATGCGAGTCATTTATGAAAAAAACTTGTTTTCATTGGTTGTTCTTTAGATTCTGAGCATTTGAACTGCTAATATATACAGGATGTATCAGAACGTACCCGACAGATTTTAACCAGCGATTTCTAAACATATTTGGATTAAAAATGTAAATGTCATTTTGCTATCCGACGACATTTTTTTTCAATTGGAGCCTAAAAATGTTTTTTTTCTATCTCACATCGCCACTGAGCACACCGCCACACCTCTCAACAGATCACGTGATATGCTATTCGTCTTGTCTGTATGGTGCTGCTGGAACGAGATTGGGTGCGTATCACTTGATGCGCTAGGTTGTGACGGAAAAATATATTTTTTGTTTTTATTTTGATTTTTATGTGACTGAGAGGAACGAGATGGAGAGAGGAAGGTTGAAAAGGTTACCTTTATTTTATCTGAATACCGCATAAGAGTACCAACTACTCCCCACTGTTCGGAGCCATTGGTAATATGGCATATCCAATTGGGTTATGTTATGAGGCTGAAGGAAGTGGATAAGGTAAAGAGATGGTTAAGGGGAAGGTTGGAAAGAATCTGGCTATTCAAATCTGGTCACCAAACACGGCTAAATCCATTTCAAGCAACGTTTCTATTCTGAATAATGGCGTCTCACCGAGGATACACTGAGACTATCTTCCACCCAGTGTTTTAACACGTAAAATATTAAATTTCATAAAATGTGGGTTGGTCATTTTAAGACACTGTATCAAAAGCACCATCCCATGAAAATAAGCTACTGTATATCACAAATACTTAAAAATGTTTTGCTTGCATGTGGTTTTTTCTAATCATTTACATAGTCAGGACAACACATTTAACCCCCGGGAACTATTTACTGCACTGATTGAAAAATGAATAAGTACAGTTTTATCAGTATGCTGGTGGTTGTGCAAACTAATAAACATTGTGGAGGTTTATGTGTACATACGAGTATGGAGAGAGAGAAAGGATATGTTTTAAACAAAAATGTAAAAAAAGGTACTGTGTAGTTACATAGTAAAAACACGAAATAGTAGGTCTTCATCTGCCTTGCGTGATGTGAAAGGAGATGTTACGATTGTTGTGACTTTTCATATAGCATGTGTCAAAACGTAAGATTGATTCTCGTGGCAGTTCGTAAAATATGTGCTCACCATGGTAACGGTATTCATTAGCTTTTCATGTTATTAGCCGCCCCAAGTATCAGTGGCGTGCACAGAATTTTTACTCGGGGTAGGCAGTAAGAAAAACAGCGAATTAATTGGAAATAAATAAAAAAAAACTGGGTTAAGTTTTTGTTAAGAATGGCTAAGCTACATCAAGAATCTAAATAACCTCTTCATTTATGCATATTACAAGTCAATTACTGAATACATAAAAAATACCATATTTTTCGACCGCATGAAAGAAAGCCAATATAATATGGTAAATATTTCTATAATACAATTCTACTAATTTATAGAAGTACCAACAAATGGCACTAAATGCTGCATTAAATTTGTGATTTGTATTGAAAGACAGGCGCACAGTAAGCGATTTAGTGTGTCTTTTCAACATAGTGAATTTCAGATAGGACCCCTAGATTCAACGAACCTTATTACCTTGCGTGTACCTACCCGTAATATATGACTGACGGTCCTGTATAATCTTAATCCAATTCAATTCAATTCTTTATTCCTTTTCAAAATATTACAAATTTTACATTTTAAGGCATTTTTAAAGATATTATTAAATAAAACTGAATGTTAACATCCAAAATAATTACTATTAAAAAATAAAGAAAATAAAAATTAAAAACGAAGGTAGACATAAATCTCAGTAAATTTCATACAATACATACTGGTATTATACATTTAGCAACAAAGCCATATGTTTAAACGCAGCTTCATTAATGCTTAATATGTCGATATCATTTAACAGCAAGATTGCCCTCCCCACCGGCATGACCATTGGCAAGTTTGTCCTGCAGGCCGGGAGTTAAAACAGTCAATACTTTCGGTGACGGAGATAACCATCGGGAACATAGAAATGAATGCTCTCCATCATAGCCGAATTTTCGAACCATCCGCGAATCAGTCTGAAGAAATGTGTAACAATGTGTACATCCCTTCTGACCCGCAGATGGTTCATTCTCAGCATACCTAAGAGAAAGTCGGTAGGATAGAGCCACGGGTAGTAGCTATACTCCCTCAGAGAAATCTCAAAAAATTCTTCTGAACTCTCTACAACATGACGGAATACTTCACCTGATGTGGGCTCCAAAACAACTACCCACTCTCAAGCCTACTCCTCACAAATTAGTTATATAATATTACGAGACCCACTAATGCAATGTACCTCGGTCTGCAAATAACTATTTCCAAAATTCTCCCATTCTAAGACTGCACAGACTTTTTAACAAGTATTGTTCTATTGATGTTTACCGTTACAACACTGCCCAAACTAAAAATGTGTTTATTCGAATGTGTTCAATAAATACACCAAGTTTATTACTGTGCATTTA
Organism: Halesus radiatus; assembly: GCA_022606495.2. NCBI lineage: Eukaryota > Metazoa > Arthropoda > Insecta > Trichoptera > Limnephilidae > Halesus > Halesus radiatus. The sequence goes on from JAHDVE020008120.1 coordinate 105,085, forward strand.
TCTAAATTGCATTTATTACTTATGTTATTTATTTTCTGTAAATTACCCAATAATAAATGTGGAAAATATTTAATACCATTTTGAAACATTTATACCAACCGAGGTGATTAATTCGATACACATATTATAATTTACCTTTTTTTAATTTAAATGAGAACTCGTATAGTGCTTGGGTGTGTGCAATATAGGTAATTGACTGTTATCTTTTACCTAACTCCCTTATCAGTGTATTTTCTTTTCTTCATTCCTATGTTCAAACAGTAAGATATCTACGTAAAACTCTATTTAAAAGCCCTATGGGCGTTAAATAAATAAATACTAATACAAACGAGTCTCCCTTGAATGAGCATAGTGCACACATGTAATTTTTGTGTGGAATGAAGACAGCATTTGAATATTTATTTATTTTGCATGCCTAGTTCCCGATTTTGACACCTCAGTGAGACGCGGTGCGAGCGCAGTGATTTTTGGTGCATTGTGCTTATTTTAAATGAGTATTGTAAGTGTGCTCTAGTTTATTTGTATTAAATATAGGGTTATTAATGTGCTAAAATATAATTTTGCACCACAGAATTGCTCTTACCGAAAGAATTTTGATTGCATCAATTTCATGAATTTTAATATTTATTATTATTTATTATTTATAGTTTTTGCTAGTAAGGTAGGTTAGGCAATGCTTATGTACCTTAATGGACGGTACGCTCCTGTTCAGGGTGTATTATTTAACGACCTTGGCGAATAATCCACCATTCGAACGCAATCAAGAACACGAAGTAAACTTAAAACATTTTACATTTAATATTTTTATTATGTTTATAGTACTACTATCTCCTATCTAAAATATTGGTACACTCTGAGCACTGCGAAAAGCTGGTGGAGCAGAATCACGACCATTAAAATTTCGATTCGCATAAATTAAAAAAAAAAACAAAAATAAATTGCCCTAAAACGGGTATTTGTTCCCAGTTGGGCAGTCAAAGCTTTCTAGTTTTTATTGTTTAATAATGTTTTAAAAAAATCCTTTATATCGTGATAATATATTGAGTAATATTTTTTTCGATTCCTTGCACAGAAAACGCAGCGAAATCTACTTGTAAAATATCAGTGAGTACGCGCTTCTTAAGGCTTTATCCGTTAGCTTTTCAAGTCAGATAAATCTATGGAGATTAAATTAGAAGCTATTTGGAGCATTTTTCTACTAATAACATCCGACAACCTTCAATAAATATTATGATATAATATATTGATGGCCAAATAAGCGTCCATCAGTCCAGAGCTAGTGGAACTATAGATTCTCCATTTCTGAGAAATGTTTTAAGGCTGAAGTTAGGGAGAGAGAGAAAAAGGGTGTATTTAAAAAAATGTTTTGTAAAAAGGTTTTTTCTGACTTCGTCAGTGCCCGAACCCGAAACAACATAGACCAGAACCGACGCTACAATGCTACAGCAATATAATTTCAGAATCCATGAAAAATTATATTGAAAAAACTCCCGTGCATTCGGTTTTTCCGCGAAAATATTATTTGTAATTTTAAAGTGAGCGCCACCTACCGTTGTAAAAACACAATAAATTGAAAGCTCTGAACCTAATTTTCAACAGTTTTCTTGCATGCAAAGATTTCTTGGATCGGGTCGGAAAACATTTCAACCTAAGCGAAGAATCAAACCAATAACAACGCACGAAATCGAGCTTTAGTATGATTCGCGGCTAGCTCAAGAGAGGGGTTAAACAGTACGTTTCATTAGGAAATTAAATAATAAGACGTTAAATGTCTATCTGTTTATGAAGGATAAGAACTAAATTCAATATTCATGAGATGCGATTTTTTTTTAATTAAAAAAGTACTCTCGATAAATATTAAAAAAAAATGGATCTCACCTCCGCATAAAAACATAATAAAATATTTTTTGTAACATTCCTTCCTGGATTTTTTATTCATAAGAATATAGATTGAGATTTATATTAAAAAATACTGTTTTATTCTGGGGTTTGTGATTCTTAAAATGGTCACCTGTCTTAAATATACTATAAATACTGGTTCTGCTGTACTTGTCGGTTTACTGATAAGTTAAATACATAATTTTTAGATAACTCTTCTTATTTTTAAATAAATATTCTGGAATGGCACTGTAATAATCTACAGTCTGCGCGTTTCATTCAAAGTAATCCAAAATTATGCAAATTGTTTGTAAAGATTTTACTCCTTTGGTGAATACTTTGATGCAATCAAATCTACCGAGAGACAAATATTTAATTGGAATGATTATTTTTTCTCTGAATACCGCACTAGAGTCTCAACTGCTCCCTGCTAACCGGATCCAGTAAGACTATGGCATCCCCAATTGGGGTATGTTATGAAGATGAAGGATATGGGGAGGGGGAAAATGTGTAGTAGAGAAAGATAGGGAAGTACTCGGCTATTCAGATCTGGTCACCAAATACGGCTAAACCCATTTTAAGCAACGTTTCGATTCTGAACGGTGGTCTTTCACCGGGGCAATACTGAGGGTATCTACCACTCTGGAACGTGCTGCAAGTATTCTATGTATTGTTTTATATGAATTTAAGGGCCAGCACTCAAAAATGGCCCTAAACATAACTATGCAGTATGCTAACTTAAGCAATTCTACAAAAGATTTATCTGTAAACTCTGTAGGGTAGTTAGGAAGATGTATAAGGTTTAAAAAGACAAAAGTAATCAAACGATAAAATACATAATAAAATGTCTGAAAACACGTGCAGCATGAAAATCAGTGAAGGCGATTTTTTAACGTTTTACCTAAAATTCCAGTACGTATTTCATTTAGAATTTAAAAGAACAGTATGAGGATTTTTTCTTCTGAAAACTTATAAATTTTCCTAATTCCCCGAATAGAATTTACAGATAAATCATTCGTAGTATTTCTTGCGTTTCCACGCTACAACGAGTGTATTTTTGGGTGCTGATCGTTAATGTAAAATAACACAATTTAATTATTTTACTTCCTCACGTCGAGATTCTAAAATTCTAAAATGAAAACGAATTAATTTAATAATAATTTAAATTAAATGAGTAAAACTAGTCTCTTTTTAAAAAAATATTTACTGTCTTGCTCAAATGCCAGCATTTCTAAGCTCGGTTTCATGCTAAGCATAATTTTATAATTTTTTTTTTTACATTCTCAAAATTGGGTCCCATTTTAATGTCACAATAGTTACAAAACCATCTGCAATGGGCACCCGACAGGGATGGGATGATGTCAGAGACTAAACGAGGCATTCAGATCGATTGTCTTTTAATCATTTTCCAAAATCCATTGACTGTTTCTTACACACTAACTTTTATATCTTCAGAGTCGACATTGTTTGTTGTTCTATATTTTACATGAATATTTGTGTTTAAAGTCATCATATTTTTAACAGGATTTCCTCATTTAAATATAAACTTTACTAGTGTATTATGGCATGGTTGACTACACTGCAAAATCTCTGGCGAAGCCGGGTAGTAAAACAAGTACCTACAATATATTACTTCTGATTTTCTCACATTTAACTGTATTATGGAAGTGATAACCGTAAAATTTATTCTGTCCCATTTCAAACTAATTATTAATTATTATTTTTATAAACAATAATTATTAATCTAAAACACTCATCCAAATTGAAAAAACCTTCCGAGCAAAGATAAATGTCGCCGGCAGGACTCGAACCCGCACCCTTCTAATGTCCGGTAAGATGCTCACATAATTAAAATGTAGACATAATTTGTCTCGACGCCATCTATTTGAGGGATTTAGCCGTTACAAGCCTTTCTCATACTAATAAAGTTGGTTGTTTACAGGTGAAAATATAATAAAAGCAGTAATTATTGAATGAAACACTAGTATATATTGATTAACTTGGCGGGTTTGCGATAAGCCGACGTAGCTCAACGGTAGAGCATCTGACCGGACATTAGAAGAGTGCGGGTTCGAGTCCTGCCGGCGACATTTATCTTTGCTCGGAAGGTTTTTTCAATTTGGATGAGTGTTTTAGATTAATAATTATTGTTTATAAAAATAATAATTGTTACCCTTTGCGCTATGCACAAAAATCTTGTCTTAAGTTTTTAAGAACTTTAGTTTATCAATTAATAATTATTAATTGTTTTTGTGTTTAATTCGTAGGCGGACTCCATTTCATTTTTTTTATTTAATGAAAATCAAATTTAATAATGTTATTATTAAGTTCTTGTATCTTTTCGGCATTCACTATATAGCAATTTCTAGACATTTTGTTTGGAAGTTTTAATTTACCATGTACTTTTGCTATTTTTGGATTAATAAATTCGCTACCGGTTTCGACCCAACCGTGTCATTGACGAGCGTTCTTAAAACTAACTTAAATTAGACAAGTACAGAAATTAGGTGAGGGTAGAGGGAGTGGTGATTTGGAGTGGGGGGAATTTATTAATCCAAAAATAGCAAAAGTACATGGTAAATTAAAACTTCCAAACAAAAAGTTATTATTAAGTTCTGCAATCATTTTAGTTTTTATTATTGTGACTGATGTTCAAGACCACTTTCAAACTGTAGTAATAATAAAAACTAAAATACTTATAGAACTTAATAATAAAATGAAAAAAAATTTCACTGGAGTGTGGACCGATCATGCTAGCTTTCTTTGAGATATTCTTTTCCTTAGCAAGTTGTTTGTCTTCATAGTAGCAGGTTGCGCCTTTTCTCGTAGGTAAGTAAAATATTTTTCAGTGGGAAATGAGTGTATGATGGGAACTATTGAGTGAAATTTATCAATCGCTTCTCAGACACAACAAACGAGTGAAATATGCATATATTTGGTCAATTTATGCAATAAATATGTTTATTATGAGTGACCCAACATTTATTACCATAAACGACAAAGGTAGGAGAAAAATGCCTAATTTAAAATGGAAGTTAAATATTCTTCTCGCTTTTAAATTGGCTAAGGAGGAACGCTTCCAATCTAGGGTTAAGATCTTAAAAAATAAGAGATTCGTAAGTGATATTTCTACGGCGCATTTAAACGTTTTAAGGAAATGGTCTCGTGTTTTATAGCTTACAGCCCCATCGATGTCGAATCCAGCACTGATTTTATCCCTAATCCATTCCGTGATACCAGTTGGTCCAGTCGGAATTATTCAATCTGCCGATTGGCCTTTATTGTATACAAATCTTCATCGGGATTAAAATAATCCCACAGGGCAGCTGCGCGCCCACGGGCTCGACCGATATAGGAAGAACAATGGATGGTGTGTTGAATTGGTCACTGACTTTAATTATACTGTAATGGATTCTTTGAGTTATAATTAGTAACAAGGAAAGTGCATTATAAAAAAATTCTCTTAAATTTTAATACCTCCAGCTCCTGACATTTGATGGCTACATGCTACAATAGCGCCCTCTAGCGGCCCGAATTGTACCAATTGGGTTTTTCCATACATTTTAATATATTTTCGGTGAAACAGATTCTAATTAATTATAGAAATCGAAAATTAAAAAAAAATAGCTAACCTACATATGATTTTACGTCTTTTTTGCTCGTGTATATTTATTTTTTTAAAGACAAAGCTACGCGTGTAATCAATTTTTTTTTACATGAATACTGAACAAGAGTCTCAACTGCTCCCAACCGTCTGGAGCCAGTGAGCCTATGGTATCCCCAATTGGGGAATGTTCTGAGGCTGAAGGGGGAGAGGATGGTGGGGAAATATCTGGCTATTCAGATCTGGTCACCAAACCTGGCTAAAAGCCATTTCAAGCAACGTTTCAATTCTGAATGGTGGTCTTTCACCAGGGCGATACTGAGAGTATCTTCCACTCTGGAACGTGCGCAAATATACTATATATTATTTTTGAATGAATTAATTGTGAAACAGTACAAATTAAATAACTAAAATTTACTTGCGCACGCCGGGATTTGAACCCGCGACCTTCGGAGATCATAGAAGTCAAAATACTGGCAACATGATCCACTACCGCCTTTAGCGGCCAGAGCATAGTGTTCCCAGACTATATTGCTATTTAAAAAAATATTTTATTTTATTTGGAGGAGTAGGAGTAGGGGGTAGGTGTGGGGATAGGGATAGGGATAGAGATAGGGTTAAGAGTATGGGTAGGGGCAGGGGTGGGGTTAACACATCACCACCTCCAAACTTTTCTCTAAACCATTCATAACCCCAGGCACTTTAGCTAGTTTTATATGAAATTTCGTCTTAATTTTGTACATCATACAATGAAAAGACAATAATTTAAAATAATAATCATTATCTTAGCTGTGTCCTCCACAGCTTCATCCGGGGCCGGTAATGGTACATAATCATATCTGGTTTGGATAATCTGCCTCCCAGACGCCCGGGCGGGGGGGGGTAGAGGGCGATTGCGGAAGGCAATGGCGGAGGAGGGTAGGGGGGCGAGGGCGGGAGGGATGGGCGGTATTGTCAGGGCAAGGACTCTTCGTTATTGTTCACTGTGTTCTGGCGTGATTTTAACAATCATCGATTGCATTATTTTCAAAATTTAACTGAACCTACATAAAAAAAATATTATTTTAAACGTGACCGCACAATACAGAGTAAAATGATTTTGTTTGATATTTTTTACACCCATCAACAATTGAAAAAATCCTCTTTTCTTAGTGGGAATATGTAAGAAGGTCTAAAAAATTAGTGATTCTTATGCACTGTGTCCACCTCAGGATATTCTCGATCTGGCTCAAGGTTATAAAACTTAGAGTTTTTGGATGGATTTAATAGTATCGAGAAAAGTTGATGCAGATGAAATTGATAAAAACAATATCGTTGTTAACACTGAGTGTATTTCTGTTGATTAATACAATTAATAGTGAACGCTTGTGAATTTTGTGAGAAAAGAAATAAGAATTGTGGCAGCGGATGTAATTTATAAGTTGGACATTTGAAGGCATAATAATTCTAACATAAAAGAGAAATCAAGTAGTAAATTTTCACTAGAAATGGTTAAAACAAAGAATAACATTAAAATTTAAAATATTAATAATAATATTGAAATGATCTTACTATGACACAGAACTCATTATTTCGTAAAAATGTTAAATAAACGCTAAAATCTTTTTTTCAGGAAATAGCCAGTGGTCAGATATGAATAGCCTGGTTTTCGAAACACATCACTGGACTCGAACAGTTTCAACTCTTGTTGAACTATTAGATAAATTCAAAGTGCCAGTAAAAGACAATAAAAACCTATAGCGAATTCACATTATTAATGTACAATTCTGCCTAAAAGCTTCTGAAAACGTCGTGTTATTACAGCGTACTTTACAGAGCATAAGTCATGATGAAATCTTGTTATTCAACGAAATAATAACTTCCATTTTCTGAAATACAAACCAAAACAAATAATAATTTCACCCCAAGTTCCCTGGTTTGGTAGCCTCTGCTCTCTAGAACCAACCCTTACTGGGGAAGTTATTTAACTAGGCCATACAATAAACACTGGTACTACGAAATCTTTAAGCGGTAGATTGTCGTAGATAGTTATCTGTCGAGTTCCCTTTAACTAGAGGTACCTACTAACAAACGCAGGTAACGTCGTTCTGATGACGCTGTGTTATCATAATAGCCCCATTCATAGATGTTGTTGAATGTGGAATGTAGTCTAGAGGAGGTATTTTGCTAGACTGTAATACCCATTTCAAAAAACCCCCTTCATAAGTGAAATTTTCTCCTTGTCGAGGAGCTCCTTTAAGAAACGGGCAATGTTTTAAATCCATGAAAATGCAGGTGTATCTACAAAGTGGTGTATGATAGGTAATAATAAAATTTATCAAAATAGAGGCGTATTTGAATGCTTTTTGTTTTTATCATATCATGATATTTAACTATTTATTCTGGCACATTTTCGTGTCCTTCGGATATGAATCTAGGTTCAGTGCCCTGGTTGTACCGCCTTTACCCTGACCAGGAAAAAGTAGAACTTTTTTACGTCTCCTTTTATATGATGCAAATGATATTTTTTGCTATGTTTTTAACTGTTATATTTCAATGAAAACTTAACATTTCTGCTAGGAAATCAATCTGTAAAATAATATTAGACATGTAAACTATTAAGTCCTGAAGCTTAAAAAAAATCAGAATCCTTTAAAATAAAAAAAAAATCTAGCCCATGCGCAAACAAAGAGCTTCCCGCTAGTAATCAGAAATGTTTATTCAGGAATTCGAGACAGGTTTCAGAGAGCGAGCTTCGCGCGCGGAACAAGTGTTTGCAATATTTCAGGAGCTTTTCCTTTCAGCGGCGGATTTTTGTTCCCTGGACAGAATAAGCTCCGGGGAGCGGTGACATGGGTGGCGCGAAAAAACTTTACGGAAAGGCTGACGGAAAAAGCTCTCGAAAATACCACTGTTATAGTGCTCGTGGAAATGCCATGTTTTCTAGTCTCGAGGAAATACCGCATTATGACGATGCTCGCGATGTACGAGGAACGCGAAATGAAGTAGGAATGTGCGGAAAGATTGCAACGTCAAACATGCGGAGGCAGGAAGTGTGTAGGGTCCCAGTATAAGTAGAAAGAATTCACTTCTTGAGAAAACTTCTATCTAGAATTCAAGAGTATTCGTATGAATTTTATCAGAATTCAAGAAAGATAATTCTTCATATAATAAATAATATGTCCCGACAAAAACTCATATTTTTATTGATTTCATAAGATATTTGTTTGAGATGCTGAACATCTTGATAAGTCAGTTGAGTTTTCTTGTCTGGTATAACTTAAAAATACCTGATATGACAAGTAATAGCTACTTTAGTACAAGTGATTAACAACCTGCCAAAAAAACAAAACGACCAATAAATGTCACATAAGGCATCATATTATAATACCTGTTTATATGTCTACTAGCTCATGAGATTTTTTTTTTGGAATAAAGATATGAAGTTGTGATTTTTTGCATTTGGGTGCCATAATTCATTTGACAGTAAAAGTAATGCCTTGTGACGACTATTAATATCTCTAAACAAATAATCGAAGAAACATTAATTTGAAAATTTTATTTCATTCCAAACAATTATTATTTCAAAATATATCTGACCAATAAAGTTCTTAAAGTAGGTACCTACTTGTGTTTTCCGTTATAATTCTAAATACTATTTTACCCCAACAAACGTTCTTTTGAATATGTTGTGGCTAACCAGAGTGGTATATCTATGGACTAGCCTTAAGACAACATGGCGGGTTCAATGTTTTCATGCTAATTTTAAAATGTTAAATCAACAGTATTACATATTGGATTTTATTCAAATTACTGTATAAACCTTCCCGGCACTAATAAGAACAAGCTGTTCTATTTTCAGCGAATCTGGTAGAGTAATTTTCGAGAAAATCGAGGACAGACAGACAATCGTTAATTTTGACATATCTATTAACATTGACATTTACACTTGGCACATTTGTATTTGCGAAACATAATAATTTATCCTAAATTGGGGTACATATAAGTTGAAGTTGCGGCTATGTTTGCCTGGTCGACATCATTTTCTAACTATAGATATTGCCTGTAATAAGTTGTGGATATCAAAATATTGACTAACTTGTTTTCTTTTTTATAATTTACTGTTGTAACTCTTTCAACGGGTTCGAAAATTGTACTTTATACGAGTACATAGAGTAACCTAAACAGTAATATAAGGTAACCTAATGTACCTAACATAAGTAAACTATACAATAAGAGTTTCTTTTGTATCTCATGATTATTGCATTTTAAGCGGTATTGTTTATTTGACGGAGAAATGTAAAAAAAAAAAATGTATATTTGATTGAAGTGTGGTACTTTTACTTTGTTTAATGCTGATTTCTTAGAACACGTTATTAAATGAATGAATAGAATTTATTACCACGGCCTTCATGGTCGAGGGGTAAGTCTCACGACTACGAATCCGAAGGTCGCGGGTTCAAATCCCGGCGTGCGCTGTAAATTTTATATAATTAATTTGTGCTGTTTCACAATTAATTAATTTAAAAATAATATGTAGTATATTTGCGCACGTTCCAGAGTGGAAGATACTCTTATTATCGCCCTGGTGAAAGAACAGCCAGGTATTTCCCCACCTTCCTCTTCCCCTTCTATTTCTCCTTCTCCTCCACAATACCTTCAGCTTCACAACATTCCTTAATTGGGGATGCCATAGTCTCACCGGCTCCAGACGGTTGGGAGCAGTTGGGACTCTTCTGCGGTATTCATATAAAAAAAACATCAGGATGATAATTAAAAGCGTTTCTCATGTTTGCTTAACAGCATAAATTGAGAAATCTTGTGCTAGACGAGTATACTTACGTTTGCAGGTTACCCGTGTTCCAACATACCAGATGAATGTACCGTTGACATATTGCGCCGCTTTTCCGGGTGCGAATTATTTGACTTTCCCCGCTGGAATCGTCAAATCGCCCATTAACGGAATGATCGCGTGAGCCCGCGGGTAAACAGGCGATCAACAACGCAATTCCAGTGTGTGCGACACACGAGTTACAGCAGTTAATGTGTTTACATGCTAATGAGCGCGTGTTGCGCCGCGGCGGCGTGGCCGAAGCGCCGCAACGCTATAAGGACGGACCCATGAGATTAATCAACTCGTTTTTTTTTTTTAACTAAGGAACGGAAGGCTAGTACAAATATTACACATCATTAGGGCAACGCAAACGTGGTTAATCTAATATAGTGCGTTGTAGTGAAATGATAAATTGTTTCAAAGTGAAGGGGTATTTATGGTTTTCGTTTGTAATTTGTAAAACTGTATTTTTTTTTATATCAAAAACTAAATTTTGTTTTTAAAAAAAAAAAATTATTTTGTGACATTATAACAATAATAATATTGTTTGATTATCTTTTTCTTTATATACAACAAATTAAAAAAATATATATTGATATTCTTACTGGGATTTCCTGTGTTCAAATAACCGTAATGAAAACAGTAACTTTTTTCTAATACGATTATTCTTTTAATATTTCGGATACCAACCCCATTTCGCTTTGTTTCGGCCAGAATACAATCAGATGTGTACGAGTATGTACAATATTCTAATTATTATTTTTTAAATGTTCACAAGGACTACGCATCATTTTTATTAACGTTAGTAAAAAACTAAAAATTGTCGTTAAAACAGAGAATTCTATCTATTTAAATAAATTGTTTAAACCACTATTTAACACAAAAATATTCATACTGATATTCATTTATTAAATAGTGGTTTAAATAAAATATTTTTTAATATTTAATTTTAAATGATGCCACAAAGTGAATTGGCATTTATTGAAATATTTTATTATCATCAAATATTTTATAACTTATTCTTTCTATTTCCCATCACTTACATATTATTCATACAAATGTAGTGAAATGGAATGCCCTTTGTATTTTCCGGGTACCATAAAATTGAAACAAAATTATATAGCGTAAAAATACTGTAAGGTACTGTTTCAGGGTTTTCGAATTTTTTTTTTTTTTATTTCTTCAAATGATGTAATATAACTTTGTTATGTCATATTTATTAAATTATTAATAATTACTTTAAATATTTAAAAACGTACTTTGTATACACCACTTTTATTATTAATAATGACGCCATAATGTTACAAATCGTTTGAAGAAATTATTAATAATTACTTTGTTTAAAATTACTGTGTTTAATATGTTAATATCAATGTAAATCACCCTCTTCGGGTAAATTGTTTATCCCGAAGAAGGGAGCTTTGCTCCTGAAATATGTAGATATTTACATATTAATTACAGTGATTTTAAACAAAGTAATTATTATTGATTTAATACATTTATTTTGATTGTTATCGGATCCGGACTAAAATACCAGAGGATAATTAAAGCTGGATTAAAAATGAACTAAACGCTATTTCAAAGTAATTGATATACTTAAATACTAAAACACATAAAAACGTTGTGAAATATCTATGAAAGCCTTGTGGCGCCGCAAAATCCCTTGAAAAGGGGATGAATTTAATTAAAAATTCTGCAATCATATATATTTTACATGTCATGTAGTGTTTGATAGAAAAAACTTGTTTCGAGTAATAATTGTATGGCTTAATTGTGCCAAAAATGGCTTCCTCGTTAAGAGGCTTCCTCGTCGGCGCTAAGCGCATAATATTATGCGCAAATATTCCGCCCACAGCGTTAGCAAAATTTATATAGTTATTCGTTTTAAAAGAAAATGTATGACTGTCAGAAAGAGTGCCGCGCTCCCCCGTAATTCTACATACGCCGGAACGCCGTGTAAGGGTTTTTAACAAGACCCTTTTTAACGTACAGTTTTACGTAGAAATTTAACGTGAAAATGTTACATTTCACGGAACGTTCGTGACCCACGTCACATGACAATATACTTAGTTTTAATTACCAAATTTTCCGCCGACAAAAAATAATCGCCTTTCGTGGAAAATGTTGTCTGTTCGTGCGTGACACTATATTTCCCGTGAAAATGTGTTTAGGTTTCACGTAAAAAATAATTATTTATAAAACTTTTAGAATATTTAAAGGTTTAGACGCTTTCATTAACTGTTGACATAGCGGTTGCTTATTTTCTAACTTTTTTCGAAGCTTGACGTAATCTCATGAAAATCTCGATTGGAAAAGAATGAAATCACTGCGTAACATTTAATTAGCTTGTTTTATACATCTTTTAATTACCCAAATCGACCTATCAAATGCACATACTAGTTTTACTACCCAGCGACTTTTGATAATTTTCCTCACACTAGCAATGTATTTCTCAAAGCATTCTCTACATTCTTCTTTTCTCTGCGTGTTATAAAATTCTATTCAAACATTTTATTTGGCTTCTCTCAGAGAATTAAAGTGTTCCTTATAAAATACTAGCTGATGTGTACCCGGCCATGGTCGAGATTTTTTTTTGGAATAAAGTTATGAATTCTTGGGTGTCATTAGGGTGCCATAATTGATTTGACAGCGAAAGTAACTATCTCCAAATAAAGAAACATTAATTTGAATATTTTATTTCATTCCAAACGTTTTCAAAACATTTCTAAATCATAAAGTTCTTAAGTAGGTACGTACTCGTGTTTTCCATTTTTAAAATATTCTACCAAAAAAAAAACTTATTCTTTTGAATATGCATTCTGTGGGTAACCAGAGTGTTATGTCTATAGGATAACCTAAGTAAAACATGGCGGGTTCAATGTTTTTCATACCAATTTTAAAACGTTATAGCAACAGTTTTACATATTGGCTTTCATTCAAACTACTTTATAAACCTTCCCGGCACTAATAAAAACAAACTACGCTATTTTCAGCGAAACTGGTAGAGTAATTTTCGAGAACATCGAGGACAAACAAGCAAAGTTACATTGATTTTTACGTAAATAGATTTGTCATATCGAACAATTGATTCGATAGTTAAATGCTCAAAGCTCCGTGGCTCATGACGGAAATGAAGTTGTATTGACCGTTAGAGAGTTTTCACAGCTTTTTACGCACAGGCTGTCTGTTTTTGTAGATGCAATTGGGAATTATTGCAAATGCAGGAAGCACATCTCTGTAGAAATTTAGATATTGGATTCTAAAGACCGCTGTCATCTGCAATGGTGTTTTTGATTAATGTCATTACGTCATTATTATTTTAATAATGTAGGTAACTACACAGGCAAACGGAAAACACGTGTGGCCTTTTCTCTCCATTAATTGCATTTAGATGCTTGCTCTCTTTTAATAATGATCTTGAACAAATATGTATTATCCGCAGCATCCAAAAATGACGGAGAATTCAGTTCATATATCGAATTTCGTTTATCATTATGGCTACAATTATACGGTTCTGTGAATAGAATTCAATCTAAGCCCTGATATTAATGGTCTATAAATCATGTTACGTAGGTAAATATAGACAGGTAGGAATACACCTAAGAAAGGGGGGTTATAAGGTATGCAAGGATAATGAACACCATCAATATTATTTCACAACCAAAATACAAAATCAACATTAAAAAGGACTCACCACTTCGACCTGCGAACGGCACATGAAAAAAACGAAAAAATATTAAAACCAAATATAAATAAAATTAAGAAATTTCAACATACAGGGAATTAAAAATAATATTTTGTGCAACTGGTTTAAAAATCGTTGAACATTGGTGATAATAAAAATTAAATGTTTTATCTTTAACATAGTGTATAGGTAATATGAATGTAGTGTAAGATTGTAGTGGACTTGAGTGACCAGGGATTTGTTGCAATGCATTATATAATTCTCATCCACCAGACATTTTTTGAAATGTGAAAAATTCGCATTTTTGAGAAAAAAATATTATTTGATGAAAAGAAATTTTCTTTTATATTCGGGGTAGTAATAAATAGGTGTGCAAGAAATAACAATAATATTGAAATAAATTATATAAATGCTCATAGGTTCAGTTTTTCGCAGAAAGTTTAATCGAACTGAAAGGACTTTTTCAAATGAAGCAGGAAAAATTAGCTAGCGGGATGAACAAAATACAAAATGGGGTACATGACTCACAAGTCACCGGAGTGAAATTAATTACGAATGAATCGCGTGTCAAAGTGCAAAAGAAAAATATCATAAATAAAGGGGTTGAAAAAAAAATCACAAAAACAGGCAACAAATTGTATGAAAAATGCAAATATAACAGGGTGAAATGGTGAACAAAACATTTAATGCGAAATTGGTGATATCCCAGGGTGACATTTGAACAATGGAAAACAGGTAACATTTCTCTCTTCGAAGGTTTTGTTGTAACCCATCGGCGCGTATCTGAAGCTATACGGCTATTGGTATAAAAATTGTCCACGAAAACATATAACTCATAACAAAAACACTTTCAAAAACATTTAAATATGTATAGGTACACTTGAACACTCTCAGTACAGGATCTCGATACAGCTATCATTCACACGGTTACCTTAAACTCCACAATAGATAGTAAATTTATTTTATGGACATGAAACAAAACAGGATTAAAACAGTAACTCACTTGTGCTCCTTATCTTACACACATTATGATAGATTCTCCGAGTGCTTAATTCCAACGAAATAACAAAAATTTCACTTATTGTCATTCGTCCCCACGCTTACCTTAAACTCCCCACTTATTTTAATATTATAGTAGCCATTGAACACTTTTGATGTCTTTTAGTGTTAACATGTAAACAAAAACAAGAAGTAAACACATTTATGAAATTCATTCTCCCGCTTACCTTAAACTCCATAACGAAACACACCAATTCAATTGTACGTAAACACTTTATAGAGTAACACAAATATAACACTGAGTATACGTTTTCCTATTGAGATGTTTACGAATCGAAACAACAAAAACAATCACTTAGGGTAATTATTCACAAACATGATTATCTTAAACTCCACACCACCAATTATTGTGCAATTATGAATATTGTAGTAACTAGTGTTGGTTAACCAATATGACTCTTTATGCTGGCATGCATATAAACACATTTTCAGTAATTTCTTTCCACCTTTACCTCAAACTTCACACCATGTATTGTACTGTCATATTAAGCAGCTAAAACTCACTGGCATCCGTTAAAAAATAGCAGACCTACAATTATAGACAATTTCGTAATTCATCTACACGCTTAATATAAACTGTATACCACAAAAACTTGAATACCTCTGGACAGGCGCTCATATAATATAGCATAAAAACTTCACTTACGGAAATTCATCCACACGCTTACCTTAAACTCCACACCGTTTGTTGCACTACTGTAGTAACAATATAAAACATTTGAAGACGTCTGGACAGGTTCTCACGAAATAAAATAACAACAATATCACTAACGGTAATTCACCCACATGCTTACCCTAAACTTCACACCTTTTATTCCTTCTATCGTGGTAATCAGTGTTGGATGAACTCACCGAGATCCATTAAAATAAACATTCCTCCAGTGATGGACATTAACGTAATTCATCCACACCTTTTCCTTAAACTCCACACCACGTAGGTATGGCACTATAACAGTATGCAGTACTGGTAGGTCTCACCAGGATCTGTTAAAAATAATATAACAACAACGATGGACATTTACGTAATCTGTCCATATGCCAACCTTAAAATCCATACCTTCTATTATATTACAAATAGATCTCCACTACTCACCAGAAGCCAATAAAAATAACATTCCAACAATGATATACTTGTACGTAATTCGTCCGCATGCTTCCCTCAAACTCCATACCACGTATAGCACTATCGTAGTAGTGTAGGGTTGGACTCACCAGGATCCGTTGCAGCTGCAGCAGCAGCACCAGCACAGGCAGCGGCGGAAGGGCCCGCGCGCCGCGCCCAGCCCGCGCAGCCGCACGCCCGGCAACTCACTCACCGAGCACATCTGTAAGCACAACATCACGCTATCAGCCGCTGTGGGACGTCACTGTGCACTGCTATGGGACGCTAGCTCCGGGTCGAGCCGGGTGCCGCCGAACCTGAAATTTACACATTCTAAGTTTTGCATGGGGTTTAAATGTGTATTTGTTGGCAATACATATGATGGGGTTTCATTGCAATACAAATAGTGACAAAACAGAACGTAGAAGAAATGTAAGAATAACGTTCAGAAAAAAAACCTATCCCATCGCTTTATCGTGTTCTGTTTTTTCACTGTTTTGTTTTATCCAGTTACCATGTGAGGACTAGACCTGCAGGGAAAGAATCCACAGAAAAAAGGAAATCCTGAACGGGGTAAACCACAACGCAAAGAATACAATAGAGATGCCCCTAGCACGCAATAGGAAGCAACCACAATTAGGGGGGGGCGAGGGATGATCTTAGGTGTGTCTCCGTCATTTGATTTGTGAAGAAATGCATACCGGCAGTCTTCAGTCAATTCGCATTGCACTGCAAAGTATCAGTATTTACTCTTCGGGAAGAAAATCTGATAATTATCAACTCATCCTTTTGTTTACAATTGTGCGGAATTTATGGAAAATCTCATTTTTTCCCGTATCTGTAGTAACAGATTCCAAACTAACCCAAACCATCAATAAGTAAAACAGTAAATAAGAAAAAGGCTCTGCTTGTTTACCAAAAAACTAATATTTTGTTGTATTTAGTTTGGCCCTTTTTACAAATGTTTTAAATTTACTTACATCATTTAAAATCACGCGAGAGAACGTGGACGGCAGTGATTTCGTGTGACTAAAACTGTTAATGAATAATATAAACGAATAAATTTAAAATACAGTAAAAAACGCTTATTTGCGGAATGTAATGCGATAATTTTGATATTTCTCTTTACCGCTTCTATTTTTACAACATTTGATTGTACAGGAAACCATAATCATTATTTATTTCTCAAAATCTTCGAATGACAATACGCGAATGATGACGTCATATATTCGAGAAACGAGTGAACCCGACTGGTGCCAACTTTAATATGTCACGTAGTTTGCCTCCAGCAAAAAAAAAATATATATATATGTATGTTTTTTTTTCATAAGAAGCCCTCACTTTGTGGTTTGACATTATATAAAATAATATAAACACTTTGTTATAAACCACGGATTTATTGTATTTTTTCGCCCACCGGACCGGTTTCGTAAAAATCTGTTTACGGCAACCGGTTGGCGTAAAAATACAATAAATCCGTTATATTTATAATAATGAAATAAAAATAAGTTGTTTACAGTGTTATGATTTGTCATTTTACGTGAAACACGTCCTTAGAGAGACCTAATGTCCTTTCAAATGAAATTACTAAAAAAAAAAACTACACCAACGTTTTTCAATAAATTCTGCAAGGTGTTGTATCAATCATCAAATACTCGTAAACGTTTTATCATTGCCAGTTTTAATTCAGGAGATATACATTTCACTGGTTCTGGACATCAGTATTCACATAAACAAAGTAAAAACCGGATCATCGGGAGTGGAACAGTATCATCAAAGTGGAAGTTAAATCTCTTCAAGGGCTGTTTGGCCGAGCTTTACTGATTTTTTTTATATAATCCATTCACCATTTATAATATTTTTCCTCTCGCAAAAAAAATTTCGTCCTCCAAAGTAACATCTTGGCATTTAATTGTAGAGATTTTTTATATTTGAAAATTACTCAATGTGGTTACCATGGTCTTTGTTTTTTACTAGCACCCCATTTAACTATTATCATCGATCACTGTTTTTACTTTAGTTATTTATTGATTTATTAATGAATTTACCGATAAACAGTGGAACGAGAGATGTTTATTCTGCCCTGTTAGCAGAATTTCGAGCAAGGAAGCGAGTGTCCAACTTAGAATATGTTTACAAACGAACTGTTGAGATGACTAGTACAAAGTCTGTGTGTTAACAAATATTATTAATTTAATTACTATTTATACAACATTTTTTTAGATTTTTGGCGATTTTGAATTTTTTTTAACCATGTATATTCTGATTTGAGGTTATCCTTGACATTCGAGGTTTACTGTTTATTAGTGAAATGCCCAAATGAAAAACATTGTAATTCATTCTTTGTGTATTTATTTTGTTTATAATTTAGATCAGTGAAGTTGTTTTTTTATTTATCTAATATCTATACATTGTTATTTCGATACGCAAATTTAAGAAATATATAAAAATCGACTTTCCGTGTGATTGTCTTCATTATAAAAAAAAATTAACGCTAAATTGTCAAACGATATGAAGTAGAATCATCTCCTTTCGGCAGTATCTAACTTCGTTAAAGACTGACTACTGAACATCGTTCCGTTAAAGTAAAAGATTTGGAGCCACTGTGCTTCTTTAAATTTACTTTAATTTTCCTACCACCCATTTTTGATTTAACTTCGCTTATTATTCCCTACACCTTGCAATACATTCTACATCCAAAATTAATTTAATAAAAATAATATTCGTCGCTACGTAGAGTAAAAAAATTAAAAAAAAAAACGATTTCGTCAAGTAAAAGTTTTGCCAGGTGATTATTATAACATGAGATTAACAAGCAAGCGGTTTACTTTCGAAGGCTCAAAGGTAATTATAATTATGTACTTGAAAATAAATTTCCAAACATTACATGAAAATATCTTCATAAAGAAAATTTCTCACATTCCAATCCGATTCATACGTAAACATTTAACATAGTACACACATTAATAAAGAAAATACATCTTTCCACGTAGCATCTCGCGTATTCGTTTGATGATAGTACACGAGGGTATATATTAAAATGTTTATGCAAGTACCTTAGAGATTTTGCTAATTATACCATGTTAATTTCTCCAAGAACGTAAGAACTCCGAGAAAAGCCCAGAATGTGAGGATAATTTATCATAAAACTGGCAACACCAGCCGTGAGACTCCGCCCATCACGTGCTCTATTTTTTGGATATTTTAATATATTGTCTATGGAAATCACAAGAGGGCAACATTATCATTATAAGGGGTTGGGTACTGCTCAATTTTATTATTACTCTACGCGAGATTATGATTTTATATGGAATTTATATCTTGCGCGCTAATTTCGTTAGTCATGATGGAATAAATTTACGGTAAAAATAAATTATTATAGATTAAAGTTATGCCCCCTTTTACCAAAATGTAAAGGACTGGAATTTTCAACAGCCTAATTTTAAATGGAATATCGACCCCTTGGAATAACAAGGTTCCATCTGACACGGAAATGTTATGCGATAATGAGTCTTAAAGTTACCTTCCATAGAGCACATTATCGCATGATATTGTTGTGTCAGACGTAACCTTGTTATTCTAAGGGGTCGATATACTTATGTGGATAAACATTATTTTTCATATTTCTTGCGAGAGATATTACCATTTATTGATGGTAGGTATATCAAATCTAAATATTCAACAAAAAGGCTGAAAGTCCACATTATGAAGTGGTTTCATCTGGATTTCAGTATCAACGGGTTTCCGAAAAAAAAAGTTATAAATGAAAAACCTAAATAATTTGTAAATTATAATTAAAGGCTGTCTAGGTACGGCTACACCGTAGGTTTTTCGGGGTAATAAATAAACTCGTGAACATTCAAGATTCACATCATCTTTATACCCAAAACCACGCTTCTTTAAATTACATTTAACTCTTCAAACATATTCGGAGTATTTACAAACTCGTAGTTGTCAAGCGAAAGCTTATTAATAAGTAATACAGTGCACTAATATATATATATATATTTAAATGAATACCGCACAAGAGTCCCAACTGCTCCCAACCGTCTGGAGCCAGTGAGACTATGGCATCCCCAATTGGAGAATGTTGTGAGGCTGAAGGTATCGGGGAGGGGAAGGATAAGGGGAAGGGGAAGATGGGGAAATACCTGGCTATTCAAATGTGGTCACCGAACACGGCTGAAAGCCATTTCAAGCAACGTTTCAATTCTGAATGGTGGTCTTTCACTAGGGCGATACTGAGAGTATCTGCCACTCTGGAACGTGCACAAATATACTATATTTTATTTTTAAATAAATTAATTGTGAAACAGCACAAATTAATTAAATAAAATTTACTTGTGCACGCCGGGATTTGAACCCGCGACCTTCAGATTCGTAGTCGAGAGCCCTACCCCTCGACCATGGAGGCCGTCGTAATAAATTATATTTATTCATTTAACAGGTTTTCCGAAATTTTCATCAAAGGTGCCATGGAAACCCATTGACAGCACTACATACCGGTAAATGAAGTGAAAAAAAACATCTCGATATATTTTCGGTGATCGGATAATTCAACACACGTTTGAATCGGCACACTTTTTAAAATTGATGTAAAGTCATTAAAAGTACAAAAACAAAAAAAACTACTCTGAAAACCTAATCTAACCCAACCTAATAAACCTTTAAAAAACAACACAAAAAAGGTTAATTACTTTATTTATTTATTTATTGATACGGAGACGGATTGCATAGCTCCCGTGGATACTCAGGCCATGGCCCATTGTGCTATCTCCCAATTTACCTTATTCCAGTAACCCGGTCTCTTTGATAAAGTTCGCCAGGTTTGTAATTGGATATTCGGTTATATCTCTTAGTTCCACAATATGTCTTCTCAGGTAGTTGAGCCTTTTTTTCCATCAAGGCGAACAATGGCACCATAGGTGAATTGGAGTCTCATCATCATCTCCACATTTCCTCCATCCGTTGGTGTTTTCCACTCCCAACAGCTGCATAATGAATAAAACATCTGTATTTAACCACTGTTAACACAAGAAACTTTGCTGGGTTACGTTTTGTTAAACTTCATTTGTATTTGTATTAAAAGCGGTTTATTTCTTACAAATAAATAAATAAATTAATCTTCTGAGGTGGCAGTGTCGCGTTAGTAGTCTTACCAATTCCCCCAGAGAGTTTCTGTCCATATTGAGTGTCTACCTAGTTCGTCTGGGGTTAGGTCTTTTGTGAGTTTATTGTCCATTTTTATACGAATACAGCCCACCGCGGCCTACACACCCCAGTCTTCGATTGTCCCACTGTTTGATCAGGAGCTCATTGTATTTTACAACACGCGATCTGGGAATCAAGGGTCCATTCAATAATCCATTACACATTAACATTTGACGACACTGGCCGGTTACAAAGAGCGGATGAACGGAGCATCTACCAACAATTGATCGGTGATTACTGTCCAACTACATACTCGTACAATAGGCAGAGAGATGGGATACATGGAGTTAAGGGATGGTCTGAACGGAATCCATCGGTAGAGCCAAACACTCTAAAAATGACAATACCTCCAGCTCCTGACAACCCATACTAGCGCCCTCTAGCCGCTCGAGTTGTACGAATTGGTTTTCTTCATACATTTAGTAGATTTTCTGTGAAATATATTCTTAATAAATTATAGAAATCGATACCTAGGAACCTTAAAATAAATTAGTTAACCTACGTATGATTTTACTCTGTTACATTTTTATTTATTTATGTAAGCTTCAATGAGGACATTTAAATATGCATATATAAATATATATTTAAAGCGTATATAAAAAAAATATAAACAAATGATAAGAATTGTGAAATGCTAAACCATGAGAGGTTTAAAAATAAGAAATTAAAGAAAATTTCTCACAATTTATTAAATAAGTAATTTATTCCCTTTCTAATCCACCAGACCGGGCGCGAAGATCGCGCGGCGAGGCTTATAACTGTTAGTGCAAATCTAATAGTCTCTTTAATATTTTAAACGTGTTTCCTGTGAATCCTTCCCCATTCAATTATTAACTTCCCCCCATGCATCGTTATGGATACCTCTCTTATGTTATCTCACTCACCCATTTACTTATTATTATGGGAAGTCTATTTTTCGCTAATAATGGCTTTTATTATAGGATTGTCGTAATGACTTCATTATTTCCCCATTAAACTGTTTTATTCTTCTTTCTCTTTTTTGTATTACTTTTTCACTCTTTATGTAACTAAATATACTACAACTCTATATTATTTTCTTTAGTTATTGTATTTGACCTGACGAAGCTTGACCTAAAGGAAACTGGTTGGGGTAAAACTACAATAAATTAGTGGTTTATAAAGAAAAGTGTTTTATTTAGTATGATTTTAAACCACAAAGTAATTGCATATTACGAAAATATTTATTATAATGTTTTTTTTGGAAATTCCTATCTGCATGCTCTTTGCTTTGTTTTTTTTTTGTAATATTCACTGCGTTTAATGTATTCCTAGAATAATAGTTTCTGTATATGAACTGATATATACGTATTATATTTTTTTATTTGTAAATGGTCATTGACCGTACATAAAGAAATAAATAAACATTCCTCAAATGGGTTAAGTTTTGAGTTCGACTTTCAACAAGTACCTCGATTGCTCAAAAGCATCTCATCTCTATACGAGTACTTATAAGAGAATTCCAGAGTCGAAGATGACTATAAATAGTTCACTTATCACTCATTCGAACATTCACAATAATTCAAATATGAGACGTTTGTTGGATTGACTTCAAAAGCATTGCGCGAATTGAGGCTCAAATTTTCATCAGTGAAAAAAAGACTAAGAAAAAAAAATGATGTCACGCACTTGGATATTGTCCTATGTCAAATATTTCTAAGACTTGGGTATTACTGGTAGCTTTTTTATCGATATAAAAAAGACTGAATGCATGCAAAAAATATTAAATTTAGTTTTCCGCTGATGTTTACGATAGCTGGCTTCTGGCGAGGCTACCGACTACACCTCCTTCCACACGCAGCCTCTGCCACCCTTACACCGCCCAACCATTCCGCACCGCAACCCTATGTCTCCCCCGGGAACCACCCCATCCACCCTTAATAGGATCTAGGAAGTCTCCCGATAGAATGGGAGGAAGAAGGAAGCAGAAGGAAGATAGGAAATCCGACACAGATATCCCCACGCCAAATGGTACCTGACTGAAAGTGTATGGAGGTTTGCTGCTTTATGATTTTATGGAATTCGAGATAAACGTTTTTGAGTCAGGTTTCAATTGAGTCGGCGATATTTGGAAGT
Source organism: Halesus radiatus (assembly GCA_022606495.2). Classification (NCBI taxonomy): domain Eukaryota; kingdom Metazoa; phylum Arthropoda; class Insecta; order Trichoptera; family Limnephilidae; genus Halesus; species Halesus radiatus. The sequence continues at coordinate 128,531 of JAHDVE020008120.1, forward strand.
GGAAAAGGGGGAAATACGATAGATCAGTGCAGTGGAAATGAGTTCACGAAGAAAAGGTGTGTTGATGCGGTGTACTGTTGAATGAGAATTGATCCAAATGAGGAGAAACATTATAGATAAGATACAGAATTAAACGCTTGAGCAATATGTTCGAATATTAAGCTAACATGGAATAAGCAGTGCGTACCATTTATTCTTTCAGTAATGGTATCAGCTTCTTAATATTTATTCTTTCAGTAATGCTATCAGCTTCTTAACATTTATTTGTCCTGTCGGCGACATTTATCTTTTCTCGGAAGGTTTTTTTCAATTTGGATGAGTGTTTCAGGCTAATAATTATTGTTTATAAAAATAATTGTTACCCTTTGCGCTATGCACAAAAATTTTGTCTTAAAAACTTTAGTTTATCAATTAATTAATTTTTTTTTTTTTTTTTAATTAAAACAAAATAACTTTGTATACATCACTTTATTAATATACAATATTACAACATGTTTCGTGAGCGATGCTCACATCTTCAGGTATCAATGTATACTGAAGTTAACAATTAAAATATAGAACAGTTAGATTTAAGTGGGGAGGGGTGGTAGGGGAAAGACAAGTAATTAGGAAATTACAATCGAATTAAAGAAAGGTGACAAAGGTATAATTAAGAAATTGTCAAGTTGTTGGAATGGTCATTAGAGTAGGAAGGCCTGTTAAGTGGGAACAATTCCAACAACTTGACAATTTCTTAATTATACCTTTGTCACCTTCCTTTAAATTTCCTAGTTATTTGTCTTTCCCCTACCACCCCTCCCCACTTAAATCTTTGTAATTTCCAAATTATTGTAATTTCCTGATTGTAATTCCCTAATTACTTGTCTTTCCCCTACCACCCCTCCCCACTTAAATCTAACTGTTCTATATTTTAATTGTTAACTTCAGTATACATTGATACCTGAAGAAGTTAGCATCGCTCACGAAACATGTAGTAATATTGTATATTAATAAAGTGATGTATACAAAGTTATTTTGTTTTAATTAAAATACATAATGACATCACAAAGTGAAAACCTTCTAGAAGAAGAATTCTTCTTCGAAAAAAAAAAAAAAAAATAAAAAAAAAATATTAAAAAAAAAATAAATAAATAAATAAATAAAAAATAAATAAATAAATTAATTAATATTTATTCTTTCAGTAATGCTATCAGCTTCTTAATATTTATTCTTTCAGTAATGCTATCAGCTTATTTAATTTTCGCACATGATTAAAAAGCGCATATACGTGCAAAACAAAAAGCCTTAAAATAAATATTTCAACATTGGGCTCTGTTTGCTAATTTTTGAGTAGTAGCAGATGATAATAGTTCTGTGATCTCAGAAAAGTCTATTTTAAAAACTCATGGTGAGGTCTTTGGTTATAAACATAGACTATCCGGAACAGCTAATAATCTGTTGTGACAATTACGTGATTTTCCACCGTGTAAGTAATATGGGTAGGTACGCATGCACCCACGTGATTTCTTTCTCAATTTCTCAATTTTTGATCAATCTATGAGGAACCTCTACTATTCTATGACCAAAGGGAGGCTGTGCGTAGTTTTTTAAAGAAAATTTTTAAATTGCTATTATATTATCATCTTCCGATGATTATTGTGGACAACTGAATAAATGGCCGTACAAGTTCCTTACCAAAACATTGAAAAAATACATATTGATCAGAAATTTGTCGTATAATAATAGTTTGATTTCTTTAAATTGTTCGTTTTTCTTAGGGTAGGCATAGATTTTCAGCCTTTATGGACTGCACGCCACTGCTCCAATACAACGATAGTCATCCTCTCAGGGGTTTCTTTCAAAAGCTTCTTATTACATGTCTACTAATTAAACTATCTTCATATATTTATGCACTTATTAAAACTCGTAATCCACCAAAGGTTTTCTACCCGGTCCATCCAAGCGGGTCTATTCAGAAAGTTATCGAGCGGCAAACAGATTGGAGGCTTCATTTGAAGCTAACGAGTCGCCGACGTCCCAACAAGTACGTACGTCTCGAGTCTACGTAGTTCACTATAACCTAGTCTACCAGTTGGTAATCGACTACGTGCAGAGGTAACGAGTGCAGCATGCGGTCTAACCTGAATGCGGCTTCATTATGCCTATGACTTGGTTCGGGTCAATCATCAACTGCCTTCAGTGGGTTATGATGGAACGTTGTGGAGGGGTATTTGCGAGGATGTTGTTTGTGGAAAACTAGACTATCGCTAGTAAGCGTTTCGAACTAAGCTCGCTTGTTATAAATTACTTCGATTTAGTGAATTGTGTTTACTAATTTGGCTCCTCTAAGCTTTATCGAAATGTGAAAAATAAATGCTTTACTTGTGGCAATAAATTAACGATGCCATCCATTTAACTACTCTTACTAAATAAAAGTTATTATTTTTTTTTAAGATAATATTAACAACTATCAACATGATACATGAAACCGAAAAGACAAAAGAAAGGGATAACGGTAGGAGCTTGGACTCGAACCCAAGATCTCGTGGTCTAGTCGGGACCTTGCTCTCTAATCCAATCTACCCCAATCCGTCCCATCGTGTTGATCTAATTTAAGTAATTGACACTACTTCACGAGAAGCCGAAGATTTATAATCTCCCGGCAGTGGATAGGTTTGGTGTTCAACCTTACGATCATACGTTAATTTTACATAATTAAATTAAATCAAATCTAATTACTTCATATGCTCGCCATATTACCGGTATAATTCGAAATAAGCTAATCTTTAAAATTTGTCAGTTTTTTTCAAATCAAAAATGTAGTAAATGTGTTATTTTCTGTTCTTTCCTTTTTTATTATTGGGTTTTTCTTTTTAGTTTTAGTAAAATATTAATTATAATATGAAAAAGTTCTAAATCGCTACAATAACAACATTAATGATACTTCATCAGTACTGATAATTTTCATTCGCACACCCATTTCTCCCGCACCCTTCGGCAGCAGAGGATACTCGTATGATACATAACAACCCCATTAGATGGCAGCATCGTTGCACTATTTCCCGATATTGCAAGTGGTGGGTGGCGGGGGGGGGGGGGGAGTCACCTCCCGACTGCAGTGACGGGTTGACAGATTAATCAACATTTCTCGGTTATCTGTGCGAAGCAAATTATTGACAGTTCAATCTATTCTAGTGTGGCCACGCCGACCTACATTTACATTAATAGTTTTTTTCATCGCTAGTTCAGTTTTATATCATGATAGTAATTGGAACGGTTGTATAGCGATTGTTAATAATAACATCGTATCTTCAGTTATTTGCATGCATTTTTCAAACTTCATTTGTATAGTTTGCACAGAGCAAATAAGAGATGCCCTAACACGTAAGGGGAAGAAATCAAAATACGTAAAACAGCAAATAAGTTAAAAGGTGAAGATAACTCCTCGAACTATTTATACCGTAATTATGAGTTGAAAATGTTGCTTTTGCAAATAATACTGATTACTTAGTTAGTAGAGGATTTAACCCGCGATGCTTGGGTGGGAAGCCGACGCTTTAGACCATTCAGTCATAAAAGGTTATTTTAATTTTTATTTGTCCCATTAAAAATATACATATAGCACTGACAAAAAGCGAGCCAAATTTTAATTTCATATTTCGGACAAGATTTCAACAAAACAAGATAATTTTATTAATTAAATACATTCTTAATTACAACGCTAATAAGACAATTTGTAATGTTTTTCTTAGTCCTCCTCACTGGGGTTTCCTGTGCTGAGGCGGACTAGGCTTTATTTAAAACTGATTGTTTAAACTCCTATGAAGTTGTTTTCGAAATCCTCTTCTTTTTGTTTTGAGAATCATTTGCATTTTTCGTTTTTTTTTATTCTTGGTGGAAGGGAAGGATTTTTTGAAATATTTTAATGAGTCTTCTATAGACTATTTCCAATGGGGCTAAGTTTGTTTTAAGCGCTCCTCCCCACCCTGTTATTCCATATTGTAGAATTGATTGTGTTAAAGCATAGTAAACCTTCTGTAGGATAGATTTTTGTAAAATATTTCATAGTTTGAGGAATATGTAGTATAGTTTTCGTATTCGTTTAATATTTTGCGCAATATCTCTCCATTTAATAGGTTGATCTATTGTTATGCCCAAATATTTTATGTGATTCTTTTTTGTCAATGTTTTTTGTCTGCATTTGGGTAAATTGCAGTTATCGGGATCATTTTTACAAGAACTATGTATAATAATTTTGTAATTTGTTGTAGAAAGATATATTTAAAGTTCCTTTAGCCAAAGCCAGTAAATTTGGTTATATTGATAATGTTATTCTGGTTAGCTGTTGTGAAAATGAGTTGTTTTCGTTTTTTTTTTTTTTTTCAAATGTTTAATCAAATCATTCTGAGCATAGATGTTTTGGATGTTGGGGATTCCTAAAGACTTGAAAATTTATTTTGTCGGCTTTCTTATTGGAGGTTCTTATATGGTCTTTGTAAAGCCCTTTTGGGTTTTAGACAGCTGTTTCATATGATTTGTGGTTGCAGATCTCCGTCCTAGTACACCATATTCGAGGCGGGAGTACTAAACTTTGTTGATATCGTTTATTAAAAAAATTAGACCACGCCATATAAAAAAAAGGTATTTCTAGCAGATATTTGGTTCCGTTTACCAGTTACAAGTACAATTTTAAGTTTATTTGAAGAAAGACGTGAATTACTATTATTACCATAATTATAAGTGGGAGATGTTGTAATGATGGAGAACTTAACTGAGAGTAGAAACCGGGACACCTGGGTAGGAATCCGATGCTTCTAACCACTCGACCATATGAATAGATTTTCCCAGTGACACGATATATTGTACAAACTTTTTAGCTATTATTTGGCCTGATACTAGTTCCTTGTATAGGTTACAGAACAAAAATCCAGGCTTCACAACTGAAAAAAGTAATTTCATACATGAAAACCTTATCACGGGTAATAGGTATTTAATAGTATATCAACTAAATCCAATACCTGCACAGGTGACTATTCAATATCGCAGTCACTCTCGTTGTTTGGTATCTACGAACCAGCGGCCAATGGGAATGAATGACCAATGCTATGACTAATGAACGTCCACAAACCGGCATGAGGAAAGCAATCAACAAACGTTCCACCGCACAAATTAATCCATTGATTTGAAAGTTTGATTTGTTTATAACCACGAATGCACATTTAGGTGTGTTGATGTTTGCGGTCATTTCCAATTCAAAACTTTGAAGTAATGAAATATATATCGATGATGTATTCTGATGAGCATGTTAGACATTTACGGCCATTGTTTCCAACTTTTCGGTTAATCAATCTGAGGGACCGATCAGCCAAGTGGTTTGTTGAGCAGCGCTCTATTCGCCTGCTTCCAACCATTTTACATCGTTGATCATCTACTTGTGCCCGTCTACTTTCATAGACAATAAAATTAAATCAAAGCGATTTTTTTAAAATTAAAATTAACGAGTTAATATTGTATTTATTAAGAACACACATCATCTGTTCTAAATACCGTAATGCATTAACTAACATTTTATATTTTACAAACACGTGTTTAAAAAATATGTTGAAAAATTACAGTGTCAGCTTGAGTTTTGCTGATGCCGCGAAAGAACGTTCGTTTCATACATTTCAGGTTCATTCTCTGGTCGGATCACACTACACCAATGTGGATACATAAAAACAAACCAAAACTTTGATTATAATAATACGTGGAATAAGTTTGGTTCTCTTTAATTTTATTGAAAATATACAACAAGGAAAAAAAAAAAATTGACATTCGAAAACTGTTAAATAAATCTTTGTCTTTCAATATTTGGAGATTCAGTTACATCTACAGTTACATCTGACAGGTCGCCACATATGTAACACGATATTATTGCCCATTACCTCCGCTGTATCTATTAGGTATATCTCCATCTTTACTATCCACATTAATCTCTTTGTATAAAAATGAATGAATGTCTGTCTGTCCGTCCTCGAATTTCACAAAAATTATATTTTGTATAGTTTACTTTATGTTAGGAATATTATATTATGTTGGGTTACTTTATATTACTGTATAGGTTACTTTATGTACTCACATAAAGTATAATTTCGGAACCCACAGAATAGAGTTGCAACAATAAATTAAAAATAATAACACATTTTGCAGAACAATATTTTGATACCGACCACATATTTAATTCCTTATTACAGGCAATATGTCTAGTTAGAAATTAATTTCCACCAGGCAAACATAATGGGAACTTCAACTTAAATGTACCTCAATTTATGATAAATTTTTATGTTTTCCAATTACAAGTGTTCCCAATGGAAATGTCAATGTTAATACAAATCTCTATATGTAAAAATGAATGTTTGTCTGTCTGTCCACGATTTTCTCAAAAATTACTCTACCGGTTTCGCTGAAAATAGCACAGATTGTTCTTATGAGTGCCGAGAAGGTTTAGAGAGTAGTTTATATTAAATCCAATATTTAAAACTGTTGCTATTACGTTTTAAAATTAATGTGAAAAATATGATAGGTCAGTGCCTGAGTTGGCATCGTGTTTGGGTCTCACCCAGGGCGTCGTGAGTTCAATTCCTCGGCTGGCTAAGTCCTCCATTACGACACAAGCAACATCTTCCGCTTATTGTGATGGTAGTAGGAGATTTTCAAATATTGTCAGGTTATTTGTAACCAGGGAATATTTGTCATTATTTTTTTTATAAAATTGAACCCACCGAGTTGTATTTTGGTTAGCCCATAGACATACTAATCTGGTTATCCACAGATTACGTATTCAAAAGAAGGTTTGTTTGGGTACAAAAATTACAAAGTGGAAAACACAAGTAGGTTACCTACTTAAGAAGTTTATAATTTAGATAAATTTAAAAAAAATGTTTGGTATGAAATAAAATTAATATTAATTTCTTTATAGATAGTTACTTTCGCTGTCAAATCAATTATGGAACCCAAACGACAAGGAAGAATTCACAACTTCATAACTTTTTCATTTGTACCAAATTTACTGTAAACGCCCTGGTTGCCGGTAATGAATAGACATAACAAATACGCCAGGAACGAAGTGTAGTTCTGAATTTAACAATCTAGTGAACCGATTATAAGTAAACTAGCCAAACTGTAGACAAAAAATCATTTGGGCGTTTAATTAATAAGCACCCCAATTTTTCGTTATTTTAAAATGGCGAAGTGCGTTTATTTACTTTGAAAACAAAGATTGACGTGCCCAAAACAACAGAAGAAAAAAACATGAACGTTTGATAGACGTTAAAATAAAAGCTTTAACTTAAAGCAAAATTCCGTGCATTTTGAGAAGGCCTTATCTGAATAACAAAGTGAAAATATACTACATTTTTTATGGGTTTCATTAAAAAAACCATCGTGGGAGAGGAAGGAACGCAAAGGAAAATCGTTTTAAAATAAACTGTAAATGGGATTGATTATAGAAAACCGTTAAAACATAACGACAAATTGGAAAAGGGTGACCGTAAATGAAATCCAGATAAAAGGTTATTGAAATTACATAAAGGGTTGTAAAATCTTAATTATTTATTGGCACAGGATGGCTTTTATGGCAGATAAAAATTCATCTTAAATTCACTCCCACCTTTCATTATTTTTTCTACCAATGATTCTAGGGGTGTAAAGGGCTTCAACAATTGCTTCGGTTTACAGGTTTCCCTATCCTTTTTATCACCATGGTAAATCCATCCCCTATTTCCATCACCCGGTTCTGGGTGAATTCCAAGGGTTGACCTGAATTTTTTCCCATTTTGACGGTTCCGCACGAACATAAGTATCATTTAAACGACTGTTGAAATTACATAACTGTATTATAGTGTATTTTTTAAAATCTTTTTGGTTTAATTCAAACAATTTCTTTTTCGGTAATTATAGCTTAAGAGCATGAATTCCACTGCTGTTTCTCTCATTAACGTAAAACCATTAGTTTTTCTTTATTTTGCCAAACTTAATTTGTTTGCGCTTTAACGAATCTAGGAGGTTAAAAATTTTATTGAGCTTGGCGAATAAATGTTTGTACGTAAAAGTATGCCTTGTTCACAGTGGTAATCTAAAAGCTCGTTGCATTTGTTTTTGCAGCTAATTTGAAAGCTCTAAAAAGTGTTGTCAATGGCCACCATTGCTCTTACGGCATTTATCGTTAGCTACAAAAAGATGCCGAAAGGTTTATTATATTAGCATGAGACGCAAATAAATATGATCTCATTCTATCATATGATCTAGACCCAATAATGCAAAACTTTCGTCTGCAAATACGTAAAATGAACGGGTATCAAAGTATAACCTTTCCAGTTCAATTAGTAATAAAAGGGTTTTATTTTAGATTTTTTTGTGTGCGGTATCTATTTGAATTCGAAACGCTTAATATCCACACAATAAAACTACCGAATTTTCAATAAAATATAACCATTCACGATTAATGACTCGAGGAAAAAAATTTAAGTCTTTTGTGAGTCACAAAGCCTTCTAGGTGAAGTGAATATCCGGGTTAAAGGTTAAGGTTCATCGTGGCCTCAGTTCGGGCAACAATACAGGCCGTATTCTGTATATTAAAGTAGTTGTTTTACTTTGGAGTTTGGAGGAAGGGAGGGGGTGTACAAGTTGTGATGACTTGCCCGTCCGAAACAGGCACAGAAGTTATTCAACTTGTAGGACCTTCCCTGTGTCATTTAGATTTATAGCAGAATGAAGTTACTTCTTTGAGACGAGGAGTACCTTTCTTATTCAAATAAGTCAAATGTTTGTTTGGATGAATGGAATATTGTTATCCGCAGTATTTGTGAGAATTTATTGATAAAAATACAACTTTCTTATATTTTATTTTTCTTCAAGTTAGATTATATTGTACACGCTCGCCGATACAAACATGCCAAAATTCTTTTTTTGAATCATTTTTGAAACTTACGTAACTAAATACTAGAAACTTTTAGATAGCTGGGCTTGTCCTCGAAATCATTTAATCAAAGTTGTATTGTATACTTATCAGTTTATTTTAAAAATACCATTTTGTTTAAACGAAAACTATAATACATACAAATCAATTACGAAAGAAAATCGTAAAATAAATATGTTTATTTTAATAACGGGAAATATTTCCACTACGATCTAATTTTAACTTTGTAATTGAATATCCATTTATAAAAAAATACTCCAAAATATATTTGCCAAATCCCAATGTTCGGTTAATATATATTTACGTCATAATAACACACGATGATGTGAGCTAACTCAATATAAATAATAAATTAATACTACGTAGGTATATTCAAATATAACTGGAAAAATAAATGGCACTATAAAATATGTCCATATTGCGTAATTATCAATTTATCTTATTCAGCATTTTATCCACTTTTAATAGTATTGTTGAAAAATACGGAAGGGAGAGAGGGGTAATGACGAACACCTATGGGAAAAACGAAAAACTTTTCTATTATAATTTTTTTTTGTCTTCGCTTTGAGATAGACGACATATTATAATAAAATAATAATAATGCACATAATTGAATGAAAAATAATATTCTTGAAATAAGGAATTACCGGACGCACTCGGGGTAATGGCGAGCATCCTTAAGCGCCTTTGAGGTGATTTTCTCACGAAAACGGCGCTTCAAAAATAATCAATTTATTATTATTATTATTATTATCGACGTTTTCCACTAAAAGCGTAACAACAACAATAAATCCACACCACAAACTTTAATTTCATTTGACTCAGTATGAATATGTAAGTAAGTCAAAGTACGTTTGTAAAATATAACAGAACCGTACTATATAATTAGGTCAGAAATACCACAATTTATTATTATTATTATTATTATCGACGTTTTCCACTAAAAGCGTAACAACAACAATAAATCCACACCACAAACTTTAATTTCATTTGACTCAGTATGAATATGTAAGTAAGTCAAAGTACGTTTGTAAAATATAACAGAACCGTACTATAATTAGGTCAGAAATACCACAATTTATTATTATTATTATTATTATCGACGTTTTCCACTAAAAGCGTAACAACAACAATAAATCCACACCACAAACTTTAATTTCATTTGACTCAGTATGAATATGTAAGTAAGTCAAAGTACGTTTGTAAAATATAACAGAACCGTACTATAATTAGGTCAGAAATACCACAATTTAAGAATGTTGGAAATATTACATAATTTTGATTGAAAATATGTAACGGTTCTTACAAGAAAAGACGTGCTCAACATCCCTCTACAAAATGCAGCTCGGTGCTAAAGAGGGAAGCGGTTTTCGCATGGTCCATTTGGTATGAGTGTGGAGGTATCGTAACCCTCTAGAACTCAATCGATCGGAGTTACCCGCAGTTCGCAACTACCCCATTGTCCTCTACTAAAAAAAAATACACCGAAAGCATGTGGAGAAATTCAAGCATGTTGTGTGGAAAAAAACTGTCTTGAGATTACACTGTATGAATAAATAAAAACTTTTCTCGTATACGGGCATTTTTTAAACTAGTAAACGTCCCTGCTGGCCAAACTGTTTTAAAATTCAAACTAATTCTCCTGATGTATTTGTCGCAATACGAAATAGCAGTTATTTCGAAAAAGTGCTAACGCAGAATATGTAAGTCGACTTCGTATCACCTTTGGCGTTGGGGGATTTCTACGAAACCTTCTCCTTCGTACTCCTTTCCCATCCCTCCGTTTCATGCACCCCGCAAGACCGCAGCGGGTTGGGCTGCAGAGGCAGGGGGGAAGCCGGGCATCCCACGCACTCGGGTTTACCCACCCGTCCCTCCCTCTTCTCCCTCTGCTCTCCGGATATTCACTAACATCAATTTTATATGTATATGGCGAACGGGGTTCATTTCTTTATTTATTCTCCGAAAAGAACAAATAGTGATGCTTGGGGAAAGATGTATCATTCATTCATTGATTTATCTTTATCAAATGGGGTCCGGTCATCAAATTCTGTTTGCATTGGGGATATACTTGATGTTTTCATAAAAATCGTGATTCAGATCATATATACACACCAGCTATATAATATTATTAGTACATCAAATTAAGATGCTTGGTGTAACCCTGAGTGACCAGCTCAGGTGTGGGGGCTCCATCGAAGCCAGAGTAAAGTTAGCCTCTCAAAAGCTGGGCGTACTGTACAGAGCCCCCAGATAAGTTAAAAGTGTATAACTGCCCACCCTGTACAAATCGCAAACATCTAGAAAAAACCCTTGAAACCGTGCAGAAACGGGCGGTCCCTTTGATAGGTTCGCCTATCTTAACAAACGGGTTGCAACCTTTGGAGCACAGATGTCAGGTGGGAATGCTGTTCTTGTTCTACCAGTATTTTAATGGAAGATGCTCTGAGGAACTAGCGTCATTGACCCGTTCAGCACCGGTGCACAGTCGGATCACGGCAAACGCGCGCCCAACATTTGCATACGTTACGGGTCACTTCTACGACTCGTTCTCGTGTTCAACAGCTCGGTTATGGAATGATTTGCCGGCCTCTGTGTTTCCTCCCTCCTCCAACATGGGTCACTTCAAGACCCAGGTTCACTCCTCCCTATCCTCTAAAAGACACTCCACAACACAGCATCCCCAAAGACGATACCTCCTGTCTGGAGTTACTATAAAAAAAGGACATTGTAATAATACATTTTGTGCAAGCATAAATCGGAATATCCGTTTATACCTATTTTCAAAATTTCCAGAGGTTAAGCTTTTTTTAGGGTGATTTTTCTCAAAGTCGGCACTTTACAAATTATCCAATTATTATTATATCAAGAAATTTTATGTGTGGAGTACTATAAAGAAAATTGGGTTGGTTATTAGATTGTGAATAGTCAGTAAATTGACAATTAAAAAGTCTCTATTTTTGCAACTGTTAATAAATGGTAGAATACCTTTTAATTTGAATAAATAATAGACACTTTTTAACTTTATTCCACTTTTATTATTGACCTTGACCGGTTTCAGACTGTGACGGCTATCTCCAAACTGGATATAGCTAGTAGGAAGATAGCCGTCACAGGCTGAAACCGGTCATAGTCAAAAATAAAAGTGGAATGAAGTTAAAAGGTGTCATTTATTTAATCAATTAAAAAGGTATTCAAAACAGTTACGTCAACTTATCCATAAAGCAGAAAACTGGTTGCATGAAACACCAATGTCCGCTCCCTCGCGGGTCGATATGAAATGAACATAGCTCTCGTATAGTAAGAATGCGGATATGCAACACCGCTCCTGCGCCGCATCGCCCGTGTACGGGCGCCAATGGAAATATATGGAACGGAACGATCGGTATCACGTTATCTTACTGCACCCGGTTTATGTTGATTCCTTAAGGGGAACGGCTGCGCGGCCTGTTTCATACAAAAAAAGAGGCCAAAATTCTCACCCAAACCGGATGATTTTTCCTTTAAATTAAAAGGTATAGCAAATATGTACGTACGGGTTAAAGGTATTTTTTTTTATTTCTTTACTTTCTTTTTATTTTCTTACAAATTGTTACTAATGGATTTAACTATTTTATGTAATGGTGATTTAAAATTAATATGTAACGTAAATGATATAATTAACTGTTATTAATACATATTAAATAAATAGTAAGCCACCGTATTGTTTGTATCATAAATTTTGTTTCAGTTAAGAATTCGATAAAAAAAACTCGATAAATGAAAGTTGTTGAAATATTTAGCCATCTTAACAAGCAGTATGCATGACACTTTCTAAATACATTTTTTTTCGAAATTTTGATTAAATAACTATCTCTTATCTCTATATAAAAGAATGTTTGTCTGTCTGTCCTCGAGTTTGTTCTTATTAGTACCGGGAAGCTTTAGAGAGTAGTTTGAATGAAATCCAATATGTAAAACTGTATCTAGAACGTTTTAAAATTAATATGAAAAACATTGAACCCGCCATATTGTATTAAGGTTGGTCCATAGATATACCACTCTGGTTAGCCACATATTACATATTCAAAATAAGAAGGTTTGTTTGGGTAGGATATTCAAAATGGAAAACACAAGTAGGTACCTACTTAAGAACTTTATTATTTAGATATATTTAGAAAAAATAAAAACGTCTTATTTTAATTTCAAATGAATATTTCTTTGTTTAGTGATAGTAATAGTCGTCACAAGGCTGTCAAATCGATTATGGCACCCAAACGGCAAGAAAGAATTCACAATTTCATTAATTAAAAATACGCAGAATCTAGACATGCGATGATGATTTGGATTGAGAATGGCAGACCTCACGCAGGCCCCATCGCGGAAGGAAGAAAGTTAAATCGTGCAGCATTCAAATTAGCCCTGAAAAAATGTCATAGAGAATCACAACAAATTCAGATGGACAAAATAGCTAGAGATTTAGATAATCGTGACTTCAAACAGTTTTGGAATAAGTCGAATAAACAATGCAACATACTGTGTAAAATCCCAAGCAACTTAAATGGAGAAACGAACGCTAAATTAATCGCAAACATTTTCGCAGAACATTTCTCAACGTCTACTCCGACCTCTCCGATCTCCTCAAATGAATCACCATCTAGTCATTTCACAAATGAAGACAGCACCATCTCAATCACGGTAGACATGATTAAAACCGCCATGAGATACATGAAAACTGGGAAGTCAGCAGGCCATGACGGACTGAGTTTTGAACACGTTAAACACGCAGGAGGACCAATTTTACAGCTGCTGGCGAGGGTATTTACTGATATTTTGAAGAATGGATACTTACCAAATAATATGACAAGAACTATAATAACACCCATTCTAAAATCTAAATCGTCGGACTCAACCGCCCAGGACAGCTTTAGACCGATCTCAATTGCTACTGCCATCGCAAGATTATTCGAACGTTTACTACTGGACCGAGTCGGACCCAGCATGGAAACTAATGACAACCAAATGGGTTTCAAAAAGCAGACCTCTACCGATGCAGCCATATTTACTGTGAAAAGAACACTAGAATACTATAGAAATAAGAAAACCACCTCATACGCATGTTTCCTTGACCTGAGTAAGGCCTTTGACAGGGTTTCTCACTCGTTGTTATGGGCTAAACTCAGGGATAGAGGCATATCATCGGAGGTGATACACATCCTCGACTTGTGGCACAGACAGCAGGAAAACCTAGTAAGGTGGAAAGATGGTCTTTCCGAACCTTTCCTCCTAAAGAGCGGCGTCAGACAGGGTGGATGCATGTCCCCGATATTGTTCAACCTTTACATGGACGAACTAACTGAAAGGCTAAACAATGCAAGGGTGGGCTGCCACATCGGAGGACAGTGTCTGAACAACATCAGTTATGCGGACGACATGGTACTAATGGCACCGTCTATAAGAGGGCTGCGCATTCTCCTGAAGATCTGCGAAGAGTTTTCTGAAGAAACAAACATGTCTTATAACCCCAATAAAACAGCTCTTTTGGTCATAAGATATAGACAAGGCCCGACTAGTATTCCTGCAGCTACCCTGAACGGTGTGATCCTGAAGGTGACTGAAGAAACCAAATACCTAGGACACATAATCACCAGTACTCTGATGGATGATGATGACATTGATAGGCAAAGACGAGCTCTCAGCGTAAAATCGAATATGCTCAGTAGAAGATTTCGCCTTTGTAGTACCGCTGTGAAAAGGACTCTATTCCTTGTCTTCTGCGCAACGTTGTACACCTGCGAACTCTGGGCAAACTACAAAAAGAGTAGTATGGAAAGACTTCGTGTACAGTATAATAACGCCTTCCGCATAATGTTTGGCCTCCCCAGATACTGCAGCGCTTCCAGTATGTTCACGGAGGGGCGCGTTTCCGGTTTTGCAGCCCTTATAAGATCCAGGGTGGCTGGAATGAGGGAAAGAATAAACAGCTCCAGGAATATCCTCATCATGGAAGCCCGCCTCAGTCCAGCCTCCAGCATCGATGCATACTGGACAAATATATTAGCCCTCTAACAATATAAATGCCGCAGCACCTTAAAGGATTTATTTTAATCATATTTAGTTAAATTATTATTTTTTTTATTTTTTATTTTTTTTATTTATTTATTTATTTTTATTTATTTATATATATATTTTTTTAATTTTAATTTTTGTTTTATGTGTGATGTATCACCTTATACTACTGTCTTATAATTATTTTCCTTTTTTTTTTTTTTAAACTCTTGTACATGTATACTTTTTATAACTATTGCATGTGTATTTTATATGGAATGTGTGGGACTGCACTAACCTCCCCACATACCGGAATAAACATTTATTATTATTATTATTATTATTATTATTATTATTATTACATTATTCCAAAAAATAATAATAATCCCGATCAAGGCCGGGTACACATTAGCTAGTGTAAAAAACACAAAAAATGCCATGTGGTATTGGCCTTAAATTTAAAAAAAATTCATCGTTATTTAATTTCGTTCAAATGTAATGGCAATAATGATGTAGACAGTGAGATTATGTGTGAGTGTATTTTCTGTATTTTCATTGGCTCTCTCGGGGCTAGAACCAAAAAATATTAAGTCAAAGACACGAGGGCTTCCATTTAATTCTACGTGGAAGGCACTTCTAGTATATTTAACAAGTGATCCAAACTTGAGAGACCAAAAACTAAGTTCCTGCTACAAAACAAATGATTAAAGTGCTAACCGGACATGGTCACTTAGCACTTAGTTCAAACTTCAAAATTATTTTCCCACTGTCCTCGCGATGACTCTTCTATTACAAAACGACAAAACATAGTCTCGAGACCATTTACCTAATTTACACAATAAAAAGATGAAAGAGGAGCACGGAGGAGTATAAATGCAATGCAGTTGCTTTTTGTATTATGGAATTTTACATTTAAGATATAATTGTTATATTGGGATGGCGGAATAATAGTCAATAGACTGTAATTAACCGCCCCACCCATACGAACGTACGTGATACGGCCGCTATATTATCGCCCAAACGCAACAAGCAGTATCTCGTACGTTCAAATATAAAAAAGCTACACCCAAAACCCACAAAACATTCGTATACGTCAAGTTTGTTCCTGCGTCATCTCGTTTAGTATTTCGAGGTCAGACGAAGCTAACGGATGTGTTCGGGTACTTTCGTCTCTCCCATATAAGTAACGTCACTAATCAGTGGTACTCTACATAAAACTCGATGTTTTTTCACCTACTTTTTTAATAATAACCCAAAGGAAGGGTGGTTAACACCCGAAGGGAGATTGGACAACCTCGCACGCTCTTATGAATCCAAATTTATATTCTACCGCCGCCCCGGGAACATTCATTGGATAACCAACACCTCTGCCACAGGTCTACGTTTGGTGACTTAGTAGGGGTGCCCGGCTTCACGGGGTGAGGTTTGTTCAGGTCTTTGCGGCGGATGCGTCTGCCCAGCAACTGCGCGGTGGGTCGGATCGCTTGACCTCTCAACTCATCGCCTTGCACCACAACGAGAGGGATGGATTAATATAGAATACATATAGATAATTGTTTACCTTAATTATTATACTATACTCAAATTATCTGGTGTACACAAATGTTTTTTTTTTAATATTATTCTTTACACCTCTTTATACTTAATTATTATACATGTTTCTAGAAATATTAAATTACCATACTATGTCAATACTAGCCCTTTTCCCTTGTATTTTTGTATAATGGCGCTTAATATGAACTAAACTTGTCAATTTGACTGTCCTAAAACTGGATTTGTTCCTAGTTGGGCAGTCAAAGCTTTCTTATATTTTGTTGTTACATGTATGTTTGAAATAAAATAAATATTATTATTATTATTAAATACGTCCGTCAATCCTGGACACACTGACACCCAGATTCCTATCTCTCATACCGTCTCATATTTTATTCATAGTCAATTATCATAACCAACCTTATCATTTTTAGTAAAATGTACTGTGTAAATAAATAAAATACTGTTTTCCTTCCAGAACTTCCTCTCCTTCCTTTCCTTAAAAAGACCATCCATACAACATTCCCATGGATGATATAGAAAATAATTTTCCTGAAGGTCTTCTGTATGGGTTTAATATAAAAAAAAACACATTTTCGTCCTTTCACGCTGTCTCTATTATTATGTAGAATAGTCGCCTTTGTGGAGTCGTGTGTTATGCGATTAGACATGGAAAAATAAAAATAGACTGTAAGGGAAATCGAAGAGGGGACTGGGAGAAATGTTATTTGTAGACAGGATGCAATTATAAGTAATAATTTCCCCAAAAAATGTAAAATAACCTCCGTGTCTCCGGGTCTCCGTGGTTGAGTGGTACGATCCTTGGCTACGAATCCGGAGGTCGCGGGTTCAAATTCCGGCATGCGCATCCGGATGGTGGTCTTTCACCAGGGCTATACTGACAGTATCTACCACTCTCGAACGTGCCGCAAATATCTACATATTATTTTTTAATGAATAAATTGTGAAATAACACAATATAATCAAATAAAATTTATTCTGGATTTGAACCCTCGACCTCCGGGTAGCCAAAGATCGTAACCACTCAACCACGGAGACCGTCAAATATGCACTATAATAAACATAATTCTAAGTATGTATTGTTTCTTTTTCTTTAGATTGTAGCTATACTAAATGTGGCTTATTAAATCAACGAGATCCAGAACTTTTTTAAAGGAATTTGAAGAAACCGTTAACATTTTAAATTCGTGGTATTTTTGTAACAAGCATGACCGCTTGGATTTCTAAATCGCTAGATCTAAATTTAGTGCATTCAATCAAGGAAGATTGAAGGCAAGTGGGAGGAAATAAACATATTTTGTCAAAATAACATTTCGAGAAACGGATTCGATAAAAAAATAAAACTTAAAAATCATGCGTGACAATAATACCAAACTATTAAAAAAAATTCATTACCAAAATACGAGTCACGTTATATTCATACTAATCGAACAAAAAATGTTGCACGTTCTTGTTTTCAGTTTTAAGGCTAACAACGCTGTCACAACAATAAAAAAAAAAACTAAAAATACTTGCGGAACTTAATAAAAACATTATTAAATTTGATTTACATTAAATAAAAAAATTATAATAAAAATGAATATTTTAATTCGTGTAAGACTATTAATTAACTATGTGATGTAATATAATGGATTCCCTCATAAATCAGCACACGTATGAATCGGCACACCCTTTAAAAGTGATATAAAGTCGTTAATAGTACGAAAAAAAAACTAGCCCTACAAACTAATCTCACTTAACCTAATTTATTTTTTTTTAATTCTCAAAGTATTGGTTTTCACATTCATTTGATCGTGTAATGTCTTCCTTCTTCTTGGAATATTCGGGAATTTCGTGATAATCGTTAAATGTCACAGCATCCCACACATGTTTTCCCCTAGAACTAAGATTGAAAAATTCTTATTATTTATATTCTCTCAGTAAAAAAAAAACTTGGAAACCTTTTTTTGGATGGAGCATTTCATAAGCTGGAGTGCCGCACCAGATTGCTGAAATTGCTTATTTTTATTAGAAAAGTCAACTACAGCACAACTCGCGCTCCTGTGTGCATTTCCTATACAATATTTCCTAGGATATAGATAATTAGAAAAGATTACATTTTGATATTATTTATTCAGACGATTAAAAATTGATAAGCATGAATAACAATAATTTATACAAAAATATTGAACGGATTTTTTTCTCATGGCGGACTGTTATTTTAACTTAGAATATCCGGAGAGGTAAGCAGTGGTTTTAGGCGGAAAATTCCTTGTATAATAAATAATAATAATGTTTGACCAATGTTGAGTTTTCTAAGCCCCATCTCCGATGCGGTCGGAAAACGAAATAAGAAATGAATCCTCCCCGAAGGTAAAGGGGTAACTTGTTTCAATGATTCAACGTCATACACATGTCACAAAACTAATTCATTCCTGCGCCAGGGGAAAAAACATCGCCATCATTAAAATATGTGTGGTTCAGAGCTAATATGAGACAAGATTTTTTTTGCAATATTTTATTTTTCTTGACATTTTTACTGCATGGCTTAGAGATCAGATTAGGTTAGGGTTAGAGAGATTTGGAGGTCTATTCTCGTTCTTTTTAAGCAAAATTCCTTATCCTTTTCCTTAGGCTTCAAGACATTTTATACATGTCAATCACAAAACATTTTTAAAGGAGTGTGTGGTAAAATTATAATAATATTATTAAAAATTATAGGTGTATCGCACGTGTAGTTTATTATAATTTTTAGAATTTAAATAACTTTTATCTATCTATTCGGCTCTTTTAATGCAGTATTGACTAGCTTAAGCCTCGTTTAATTTTCATGCAACGGGCCTCTAAAGTTTCCTTTGAAAACCATAGCTAAATACGTTAAGGCGATGCGGTGGGAAGTAATGCAAAATCATGTGTTTTCGGTTTGAGAATTTTATGGCCTAGAAATATCGTAGATAATTTAATTAAATACTGCAAGTAGAACACACCGTGGTCTTTCGTTTAACTAGGTATTTTTTTGGTATGTCTTTTTATAAGCCTAGAAAAAAAAATATCAGACATTAAAAAAAATTGAAAGCGCAAACAGACATTTCAACTTAGATGGTCATTGTAATATCGCTACGAGTGGAGCATCTAAAATACCTATGAGATGACAGAATGTAACAGACATTTCAACTTAGATGGTCATTGTAATATCGCTACGATTTGAGCATCTAAAATACCTATGAGATGACAGAATGTAACAGACATTTCAACTTAGATGGTCATTGTTATATCGCTACGAGTGGAGCATATAAACTACCTATGAGATGAAGAATGTAACAGACATTTCAACTTAGATGGTCATTGTTATATCGCTACGAGTGGAGCATCTAAACTACCTATGAGATGACAGAATGTAACAGACATTTCAACTTAGATGGTCATTGTTATATCTCTACGAGTGGAGCATCTAAACTACCTATGAGATGACAGAATGTAACAGACATTTCAACTAAGATGGACATTGTTATATCGCTACGAGTGGAGCATCTAAAACACCTATGAGATGACAGAATGTAACAGACATTCCAACTTAGATGGTCATTGTTATATCGCTACGAGTGGAGCATCTAAAATACCTATGAGATGACAGAATGTAACAGACATTTTAACTTAGATGGTCATTGTTATATCGCTACGAGTGGAGCATCTAAAATACCTATGAGATGACAGAAGAAAAAAAATTATGAAAATCCGTAAAACATGTACAGTAGAATCATTTTTAAAATTTTGTCGCTAATGCAGTGGTGTACTAGTATGTGTGGAAGTACTGCGGGGTAAGGGGAAACTGCGGGCAGGTGTTCCAAACTATTTCTAACCAATTTGAACCAATATCGGTGTGCACAAATATATTCAAACGTGTTCTCTTTAAAATGATTTGCCTGTAAGTGGGTATTCAAATATTAACATAAGGCCCTCTTTTCCAGGATAATGTATTTATTTTATTATTTTTTAAACTTATTTCGTTTGTTCCCAACTTTGTTAACTTGGCCTGATACCAAAATGTGACTCTGGCTCACAAGGCCGCCCCAGCTTTATCCCCCTCTCCCGCCACGACAGCTATCTGCGTCTCTTTCCCTCCCCTAGCGACGGACTATCTGCATCCCTCTCCGCGCGTCCCACTCGCGAAGTATCGACCCGGGCGCCACGTGCTTTAGACGAGAAAGAAAAGACAATTTTCTTCCAATTTGAGAGGATTTTGTAGGACACTTCTTTCGTCTTATTTACACGTAGACAACGGAGTCAATACTCACTACTGGCTCAACGCGCCTCCAGATTCAATTCAATTAATGAGATCGATAAAATACACTTCAGTTCACTTGTTAACGCATTTTACAATTGCTTCTAACTTGCTCCTCCTCGAATCTGTACCCTGGCGCCGGATTCCGTTACTTTTTAAAGGATAAGACAATGTGCTTCTCCTTAGGGTTAAAGACATTTTGCTTAATTGCGATTCCGATTCCATTTAATTGACAATACATTTTTAAAAGAGTTTGCGGTTTAATTACACAGTATTATACAAAATCATAGGTGCATCACACATACTTAACACGTACAGTTTATAAATTACTTACTTTACAAGCGTAGTTTATTATTACTTCTTATCTTATTTTATTTGATTTTACCTATATCTTTACTAAATATCTACCTTTGCTTTTTCTTTCAACATGCAACATTAAGTTGTCTTTAAATTGCTTTTGTTTAATTTTTATTTCTATTTATGTTATTTCGTTTTTTTTTTTTTTATTTCTTTACAACACGTAGGTATATAAAAATATTATAATATCCAA
The DNA here is from genome assembly GCA_022606495.2 of Halesus radiatus. Lineage (NCBI taxonomy): Eukaryota > Metazoa > Arthropoda > Insecta > Trichoptera > Limnephilidae > Halesus > Halesus radiatus. The sequence continues at coordinate 149,858 of JAHDVE020008120.1, forward strand.
CAAACTTTGACTACCATAATACGAGCATGTGCTTAGTTTAATAGTTAGTGGTTAGTATTAGTTTGTTACGTATTCTACAGATTTGTGCAATATACAATCGTGTGCAATATATATATTGTAATGTAAGCTGCTGCTTGTACTTAGGAAAATAATGCTCGACTGTATAGTGGAAACAAATACATATATAAAAGAAAAATACAAACGTAGACAGACGTTTCGGTTTTTGGTATAGGTGTTTTACAAAAATCGAAATTTTTAAATTCGGTTCTTTTAATAGCATTATTATGCGACAAATAAATCAATAATAATATTTATGGGCAATACTAATAAGAATTGAGTTTTTTGTTGTTGATAAAACTACCCAAATATCGATATTTTTAAAGAATGTCATTCACTGAATGACATCTGTCATCCGAGAGAACCGGAACCGCACTTAAGCAAAAGTCTTTAAGCCTAAGGAAAAGGACAATGTCTCATCATTAAAAAAACCGGAACTGAACCTAGTTTGATCGTGGTCAAAGTGCTAACCGCTCAAATCATTAAGTTTCCGCGTATCGGTGTGCACTTACGCGGATTAACACTTTTTTTTGTTTTTATTTCATGTAAATTTAATTAGGTTCTGCAAGAATATTTACTTTTTATTATTGTGACAGCTGTTTTACTTCTATCTAATTTGGACGGGTTTTAATTTTTTTTTATTAATTATCGGTAAAACCGATTAAGTTATAAAATAATTCAAATTCTCTGTTCTGTGAGGTTTTCACATTCATAGTGTATTTCCCCATATTTAACTGATAATGTATTGTTAATTGATTTATTTAAATGTGTTGTATTGTTTTGATAATGTGAACATACTGAGTAGGGGTGAGTATATAAATTTCCTCACCTTAACAATAACTATTATTATTTAGTTTAAAAATAGTTTAGTAATAAAAAAAGTTCTGTTAGGTAGTATTCAATTATGTGTAGTTCATATTAATTATACGGCCACAAGGTCGAGGGGTAAGGCTCTCGACTGCGAATCCGAAGGTCACGGGTTCAAATCCCGGCGTGCGCAAGTAATTTTTATTTAATTAATTTGTTCTGTTTCACAATTATTTAGTTTAAAAATAATACATATAGATATTTGCGTACGTTCCAGAGTGGAAGATACTCTCGCCAGAAGATACTTCTCGAAGAAGTATCGCCATGGTGAAAGACTACCATTCAGAATTGAAACGTTGCTTGAAATGGCTTTTAGCCGTTTGGTGACCAGATCTGAATAGCCAGGTATTTCCCCACCTTCCTCTTCCCCTTCTCCTTCCCCCTCAATACCTTCAGCCTCACAACATTCCCCAATTGGGAATGCCATGGTCTCACTGGCTCCAGACGGTTGGGAGCAGTTGGGACTCTTGTGCGGTATTCATATATTAATTGAGTGTGCAACCTGCAAAGGGATGCTTTGGGCCATTTTTGAGTGGTAGTCCTTAAACGATCGCAGAGTCCTCTGTAAATTATTTGACTCTACATAATATAATCAAAGTTTGAATTTTGAACTTCGAACAGTCAGTATTATATTATCGGTGTTTGATATATGATTTGACATGTTAGGTAGAATGGCACGCACAGGAAAACAAACACTCCTAATTATAGTATTTATTTAACGATTATATCAGTAACAAGCTTCAGCTCGTTCAACAAAAGATCCACGACCGCGATTGTGTTCAAACAACATTATTGCCAAAACCACAGGGCTCCTTTGCCCGCACTGAATAGAAAATAACTAGAAGTGTAACCAATACCGATTTTTTAAAAGCTGATAATATCAATTCAATTCCAGACTGACTCTATCTCTAAATACTATATATACGTTATAAAGAAAATTGCCAAAAAAATCTCACTACTATGAAGAATAAGAAGATATATCAGCGCAAAATCGTGTAAAACTATATAAAATGCCATCATTGTTCCTGCTCTAATTAATAAAAATTCTAAAAGTTCCTCAGAAAGGTCTGATTAATAAAAATTCTAAAAGTTCCTCGGAAAGGTCTATTTGATAAATATTCTAAAAGGTCTATTTGATAAATATTCTAAAAGTTCCTCGGAAAGGTGTGATTATAAAAAATTCTAAAAGTTCCTCGGAAAACTCTAATTAATTAAAATTGTAAAGGTTCAGAAAGACCTAATTAATAAAAATTCTAAAAGTTCCTCGGAAAGGTCTGATTAATAAAAAATATAAAAGTTCCTCGGAAAGCTCTAATTAATAAAAATTCAAAAAGTTTCTCGGAAAGCTCAAATTAATGATGACTTTGTAAATAATATTACATTTCGTCGTAGGAGACAACCTCATTCCATAAAATTTCACTTTTATTAATTATTTTTGTGTTTAATTCGTAGAACCCCATTTAATTTTATTAGAAACATGTCTAGATAATCAGATATACATACATACAAACTACTCGACAAACTAATGAAATAAAATTATGTGTTCGAGAAAGAATTTCGATATTGTAATTTTTTTAATAATTTCCCACAAAGTAAGAGAAAGTGAGCTCACATTGGGAACACGGAAACGCCCTCAACTCACTTCTAGCGGTTTTTCTCTCCAGTGTTAGGACGCGCTTATGGCGGTCAGCAACACGGTTAATCCAATTTGGTTATCAGATGAAAGCTCAGTTAGCCTGTACTTATGTTAAGGCCGACATTGGCCAATGATGAAAGCTGGACTTTGCCGAAATAAGTGTTAACCACGAGAATTTTATTTTATTTTATTAGGACCGACCGGTTTCGCTTAACACAAGTTTAATTTTTGCCTGCGTGTCTTCTATTTTCTTAAAAATTACTCGAGCGGTATCGCTGAAAATAGCACAGTTTGTTCTTATTAGTTCCGGGGAGATTCAGAGAGTAGTTTGATTAAAATCCAATAAGTAAAACTGTTTCTATAACGTTTTAATATTAGTATAAAAAACATTGAACCCGCCATGTTGTATTGAGGTTAGCCCATAGATATACCACTCTGGTTAGCCACAGAACACATATTCAAAAGAAAAAGGTTTGTTTGGGTAGAATATTTTCAAAATGGAAAACTAAAGTAAGTACCCACTTAAGAACTTTATTATTTGGATATATTTTGAAAAATAAAAGTTTGGAATGAAATAAAATTAATGTTTTTTTTTTCTGTTTCTTCGTTTCTTTTTGTTTCTTTGTTTAGAGATAGTGATAGCTGTCACAGGGCATTACTTTCGCTGTCAAATCAATTATGGCACCCAAACGAAAAGCAAGAATTCACAACTTCATAACTTTATTCCAAAAAGCTAAAATGTTAGAGGAATTAAATTGGCCAACAGTAAAACAAATGCTGACATTGAACGTATTGATTTTTATACATAAAATCAGAAACAACTTGTTACCAATATATTTCTCCAACGAAATTATTTACAACACGGACATTTACAGACATAATACAAGAACGAGTAAGGAAATTAGGCTACCGAAAAAGAACAAATCCAATACGCAAAATAGTATATTTTATAAAGGTATGAAATGCTATAATGCTCTGCCGGACCCAATCAAAATTGGACCAATTCATAAATTTAAAATAGATTGTAAATAGAACATTAAGTTAAGCAAGAAAAAATCCATTAGTTTTTAAATTATCATTATCTATATGTAATAGTATAAGAGTTATAATTAATTATTTTGTAAACTTAAATGTACAAATAACTAAAATAAAACAAAAACAAAAAAATCCTGAACAAGGCCGGGAATACATCAGCTAGTATTAAATATTTTATGTATAGGTAAGGTTGTATATTAGGTTCGCTTTTAAAAATTAATCAAAGGTTTTCCTTGTGTTATGAGAATTGATTCGTATTAAGTTTTCTGAAATGGCGTCATTTTGTTATTTTCTTACCATAATATTTACTACTTAAATAAATAATGTTTAAAATCATACCGTTTTCATTTTGATTTTAGCCTGTTTTATAATGGAATTTAATGTAAGACAACCACCGACCAACAATATCTAGACAGGTCATGTGGATCTTGGAAATGACGCCCGAATCAAAATAAATTGGTTCCAAAAAACATTTATCAAAAAGAAAGTGCATTATCTCGTAGTTAAAAGATTGCATGAAGCATTGCTTGTTACCCTTTGTTGATAAAACATATTATTTGTCCCCAAGCAAGTTTGCGTCAACACAGTGGCTAACTTTATAGATATCATTTTTCAAATACAAAAATGAGACATTTAAAATTGTTTTAGATGTGGACTACCGCGGACTTTATTATTGATAATTTTATCAGCTTTATATATATATACCACAGATGGTTTCGAGCGAGCATTTAAAAAAAAAAACATTTGTAAAATTTCTTCTAGCCGTTGTTGTATGGGTTCGTGACGTGTGAATGTATTCAATTTACAAAAGTAGTTTTGTCAAAAACTCCACGCAGCGATGATTCTGCGTACGGCGAGGTACATGAAGTTAGGTTCTTAGGTTTCACCTTCAAACTTGTGATGCGTGCCTTTCTGGCTTCCTATGACATGATCAATTACACCGTGCGATTTGAGGTTAACTTTGCGCTCTGTTATTTTGGAACGAAGCGTGCTAGTCGTTCGAAGTGAGGCAACGGAATTCAATAGGGAGTTGTGTTACGAAATTACTCATAAATGGACCCAAATTGTCGTGCTTATTTGTATGACACCCCAAATCTAGTAGTGATATCGATTAAGACAACATATTTCGAGTGTTCTTTTCTCAAATGTTCTTAAAAAATAATGTGCTTAGCAAATTACAAAAAAAATGATAACTATTAAAATAAAATCACTTAGTATAACACCTCTTTAATTAAGAATGTTTCATACCGGTTTCGGAATCACCGTCCCTTCTTCGGGGATAAATATTCACTAATTTGAAAAATCATGGACAATATATAGTTTTGATGAAGATACTCGTAATTTTAAACAATAAAGGTAAACGAATAGACTACTTAAAAGCATTAGAAATTTTAAAAAATCCGTAAAGAATATTGAAGACATAATAAATAAACATAAAAATCTCTCTTATAGTCCTATTTCAAATATGTTCACTCTCCAAACAAATTTTTTTTTCCAGTTATTCAGCACAAGAGGACCTGAGGGAAATAATTTGCCTCAAGGCCTATGTCATCTTTGGGGATGGTGTGTGGAGTGTATTTTCGATGATAGGAAGGAGTAAACCTGGGTTTTGAACAAACCCATTTTGTAGATAGGAGGAAACAGAGATTCTTGCAAATCATTCCACCGCCGAGCTGTTGAACACAAAAACAAGTCGTAGGAGCAACCAGTTCTCATGTAACAAATGTCAACCGTGTACAAATGTTGGACGCGCGTTTGGCGTGTTTCCTAACTGTGCACATGTGCCGAAAGGATTAATGACGTTAGTTCCTCAGAACATCTCATATTTTGGGGCTCCCGACCAGAGATGGCTGCCAAATTCTACAGTGGGGCGCACTTGAGATTTGTATACAGTGTCAGCAGTTGTGTAGTATTAAAGTATATTCGGACCCTGTAAAGTACGCCCAGTTTCTGAGAGACTAACTTTACTCTGGCTTCGATGGAACCCCCACTTCAACTCCCAATGAATGTCCAGGAATTTGTAATAATGTTAAGTTAGTCTAGTTAGTTTTATCCCTGATGAAGGAACGATCATTCAATTTATTTTTAATAATTAAAGATCATCTTAAAAACTCTCAAAATGAAATATGAAACCGAAAAGACACAAGAAAGGAGTAACAGCACCAGCTGGGACTCAAACTCAGGATCTCATGGTCTATGGGACCTTGCGCTCTGATCCACTGAGCTACGGCTACCCTAATCGGTCTCGTCATTTTTATCGGTATCATACTTCGATTTCTAAGAACTGTCAATTTAATTAATCCCCATATTTTTTGGCTCCTACCTTTTTATCACGACTACCAAAATTCAACCTGAATTTATTTGTAATCTTTAGATAATGTCTCAAATATTCTTATCCATTTTTCTATTTACATGGAACTTTTTTTTACTTTGCTGTATACAATAGTATAAAAAAAATCTTTATTTTTACCAATGTCTCCAATAAAACTAGAAAACGTGCTTTCTGATTCTTTCTGAACTGGGGGAATAATTAGAGACTTCTAAATATTCTAAGAATTTAAAAAGTAAACAACATTTTATTGAGGCTGTCATAAATAGATGTGATTGTTGATGGTAAAGAATGTTTTAGTGAACTTTCAATTAATTATTATATAAACATTCAAATTTTACGTTATTTCTTTTCGATAATCTATATTTTGACTGACTTATAAATAAAGTGAACCGTGGCGTTCAGTTCACATCTAATAGTATAATAAAATAAATATTTCGTAATATCTTATAGAGAAAGAATATATTGTAAATAATTTCTTCAAATATTTGGTAACTTTGTGGCATTATTAATTATATAAATTAAAAATATACTTTGTATTTACCACTTTAATTAAAATATATAAATATTTCTCTAAAAAAAATAAAATAATAATAATAAAATAAAATAATACATTTAAAAAAAAAAAATACATTTTAAATAACAAAGATAAAGATAATATTTTGAATAAATCAGGAGTATATAAATTGATTTGTAATGATTGCAACTATTTTTACATCGGAAAGACTTGTAGAAATTTCAGTATTAGGGTTAAGGAACACCTAAGATGTTTAAATAATAACAACTATTCTGAATTACAAATCATATTTTAGAAACCAATCATTCGTTTGATATAAATAAAGGTTTAAAAGTTTTACATACAAATACAACTGGTTTACAATTAGATAAATTTGAAATTTTAGAAATAAGAAAAAGTGTTAATAGCGAATTAAATTTAATAAATAATCAAATATTTTTTAAAAATAGCTATCTCTTAAATTTATTTTCATATTAATATTAATAATGATAATTTTTATTTATATTTCTAATTTAAATGTATTATTCAATGTTTTATAATTATTTTGTGATTAACATTTTTAATCTGTTACGTACCTACTTTAATTCATTTTTGTTTATGCTCATATTTTGTATATTCTTAAATTATGTTTTTAAATTTTTTATCATTTTTCTATACTTGAAATTATTTTTTAGTATTCATTTATTCCTGAAGATGATAGCATTGCTATCGAAACATGTAGAGAAATATTTATATATTTTAATTAAAGTGGTAAATACAAAGTATATTTTTAATTTATATATATTGTAAATGTCTAAAAAATAGTAAATCTTATTCTTTATCAGTAAATCTTATTCCTTTACTACCAAAAATAACACATTCTCCTATCTTATCACTATAGAGTATCTATTTTTACTACTTATGGCTAACAAATTGATTCATCGGTTCCTCGATCTGTTATACCAAACTGTATGTACATCGCATTTGATCCATGAACGTTATGCTGCGTTAAAATATACAGGTTATTAATTTTATGTACAGGCAGATAATATTACACAGGACCATACTCACCGAGCAGGGCACTCGAGATAAACACTATTTATTAGTGCAATTTTATATACGGTTTTGCACGCATCTACTTCTCATCTACCTCTTCAAAAAATTACGAAATATCTTGGCAATCTAGGATCTAAATAGAGTATATTATGCTTCATGTCACTCTTATTTGGAATACGGAATTTTGGGATGGGGCTCAGCTGCACCAAATTACATAAAACCATTAAATACAACCCCGAAATGTAACATAAAGACCATTACGAGGACGTCAACGACGGAAATTTTTAAACATTTCAACGTTCCAAGTATCCAAAAATCTTTGCCAAAAATATTCTAGTTAATCATCTTAAAAATAGGAAAATGGCTATGACTCCTTATGATCATAATACCAGAACAAAGCTACTAGACAAGATAAATATACCTAAATGCAATACTACTTTTGGACAAAGAAACTCTGAATTTTTAGCTGTAAAATTATATAGCAAACTCCCACTTAATGTAAAAAAAAGTAATTCTTTCAATAATTGCATTAAGTCCAGCAAAACTTGGCTTAAGGAATTACCAGAACAAGAACTGATTACTATTCTCAAAAAAACGTCATAGAAGATACTGGAAAGACCCCACCCTAACCTTGAAGTTGAAATATAGAAGTCGCTGGAACCACTTTATGCAAAATCTGATCCGCCTCAGCACAGGATCTCCTAGTGGGGAGGACTATGAAAAAAATTCTATAATATGCATGTATTTTTAATATTTATACCTTACCTTAAAATATCAAAATTATATAGAAACCAATAAAAAAAAATAATAATTTAAAAAAAAAAATAATAAAAAAAGATGACGTAATATTGGAAAAGAAACGTTATTGAAGGTATTATTAAATCCTGGTATTTATTTTCTTGGGAAAAGGAAAGGAAAATCATATTTTATGATGGATGGTACAGTAGAGCGATTTTTTATAGAATTTATCTTCCTAAATGTGATTCGTCCTCGATAAGAAACGGATTGGAGTCTGAGGCTTTCTCAGTTGTCTACTTTTAACTTCTTTTTGGAATCGATATATTCATATTTACTTAAGAAAATATTATTTTAATTAAATGGAATGTTTAATAACCTATTCCACTTCTCTCATTTTCTTATAACCTTTTTCATTTTCAATACATATATATATATAATTTTTTTTAAATTAAAATTTAATAGTATTTTAGTTGTGTTAATAATTATGATAGCTGTTTCAGTGTTCAAAGAAACTTTCAAACCATGGTTAGACCACATCGAGAGGACTTTCTTGTATTATTTTATTTGCCTCTAACCAGGTTTTACTTAATTTTTTTTATATTGACGTGAATGATATTTAAGTCACTGCATTTTAATTTATTTAGTGTACCCCTGAATTATTTTAAGGAATTATATTGTTAAGGTTTCACGAAAATCTGAGGAGTGCGATAATAGATCATTTTTCTTACTTTTTTTTGGATAATTTGTATTTTTGTTTATCTCTAGTTGTTCCAGTAAATTAAATTTTTACTAAATGTAGTTCTGCGAATTAAACACAATAACAATTAATTTAAATTCGAAATTTAAAACTATTTTTGACTGAACAATTTATAATTTTTAAATTATTGTGCTCTCGTGATAATTTACTATGTTTCAAATCCAAATACAGTGGTGCCTCACACAACGAACTTAATTCGTTCCAGGAGCAAGTTCGTTATGCGAAAAGTTCGTTATGTGAAACGCGTTTTCCCATAACAATACATGTTAAAAAAAATAATTCGTTCTGTAGCATAAAATATGGTAAGATGACATAAAAAAAAGATAAATTTTTTGTTATTATTTTTATTTAGATACATCTAAAAACATAATGAAAAAAACACACATTTTTTAATTTTAAGAAATAATCGAATCTTGCACATCTTCATCCATTTTCCGCTTTTTGGCCGATGGTGCAGTGAAAAACCGGCAGTGATCGTGTGAAGTGGGCGACTTCGTTGTGTGAAGCGAAGTTCGTTGTGTGAAGCGAAGTTCGTTGTATGAATCGTGAAATGAACGAAAAGGAAGTTCGTTGTATGCAGCGTTCGCTGTGCGAGGCGTTCGTTATGCGAGGCACCACTGTACTAGTTATGTGATCGAAAACTCAACTAATCGTTATCAAATTGGAAACCGAGTAGTATTTCAGTGCTCATATAAATAGTTTCCATTTTAAATAACTTTAAATTGGTATTTTTAAACATAGTTTAATATGGATTCTGTAGTTGAGTATGTTTTCCATCCAAGCAGATATTACGAAATTCGAGAGAAACCAAAACAGTAGAGCACAAGATACGAGACACATATCACATCTGATATTCTGGGTAGAGACAGGTCCCATCCTTCAGCCCTTACGGGCAGCTTCCTCTCACCCCTATATTATATAACACGGAATGAATGGAAGGGAAGGTACCGTTTACCTGACGTTCGCCCTAAACTGAAAACGGATATGCTGTCAGCGTCAAATATACAAGAGAATAATGGGGTGCTCTCGTTGCTCTTAAAGTAGTTCTCGTGGATGTATCAGTATGCATGGAACCGTATGTTGCTTTCCTGCAGGATGTGAAAATGAAAATTCTGCTTGTAAATGAACATGCATAAGAAATAATTCAAGTATTATTTGCCTTTTCTCTTTCAGTGTCTCACTTGAATCAGATAAACTGTAAGGTTTTTTTTCTAAAGAAAGTTTTTAATCTATGTACGTAGTTTTGCTTTTATACAACCTTTTCATCATTCGTTTTTTCTTTGTAATATTTAAACTAATGCGATCACGCTTCCGAAGCAAAAAAAAGCACATAAACTAATCATGAAAAAAATAAATTAATTCATCACTGGTAAGATAAGATTTATTAGCATCTGTCGTTTTAAAGGTACCTTTGTTTTGTTCTATTAAACATCGTGCATTTGAAAACTTTTCGTATAATAATAGTATTAAACATTTTATAAACATTTTTTAAATCCCTCAACATTTTTGGCTTGACGTATTTTATAGTATCTAAAATAAGGCGTAGAGGAAAGGAAGCGAATTTGGAATACTGTTGGTAATTCGGAATACCGTCTTATCTTCGGTTCGGGTGGCGGAATCTATCGGTAATAATTATAACTATTGAAAGTCGAAGCTGTGAGCCTTGATTTTGGCCGGAATAATAGTTCTCCTGTGTCTGCGGATGAATGCTGACGTGTTTTGTGAAGTTGCTCCTATCAAAACTTTTTCGGTGAGTTTTTAATCCAATATAATCACCCCATATTCCAAACTATTTTATAACATTACAAATGAAATCACTTCAGAAAGAGTTTTATTTTTATAGTATGGCTTTCGTTTTTGCATTTTTTAATACGTTGACATGTGATATAAGAAAGATCTTTTAGGTTATATGTTGCTAATGCGGAATACGGAATGTGATGCAAAATCGGAATAGTATTCCAAATTATATTCATTTTTTTAAAGTACTTTTATTTAATTTTACAGAGATGTCGTCATCAAATTTGTACCAGAAAAGGAAGAAGTGGGATTCGAATGATATGTGTGAAGCCATTACTGCTGTTCGCAATAAAAAAATGGGATATTTGATGGCAGCTAAACACTTTAAAGTCCCACGTACTACTTTGTTTCGACTCGTATCTGAAAAAGATGCGGACTCTTTGACTTTAACCTCAAAGAAAATTGGCCGAAAACCAGTTTTTAGTGCAGAGTTCGAAAAACAATTGGTAGACTACGCCCTTGTAATGGAAAAAAAGTTCTATGGTCTAACACAAATGGATATCCGACGATTGTCTTATCAAGTGGCTGTTAAAAATAATCATCCAACTCCTTTTAAATCGGGAATTGCTGGCAGATACTGGTTGAAAGGCTTCCTAAATAGACACAAAAATGTGTTATCTATGAGAAAACCTACAGGAACCTCGTTTGCAAGAGCCATCGGTTTTACCAAAGAAAAATTGGACACATTTTACGACATACTAGAAAATGTGTATTCAGAAAAAAACTACCCCGCCGACCGTATATTCAACGTAGATGAATCAGGACTATCTATCGTTCAAAGTAAAATCCCGAAAATCATTGGACGCCGTGGTAAAAAACAAATCGGTGCACTAACTTCGGCTGAACGAGGGTCTCTTATAACTATTGTGGTTTGTATGAGCGCATCAGGCATATATGTGCCTCCAATGATAATTTTCCCCCGCAAAAATATGAATCTACAGCTCATGAAAGGAGCCCCGGCTGGATCTGTTGGAGTATGTCATCCATCTGGGTGGATACAAACTCACCTATTTACCCAATGGTTTTTACATTTCATGGAGAAAACTAAACCAAGCGAGAGCTCTCCGGTTTTGTTAATCTTGGATGGTCATTATAGCCATACAAAAAACGTGGAGATTGTAGATTTGGCTAGAGCGAATCACGTCTCCATAATATCACTCCCTCCTCACTGCACACACAAAATTCAGCCCCTCGACAGGTCATTCATGAGTCCTCTGAAGGCCTATTATAGCGAAGAAATTCGTATGTGGCTACGTAATAACGCACGAGCTTTGTCAGTATATGACATAACGAAGTTATTTGGAAATGCTTATCGCAAATGCCAAACCGGAGAGATTGCAGCAAATGGATTCAAAGTTAGTGGAATCTATCCCTTCAACCGGCATATTTTTAGCGATGCTGACTTTCTTGCTGCAGAAATTGAAGAGTCTGAAGTCCAGCATTGTGCAGAAGCGTCAACAACACCCATGATGAAAGTTGAAGCACGTCCATTAGCTTTAATGGAAAGTCCACCCGAAGAACAAAGTCCTTCCTTGGTCGCGATTGAACCCCAGCCGTCGACTTCGCGTGGAAGACCCAATCGCACTATCATTACCCCATTTGATGTTTCCCCGATTCCGCAAACTAGGAAAAAAACATCCAATAGAGGGCGTAAATCAGCGGTTTCAACCGTTATATCAAGTTCTCCATACAAGAAGCAACTAATAGATGAACAGGAAAAGAGGACTGCCAAGAACAAGCCCAAGGGTACAAAAAATTCCAAAAAGAAAAAAACGACAGATATTGCTACTGACTCGGATTCTTCTGCATCGGAAGTAATTGATGACAGTTCCTCTTCTGATATAGTCATCCCTCCTGGAACTAATAAACCAAACGATGAAGACAGGGTGTGCTTTTTCTGCAATGGTCCTTTCAGTCAGGATGTAAGGGGAGAACTTTGGGTCAAGTGCCTAATGTGCAACCTCTGGGTACACAATGAATGTGCCGGATGCGAAACAGAAGAGTATGTATGTGATTATTGCAAATAATTAACAAGACACTATTATATTCTGAAATATTAAAAGTGAATATAATTTGGAATATACTATTCCGAATTACATGCACTTTTAAAAAAACGCATTTTTTCTCATTCTTTAATTTTTTATTTTTTAAAAGCACTGTAATATTTTTTTTAATTTCTGTTCTCGTTTCCTAATAAACTATTAGTTTCTTAACATTTAAATCGACTTTTATTCGTAAAAACATTTTTATCTTATTTTCTGCACCCTAAAATGTAAATGGTATTCCGAATATGCTTCCTTTCCTCTACTATAACAATCATTTCAAGTACTTTGATGTTATATGTTCTGCACTTTTGTAAACTAACTTGATTTAATTTTTTTTTTTTACATGAATACCGCACAAGAGTCCCAACTACTCCCAACCGTCTGGAGACAGTGAGACTATGGCATCCCCAATTGGGGAATGTTGTGAGGCTGAAGGTATTGGGGAGGGGAAGAAGGGGAAGAGTAAGGTAGATAAATACCTGGCTATTCAGATCTGGTCACCAAACACGGCTGAAAGCCATTTCAAGCAACGTTTCAATTCTGAACGGTGGTCTTTCACCAGGGCGATACTGAGTGTATCTTCCACTCTGGAACGTACGCAAATATACTATATATTATTTTTAAATTAATTAATTGAGAAACAGCACAAATTAAGTAAATAAAATTTACTTGCGCACGCCGAGATTTGAACCCGCGACCTCCGGATTCGTAGTTGAGAGCCTTACCCCTCGACCATGGAGGCCGTCAATGTTTAGTTATATATCATACGAATTTTATGCTCTATTATTTCACCTGGGTATATTAAAAACAACAGGAAATGTTTTTACATGTGTGTTCAAACATGGAGCATAGAAACTTTTTTTTACGTTAAACACGATTAACGTGTAATGTTTATAGATTGATTCAAGCTTTTTAACGTGAACTTATATTTGAACATTAGTTACCCTCCCCGCTATGAGTGGGAGTAGGTGATGAGGGGGGTACAGGGTGACTTTTCTATTTATAGTCGGTGGCTCAATAAAAGCACTCGAAAAAGCTTCGAAACCAATAAAATATGCTCGCGCGACTATACAAAATGTAGATTCCGTGTATTCTCCCTCCACACATGGATTTTCACACAAAACACCCTTATTTATTCAACATATTTTCCGAAAAGCTGTCAGTTTTTGAGAGCCAGATAAATATGGAAGCTGAAATTGGTGGACTTAACAAACAGGTTTTTAAATAATCGATTAGTGTTGCATTAAATTGATGGAATGGTAAATTTTAATCGATCAAGTTTTATTAACACTCTAAACATGAATGGTGTCCTCAATAACGGATTTACAAAAATAATTTATTTCAAAACATATGTACATTTTCGTAGTAGAAAAAACTTTTTTTTCAAACATTCAGCTCATAAATTATTTTTGTAAATATGTATAATTTTATCATAACACGTTAGTTCAATTCAGAAGTGTTGTTTAGAGTAAAACCCACAAATTTTTTATGTGTCAAGAAATGGTTTCTAGAAACCCGCTGAATGCTGCAGATAAATGAAGGTGACACAAACTAAAATGATTGCATGACGATAAAATCGAACAACTAGTTTTTAGCATTGCTTAAATATCGCAAAAGCCAAATATTGTAGAATTACGGAAAACTTTACTGTACCAGACGTAATGGCACCCAGGCTAACCGCAGGAGCAGCTGATCCCGATCTGCAAAGAGGGCTGGAGGGGTGGGAGACACAACCTATTGTCCCCTTGCGAAGGGGAAACGATACCGACAAATTGTCCACTTTTGAATTAGGACAAAACTCCCTTTTGTGCAAAACTTCCAAATTTGTACAAAATCCTTTTGCACAAATTTGCTCTACGGGCCTTGTCCGTGGTTGATGCGAGGGTCTGGATCCAGTGGGTGGTGGTTGTCCGGTAGGGGTCTAAGGTCAGCGGGGGTCAGAATGAAGAAGAAGGCAAGTCGGTAGAAGCAGAGCGAGGTGGGGCAGACGAGAAATGTTTGTCAGGTCGAGAGTGGCTGGCTGAATGACAAACAGCCGTTGTGCGTTCTATTTGTACCCCTTGCCAGGCACTATCCAGAGAACTCTGGATGGGTTTACGCGACCCTATCGGCACATTTCCGTGCCGGTAGTGTCAGGAAAGTTTACCCGACAACACCTGTCTCCCTCGCACTGCGTTGCCTCGCTCTTTCGTTTTATTTAGTCATCTTTAAAAAGCAACGACGGGGGCACTTCCCGATACATGGACAATATATTTCATTATTTTCACAAAATGATAATGGTTCTTTGGCTAGGGGAACTGGGCCAGTTACGAAAATCAAACATTTATTTTCCGCTTGGTTCCGACCCCGTACAAGTCCCCAGAATATAATTAAATCATTCAATTAAAACCATCGCCGCACCAAACATCGCGGAAGAGGCGAAGACATCCGACACAACTACCAAATTAAAAGTAATGAAAACACACTTGTTTTAAATCTGACTTCAAATAAAGGTAAAAAAAAAGGCGAACAGCGTTGATTATAAACGGCATCCCACAAATTGGGAATTTACCATCTTTATTAAAATGTAAATCGGCACCAAAACATAACGTTTATTAAATCCGAGTAGCGCCGGATCGATAATCCACCTCTATAATCCCCACTTTCCCGCGGCGAGTCGGGATTTACAAATTTAATTCACCCTCGATGAAAAAATCGGGGAAAATCTCTTCCCTGTTTGTATAATGGGCTTTCAATTCTTCTGACTATTACTAGGTCACCTGTCGCGCGGGGTATGGTAGGGAAGGGGAATGTCCCAGATGAGGTGGTGTTGGAGGAGGGGGGGAGCATGCGCAAAACGCTATCTATCGAATTCCATGGAAATTCTCCCTGACTGAAAACTTATTAGTACAATAATTTTTTTACACACTTGATAGTATATCGATAAACTTTAAATGTTAATATGATACTGGAACTAAGACCGTTTTGGAACGGTGGTGAAAATTGGGAGCTTTTTATGAAGCGAGTAGTGTAGATGTATTTTTAGGATGCTCTGCTTTAATTTATAATGAAATAGGGTTGTTGGAAGTGTTAGTGTAAATCAATGTTTTCATACTAATTTTAAAACGTTATAGCAACTGGTTTAAAAATTTGGATTTCATTCAAACTTCGCGGCACTAATAAGAACAAACCGTGCTAATTTCAGCAAAACCGGTTAAGCACTTTTCGAGAAAATTGAGGACAGACAGACAAACCTAATTTTTTAAATATAATGATTTAACCTCCATGACTTCAGCTGATTTTTGCCAGCACTCAAAAATGGTCCCAAACATCATTTTGCAGGTTGCTAACTCAAGCAATAAATAGCTCAAATGATTTATAAGTAATTTCTGTACGGGTAGTAAAAAAAATGAAGGTTTCAAAAAACGAAAATCCTCAAACTGTAATCCTTAAATTCTATTAAATACGTTTCAAAATGTCTGAAAATAGATAAAGTTTGAAAGCAAGCGAAATCAGTTTTACCTAAAATTCTACTACGTATTTCATATATAATTTAAAAGATCACAGTTAGAGGATTATTGTCTTATGAAACCTTGTACATTTTACTAATTACCCGTAAAAAATTAACACATAAAACATTCGTAGTATTTCTTGAGATAGTGACCTGCAAATTGCGTATTTTTGGGACGTATTGGTTATTTAATGAACCAATATGATTTTCGTGGTGATTATTGTGATATTGACCTTTTTGTTTACGCGTTTATTTACCAATATTAAAATCAAAGCCATTTTTTAATTTATTCTGACAATGGATAAATTATTTCAAATGTCCTCTGGATACCGTCTCCCAAACCTTTGTACCAGAAGACTCGACGGAGCGATCACGCGCGGCTTTTCAATAGGAAAGTGAACACTGCATTCTCAAGGAAGTCCACACAAGAATTTTCATTTCACATTGTCGAATGTTCCAGGGCGTATTACTCCGTATCAATTGTTTTCTAACTATACTCATACAAGTTCAACACTTACACAGAAATACTCCTTTTCGGGATGTTTCGAAACAATTTATCCTAATCACCACATAAGAGGCAGAGTGGTAGAGCCTTGGGGGCCGGTTCCGATTCTTTTTAAGGATAAGGCATTGTCCTTATCCTTAGGCTTGAAGACTATTTGCTTAACAGAAATACAGAGTATCGTGGTGCTACATTGAAACATATTTTATATCAAATTATTGTATCAGAAAACAACAAGAGGAAAAAGGATTCGCCGTACGATGACCCCTGTAAAGGTGACTCAACCGGAACCTCAGATCATAGAATATATATGATCGGAGACCGGAACATTAAAAAAAATCCCTTTATGGCCAACGCTCACTTTTTGCGGAGAAGAGGGCTTTATCCAAAATCCACATTTCATATTTCTGGAGAAATTTGTTTTAACATTGTTTAGTCCGTGCGGCTGTGCGATTCAACTGCGTATCTTTAATAATTATAATTTAGTTTTTCAGCATTCTTATTATGCAGATGTATAATAAAATAGTATTTATGTAGCGCAGTTTTGTGTTATTATTTGTGTAAAATTAGTGCATGTTTGTAAGATCCTCGGGTATGAGTTATAATTATATTTCCTTGCTTCCCAAACCAATTTTGAATTGTTTGTTGCTGAACAATAAACAACTGTTTACTATGATATAGTTTTTAGTGTGAAAAATACACTTTTTCAACTAAAATGATTTCACCATATTGTCAATTGAAAATCTAGCCCATCTTAAAAGTAACATTCCCAAAAATTGTTACTTGAATTGTTTTGCCTATTTACTTTCGATATATTGAATACCAAGATTGTAACATTCGTTATCAGTATTCTATTAATTTTTAGAGACGTTTTTTTTCTAAATACCTAATGATGGTTACAAATGAATGACCGTGATCAACTTTGAAACCCCACGAGATCGACCATTTGGGTACCCCAAAGGAAATATGAATTATTCATTATTGCATCGTACAAACATTTCAGACTACTCGGAGTAAATAGTTGTTGAATGGTTCGTCGGACGACCTTTTCAGAATAGTGGAATGTCTAGAGGCAGAATGAACCAGTGTTTAGAAGAATGAGTGATTTCTGAGACCTTAAGCTCAAAATTTAGTAAACGATTTGTTGATCTTTCTTCGTGACCGAAATACTTTTATTTATTTATAAATATTTTTATTTTGTTAGGTGCGTTGAATTTGTGAGTTTAAACCAACGACTTTCTTTCATTTAGTTATGTATAAAATTTCTTTCCATGTATCAGCTCCAGTAAAAAATATAATGGCTTTAAAAATATGCATTCATATAGATCAGCAAACGCCGATTCTGAATATATAACTTTTATTATATGTAATTATACGTAGAATTTATAAATCGTTTTTTAAAAGTGAATAAAAAATTATCTCATCAAAACACCTAGGTCTGTTGGTACCATTGCATTCGGAACATCTGACGTCACGTGCGCATTCTGTTTTTCGATTAGTACGAACATTTTTATTTTTCACTTTTTTTGTTTTTAATATGTACTTTTTTTAGTTTCGCCGAAATGCAAACGTAATTTTGATGACTTTAAGCTCTTTTTGTTGTTGTTCAATATACAAACTATTATTAGTGAAATAAATTAGAGTATTCAAGAGCAAACCTATTATCAATACGGATATTATGATAATATTATTACTCTATACTATTATTATTCTTTGAGTTAAGGTTTCTAAAAAGGAACATAATTTTATTTATTCATGTTTAGTAATGGTTTGCTACGAATAGAATTATGTACGGTAAAGTTCATCCTTGTTTTGAGATTTAATATTCTAACCTCAAAACTGATCAAAACCGACCGGCCATAGATTTGGAGAGCGTTTTGGCGGGCTTTGAAATATTGAAATTTGAAAAATATTTTATCTCTGAAAACTAACTTCAGTAAAAAAACGAAATATACTGGAATTTAAATTTGAACATCATTATTGCACATAGAATCTAGGTAATAATTATAAAGACATTATCGACATGTTTAACACATCAATAACTAAATATAAACATATCTTAATTTAATTTATTTCGTCCAATAGAACAAACAGTCTAATTGAATAAATCACCTAGCTCTGTATCGAACTTATTTCATTGTTATTACGTTAATTATATAATTATTTTTTTCTTGACTTACTGGCTACGAAGGTATTGTTAAACAAATATTTTGTGAATTTAATATTGATTATTAAATTTATCATTCAAATATTACCACTAAAAATTAACTTCTTCTTTGCTTCCAATCATTTTATAATTTTTCCATGCCATTATTTATAAACGTGTATTTTTATTTTATTTCTTTGTTGTATTTTTGTATGAATTTGTATTAACATGTCTGCATTACATTGTGCTGGAAAAAAGCAAAATGTGAATAAAGTCCAATTTGATAAATACCAACCAACGCGACATCTGAAAATAAACATCTAAAAAATTTCACGACACAACTAATAAGAATCGCAGAGTTCAAAGGATCACACTGCATGCCCAAAGAAAAGAAAAGAAAAGATGTTTTTCCGAATATTCTATCTACATTTTTCTTTTCTTTTTCTTGTAGCATGCCTGGACTGTATGCCCTACTTTATGGGCGCCTACCTACTTAAAGCATAATTCCATTCGGTTGAAAGTTCCAGGTTTTTTTCAATTAGTGTTTTTTTCCTCCTGTAAACCCGTCAGCGATGAGAAGCATTGTTGCTGGAGCAAAAACTTTGTTTGAAAACATTTTACCATGTTAATTTTATGTACATAAACCCCAGTTCTAAAATGTTTGTTTGCTGGTGAGATGAAAAATCGCTACCGCAGACAGTTTTTAAGATTTCGCGGGGTTCTTAAGAGCAGGTATGAATCCTGATTTTTTTTCAATTATTATAAAGTAAATTACGTAAAATTCACAAGTATTACGCAATATTTTTTATATCAAGCGACGTATATTATTTAAATGCGTGTTATGTACCGAATAAAAATTAGACATTAGAACATAGAAATCAATAGAAAAATATATTTATTTTAATACGTATCGATTAATTCCACCGTTACTTATGAGCGTCGATAAATTGTGTTTTTCAAT
Source organism: Halesus radiatus (assembly GCA_022606495.2). Classification (NCBI taxonomy): domain Eukaryota; kingdom Metazoa; phylum Arthropoda; class Insecta; order Trichoptera; family Limnephilidae; genus Halesus; species Halesus radiatus. Next base: position 169,770 of record JAHDVE020008120.1, read on the forward strand.
TTATCCTGTTGTCTGCGCTAAATTCCTAGATTTGGCCCAAGGATGTAATTCTTGGGTTTGTGATGACGGATTTGCATAAACCGAGAACGGTAAACGCAGACGGATATTTGTTAAATCGTTAGATAAAAACACTTGTTTGTTAACACTGAATATATTTTTGAATAAATGGGTTAATAAATTTTCTACCGAGCCTTTAATCTCTTAACAGTAAGTTGGCGACGGCCTCTTATTACTAGAAATTGTGTGAGAAAATGAATGAATTGTTGTGTTCAGGCTATTAATAAGCTGACACTTGAAACCATAGAAAATTACAACACAACATGATATTGTAGTTAACGGTCAGTACCCAAAATATACACTTTATAGGTTGCTAACACAAGAAATACTACGAATGATTTATCTATCAAATCTATACCGGTAACTAAGAAAATGTATAAGGTTTCAAAGGACAATAATCCTCAAACTGTAAACTTTTAATTTCGATATGAAACACATACTGAAATTTTAAGTAAAACGCTCAAAATTACTTTTTGTGGTTTTCAAATTGCACCTATTTTTAGACATTTTGGTATGTATAGATTTAAAGATTATTTTTGCACTTTGAAACCTTATAATTTTCCCTAACTACCCGTATAGAATTTACAAATAAATCATTTATGGTATTGTTTGATTTAACAATGTGCATAATGAGGTTCATGGTAATTTTTGGGCAGTCACATTCTAAATAAAAATTGTTAAAGATAGAAGAACATTAAAATGAAAAAAAAACTAATATTCAAAGTCAAATAATCTCGCTATAATTCCAAACAATTGTTTTAAAATAATTGCTGAACCTGGCCTATCAGACGAAGTAGTCGATCATATAATTATGAAAGATTAAAGAACATTGAAACATGCCGATGATGACAGGTTATTGCAAAGTTGAATAATCACATCTCGCGTTTAATGCCTCGAAAATTTACGTGCATATTTCACGATTAATGCCTCGAAAATCCCCGTGTATTTTTCGTCCTTGTCAATGTTACTAGTTGCTCTAATGGCGCCCCGACACGAAACATTGAAGTAATTCTGAACATTCTGGAACGAGGCATTAAAAGTCATGGCACGCACCATTTATTTATTGTCTATGAACGATTGTTGAGCTAACCATAGAGTTGATTCTGTAATCGGTTACAGGTTAGAAATCGAAACCATTTTTGCATTTTGAATGTGAATTTGAAATTAGGACATTAACTCATTTAACAACCTATGAGCTAAATTTTCTGACAAAGTTTTTAAGTATTGATAAATAAATTTAACGAAAGCTCGCAAATCATTTTCGTCACAAAGGTTTGTGTCACCCGATTGCGATTACTCTTGATATCGTATCTGTGTACCTCCTCCCTTACCGCCATTGCAGATTTTTTTAAATAATGTTTTGCTTTATACTGATTTGATAAGAACTGTAATATTTTTTTTTTAGTTACTTTAAATTTAATAAAAGAAATGGACTAATTTTCTACGATTTAAACACAATAACAATTAATAAGAGATGCTTTGTGTACACAACTGTTTTATATATAAATATCAACTTGTTTATTATTGATTTTATTAGACACCATAAAGTAATTTTACTTTTATTAAAGAAACAATAAGAATTAATATTAAGAACCGGGAACTATATAAATATTGGGTTCATTCTAACACTCAACTTTACAGTTATATGGGATACTTTTGGATTAATCCACCCGGCTTGACAGCCTCCGTAGTTGAGTGGTTACGATCCACGGCTACAAATCCGGAGGTCGCGTGTTCAAATCCCGGCGTGTACAAGTAAATTATTATCTACAGCTCTTTAGGAAAAACTTCATTCTCTTGAAGATTGAACGTACCACCCTGAAACACGGTGTATATTATTATTAAAAAAATAAAAATGTTCAAATGGCCTGTAAAATGATTACCAATCAGGGAATCGATTTTTTTTAGTTTTTTTTGTTTCTATTTAAATGTTTTACATGTATGTGACTTTAGTAATAATTTTTAAGTTTTAACAAAAGTGCAAAGTCACAGTATTCACAGTCCTCCCCACTAGAATCAATTGGAAGACGTTACATTGGCGAGGGAAGGAAAGCTAAGTTTGTTCACATCTCGAGGGGTTGGGTTGACAGTTGCGACTAGCGACCATGCAACGCTGTTTGTTCTGTATGAGACTTGTTATTGCGAGTATAGGTATCTCTTTCATGGCACGCTATTCGCCTAGTTTCCGCACATATTCAATTCAAGGCACAATTTTTGTATTTTTTGTATCTCTCAGTTTTGGCATATAATTTTGGATATATCCCCGGGTTACCAGCCCCGGTTCTGAGCAAAATAGCGCCTGGATCATCTTACATTTTTGGGCCTTTTTAATTAAATTAGATATGTAAAAATGCATTGTCTCTTTTATATTCGAAACATGAATCGTTTACCAGTTTTACATACTTTTAAAGATAAAATACTTATTTTTATGGAATTCTTATATTCCCGCAATAAACGTACGGTTTCTGTAAGCTAGTAGTCTAAGCAGATAAGTTTGAATTGGTTAATTACAAGTTTGATTCCCTCACAACGCAAATAAATATTTAAATATTAACAGTCAGCATACAAAAATACGCACTTTGCAGGTTGCTAACTCAAGACATACTACGAATGTTTTATCTGTTAATTGTATGCGGGTAATTATCAAAATGTGTAAGGTTTCAAAATACAATAATCTTCAATCTGTCATTTTTGAAATTGTAACTAAATCTTACTGCATCTATGAATAATAAATAAACATGAAAAGAACTACGGAATCACCGAAACAGAACTCTTAGCAGTCATGGATTCAATACACCATTTTCGAGGCTACATCGACGGTAGCAAGTTCACTGTCGTCACCGACCACAGTAGTTTGAAATGGTTAATTTCTTTGGATAATCCCTCAGGTAGACTGGCCCGTTGGTCATCTCGTCTATCACAATTCACTTTCGATATGGTACACCGCAAAGGCGCCGATAATATTGTACCCAACGCACTCTCGAGAATTGAAATTGTCTTTTAGGATACCGAAACAAATGTTCCCATTCCTGTTACAAAGAACACTTGGTATTTAAAAATTTACAATGGTTGTAAAAATACACCCCAACAGTTTCCCAGTTTTATCATAAAAGAAGGACAACTATTCCGCAATTGCAAACCTCCTCTGTCTATCCTTGAAGATAACGCTTGGAAATTGGTTGTTCCTCTTGAAGAGAGAGAACAAATAATCTTCGACAACCATAGCGCTCCTGACTCCATACATCCTGGCACTTTTAAAACTTACAAGAAAATAACCTTGAAACATTATTGGCCCGGTTTGTTCAAACAAGTACGTGGCTATATTTCTAAATGCACACGACATTTTGGGACGTATTTCGTGGAATTTAAGGATGACAGTTCGAGGATTTTTGTCTTTTGAGACCTTATACATTTTCCAAAGCACCCATATAGAATTTACAGATGAATAATGTGTTGTATTGCTTGAATTGGCAATCTAAAAATTTATGTTGAGGACTATTTTCGAGTTCTGACCCTTAACAAGGTTTTTTTTTAAATAAATGTATGATCGCGGGCATGAGAATGGGCGCTAAGATAAGCAAGCATTCTAGTTAGATGGTTTGGGAAATCGGGACCTGTTCCAATTGCGCCTGCAAAATATCGGACCTTCCTATAGATTCTCGATCATTTTAATGGGTGCACCTATTCATGGATTTTAGTTAGATGGTTTGGGAAATCGGGCCCTGTTCCAATTGCGCCTGCATAATATCGGAACTTCCTATAGATTCTCGATCATTTTAATAGGTGCACCTATCCATGGATTTTAGTTAGATGGTTTAGGAAATCGGGCCCTGTTCCAATTGCGCCTGCATAATATCGGACCTTGCTATAGATTCTCGATCATTTTAATGGGTGCACCTATCCATGGATTATTCTCAATTAATTTAATTTATTAATGATATTTTTAAGATTACGAGATCTATGAAGCTCTATCCAAATACTTTTAAATACATGTAACATTAATATAACCCAAGCTAACTATACCAATATCCTCCATTTTGAAAGTGTTCTAACCTTTCATCGCCTACATACGAGTATTTCTTAAGTAATTTTATTCCAAAATGGATTCGTTCGTTTTCAAAACCAGTCTTCAATTATTAGACAGTATTACATGTTTTCTTTCCATCGAACCATCATTACCTTTCTACTTCTATGAATAATTGCCACTTTCATTTGATTATATGATAATTTTGCTGCCAGTTAGATTTTCTATATATATTCACTTTGCATTAATTTTTCAGGAATTAAACTACCCTATTTCCAGACTTTCCTCGAACAGCCGTCGTTGTAGAATATTCAGAATGGAAGTTTTATAAAAATAGAAATTAATTAAAATACTGAGGGTGTATATCCCCACAGCATGATATTACTATTGTTCTGTGTGAAAAAGCAGCTGGACATATTGATTTCACATTACACGACAGAATTTATATTGAACTCATTACGTCACGTTACATGAAATATTATATTGTAATCGAACAATCATACCGGTTAATTAGTTAATGTATTTAAATACGAACTGCACGGAATACAAAAACAAAAAGACGATTATTGCATACATCCTCAACAATAACTAATAAGATATATGTTTGGAGTATAAGTATCTTCGAATGTGAGGTGTGTTTTGTATATTCGCCTGTATTGTTATTTATTCGGAATGGTACTAACACGATGTTATTGCTGAATTTGTTCGTGAGACAAATTAAATATTAAGTTGTTGTATTTCGTGAAGGCTATCTATTTTATCTATCTACCTACTCTTATGTCTTTTGGACCTGTGCCACTATTGTAATTATAACAACATATGTAAATGCCCATATAGGGAATATAATAAATAAATAAATAAGTTGGTTCGACTAAGTAACATTTGCTTTTTTAACGCCGATTTCTTTCCATTATACACTAAACTAAAGCAACAATGTCATAATGGAATCTGCTGGAGGGAAATAGTAACATCCTGTTGTCAAATGTAATCAGAAGATATCTTTAAACATAACTTAAATCATTGCAAGAAAATTCATGTTTTTACCAAGCCTGTACTGAAAGTATTTTATTCTTTTAAATACTAATAACAAAAATATTTAATTATAATTTCGATGCAACTGATGGAAATACTTTTAAAATTACAGTATCATTTAACGATTAAAGAAATTGTTACAACTCAGAATTGTCTCAATCCAGACATTTTATTTTTGAAGAGTTATAATGTCCAATGTACATTTTTTACATAGCATTAATTCGGCGACATTCACTAGCATTCTTAGAACTAACTTAAATTACACAAGTACAGAAGTAATTAGGTATCGGTAGGCGGGGTAGTGATGACTTGGAGGGGGGAGGGTGGGATGAGTCAAAATCAGGAAACATGTTACCAAAGGTGACTTAACTGTGTTAACTAAACTTAATTTTGATTTTATTTTTTTGTATATTTTCTAAAGTCTAATTTTATTATTTCTAAGGCTCACAATTTAAGGGCGAATGAACGAAGAAAGGAGTGTAAGAAGAACATATGACGCGAATGTGAATGAAAGAAGAACGGGGACGGCTGAGGAAAGATGACATGGCACGATCAAGTGAATCAAATACTGAGTCGGGCCATGTCAGAAGTCGGAATAATAGAAGAGAATCCATGAGACGATGTATGAATGTGAACGAAGCAAGAAGTGTATGCCAAGATTGAGTTGTTTGGCGGTCCGTCCTCTTTTGCTTACCCTTGCGGGGAAACGGCGTGATGGTTAGTTAGTTAGTTAATTAGTTATGTTTATACTTACTTTTTCTTGATTGAAGCTATGGCCTGTCTCTAATAAGTAATTGGCTAACCCGGAATAGTTATTATTTCGTAAACAGTTCATGCTCTTTGATTCTAGCTGTCATACCTACATACTGTGCGTTCATTAATTAATTATATCATTTAAATTAGTTTTAAGAACGCTAGAGAATGACATGGAAGTGTCGAAACCGGTAGAAAACTATTAATATTTTCTCATTTTATCCTTTCTTTCCTATTGTAATAGTAAACAAAAAAAATCACATTTTCCAACAATGTGGAAGTATTAAAAACTTAAAGAATTAAAACCGACTGAATGGACTATATTTAAGAAAGAATAGAAATATATTTAAGGGTAGTTTCATATTGTATAATATTTTTATAGCATTCTGAAAACATTCTCCATATTATTTTCCTGTCCTGTCGAATGATTAAGTTTACACGAAAAGCAATCGATTCTAGAATTAAGGTAAACACTTCGTATTAAAGGAACGTACAATATATTTGTGGATTTTATCTAGGCCGATGCAGCGCACATCGGAGATTTGATTATTGCACGCTATTTCTACAAACAAGGATACCTACATTCTACATTAGAGATATTTCATTTTGAGAGGCAAACAACAAACATCGTAACGGGAAAGAAACAAAATTAAGGTCAGATTTAAAATACCTTCACAATTAGAAAATAAACAAACCAAAAAAATCATTGGTGTTGCAACATTCCAGAAGACGATTCCCAAAAAAGTAGGTCAAACGCTTTTGATCCAAGAACATCTAATACCATTTTAAAACATATTTCAGCAGTGGGTTACAGGGTGGTGAAATTTTCTATACACTATTTATGTTTCGAAGGCTACGAAGATAATAGAAAAGTCTTAGAATATAAACAAACAAGTTAAAGTAATCGAAGAGCATAAACGAGAATATAAACGGATATCCGTGGAAACGCGCGGAAGCGAGTGGTGCGTGCCAGGATAAAGTTTTTGCCCTTAAGGGAGTCTTCACAGAGTTACCTATCCGTCTTTTTTAATCACAAGGTGGTCCTGGGAGATCCATAGACCCCGGTACGTACTGTGTTATCTCACGGTCTTCCAAAAAGAGACTTCCAAGGCATCTCGGAGACATCAATAGGTCTCTTACGGAACTTCACACACCTCTCAGAGTTACACTACTATCTTCTCAACGACCCTCAACAGCCCCATTACATGAACAGCAGTATGAACACACAGGAATTCAAGATACATGAATGGATATCTAACTGAACTCCCAAAGACGCTAAGAGGAGCCCCAGGAACCTTCCAGAGGCAAACTCCTAAGAAGAATCGAATAATAGATTATTCCGGATGGGTCAGTAAAGATGCTCAAAAACACACGAAACGCTAAGAGACGAACTTTCCGAATTTGACTAACTGGAGGAATCTCAGATAACACGAAGAAAAATCCCGGATGCTCCAAAAAAATATCCAGAAATCTCATAGGGAACATCTGCTAAATCACGGTTATGGACTCTAGTCTAGGAGGTCGCTGGAATGTGCTATTACTAAATGAAATTTTGAAATATCGGGATTTGGTTAATTGATAGGTGGCATTGAGTGACTGGTCTTACCTTTCCCGTGGTCCATGCGCGGCTATCGTGGCAGTGGCGTGGCAGTGGCGTGGGCCCCGGGCCGTGTAGTGGCCCCGCCCCGGCCCCCGCCGCCGCCTCACCGCACGCGCGCCATGGCCCCCGCGCGCCCCGCGCCCCCGCCTGCCGCGCGCGCGCTCATTCAGCGAGCGGGGGGCACATCACGCGCAGGATATCTGAAACATGGAGCACAAGGACGGTTAAAATTTTGACACATGATCGTGAAATATGCTAGGGAACATTAGTTGGAACTTTGAACACCTGAACATAAGCTATGAATCACTTCAATGGTTGGGGTTAGGTGAGAGGATCAATTAGAACTTTGACAACTGAACATTAAGTAGTTGGGCAATGGAGGCCAAAACACTAAAACCCATTATTACAATCATGTTCAAAGAAAAAAAAATTATAAATAATACTTCTAGAATGATGAACTGCCATATTGTGTGCTCCATAATATTTAAAATATTCAATAACGAAATATACATCGATAGGGGTGGGAAATTTACTAAGATCGTGGTGGCTTTTCCGTTAATTGTTTTTTTTTTGTTTGCTTTCTTGAATTCATATTTATTTTACACTGAAATATAATGAAACATAAAATTATATGTACCCAACTCCAAATCTTTGGTGAAACCGGGTAGCAAAAGAAATGTAATAGTTTAATTCCGAACCTGGACTATGGTATAATGAAGACACTAGTTGAATCATTAGTTGCAATCATGATTCAATTGCTGGTGATCCAGTTATTACAGATGATCCACTGTTTATGAGATGAAATTTCGGATGTAATTCAAACACTATCAGCAAGCCCAAGATTCCGTCGGCCGTTAGTAGTATCTAATTGACTCGGGAGCGAGTGTTGAGTGCCCACTTAATACCACAGTAATCTGCACAATGTCCGTGGGATTCCAACTTGAGGAAGGCTGCATGTTAATGAATCAAGATCCTAATTGTTCCCACTCTCCCGTTCATAGCTCTCGATATAAAGTGGTAGCAAAGCACTCAGGTTTACATACATACGGCTTCTTCCCCTTGTCCTATTCGGGTCGGGGACCCATCCCATTGACAATGCGCCTCCAGGCGTCTCCGTCAATAGCAGGTCCAGTCTCTCCTCGCACAGCCTCCGGAGTTATTTCTACCAAATATATATAATAAACGTCTTCCCTCTAGAATAGTACTCAGAATATATACCGAATTCGATTTTCTGGTATTCTTAATACATGAGCAAGCCACCTCAATTGCGCTCAGAGTTGAAAAATAATGTTACAATTTTTTTCTTCGTTAGATCAGATATATACTACGGCTCCAGGAAATTTGATATTTTTGAGAGGATGATCCTAAGAACGATCATACTATGAAATGGTATCTAGCACATACGATACACCCATTAGCTATACCAATTGATCGTTTTACGATCCGTCATTTACAAGATTCATAAAACTGGGACCTGTTGCAATTGGATATAAGACAATCGTAGAGGGTCTTTATAATATTTTAAATAAAACGAACACCTTATTTTGAAACACAAATTTCTTTTAATTTCATCACTAACCACTTTCGTTTATCCCAAGCATCGTCAAGGTAAATTTAAAATAAAACAAAAATACTTAAAGTGCGACATACAAAAAATAATAAAAGGATGACAAAATATAAAGCGATACAATTGAACAGCGAGACAAATATATGTTTACACGTAATAGAATGAGAATATAAATGAAAAAGATAGAGATGGAACGTCGAAGGAGGGGGAGGGATTAAGAGGAAATCGGAAAATTTGAGTTAATGCGAAATATATCTGATATAGGACATGTTACGTTGATTATCAAAAAATGTCTTTATAATAATTCAGCAGGACGAAAGCGTGTTAAAGACAAAGTCTAAACAATGGTGGTTGGACAGTGTGAAGCCAAATTCTACATCCCAAAGGGCATGAGCTTTGGCATCATCAGATGTCATTTGAGCAGACCTCTTCTTACTTGAAAGGCATTAATTAGTGTGAATAATTTGGGCTTCCGTACTCCGGTGCGAATACTGTAGCACGATAAAAAGGGTAAACACGTGTTAACTGGGCAATATTAGCCACATGAGAATAAGCTCCCTTTGAAATGCCCCACCGCGGTCAATCCAGTCCACTAACTTTTAATATTATGCCGATGTTATTGCACGTGTGTGAAATGAATTTTGACGAATAAAATCAAGGCGTGAAGCTTCCGCTCGGTTGATTATTAAATAATATTGTGAATACCAAAATTTATTGCTGAAGCAAGGCGATAAGCTATTTATTATTGTAATATTGGTCTCCCCATGTCGATCGCTACGATTCTTGTTTCAGATCATTGCTGCTTGAGACGCGTGGATTATGAATTTTTTTATAGATTCCACTTACTTTTCCTTAGATTTCATTCCACACCTAAAGAAAATAAGGAAAATGAACTAGAAAATAAAAGTTTGAAAAATCAAAACAAAACTATTTATAGTCCACCTCATACTTTTAACACTTGTTTCTGTCAGTTTGATCTCTCTCACTCGATATCTCACACCTTAAAATATAATTAGCAAACAGAGTGGCTTATCCAGCTTTTCCTGTACATATGTAATTTTCTGAAAATACATATTTTACTTCGATTATCCATTATCTTCCCCCTCTTTATAGCATATTTTACATATAATATAATATTTTATTAATTTAAGATTTTTGTCAAAGATCATAATAATAATTAGTTTTTAAAAATATATAATGTTATTAAGTTCTGCGAGTAATTCAGTTTTTTTTTTAATTATTGTGACAGCTGTATCGGCGTTCAAGGCCATTGTCAAACTGTAGCTAGGCTACGTTGAGATAACTTATTTATGTGATTCTATTTACCCCCACCCAATTTCAATTTAATTATTAAATTTGATTTACATTCAACTGAAAATAAAAAAAAGGGTTCTACTTAGTAAAGACAAAAACAATTATTACTATTATTATTATTGATAAGACGCTCTTCGTAGTTATCGTAATCACTCTAATATACTATATCTTCCATATTTCGTCTTATTACTTTGACAGTAGCCCATTCCCTTATAAAGTTGTCACTTGATATTTGGCGACGTCTTCTGGTTCCACAATATCAGCTCTCCAGGTATCTGAGCCTTCTTCCCTCAAATTCAAATTCAAATTTTAAAAATATTTATTGTGCAACTGAAAGTATAGAGAGTGTGGCTTATAGGTACATCATATTTCTTACAGTTAACATAAAGAATACAAATAAAAATAATAAAATATTAATCTGTTATAAATCAATATAAAGAAGTTTAATCTGTTAGTGTGTTCAATTTTAGAGAGAAATGTTTTTAGTGATGATTTAAATAGAAGTAGAACGTATAAATCGTAGGCGTTTCATGTTACGTGGAAGGTTGTTATATATTTTAATTGACATGTAGTGAGGTTCCTTGTTTTAATATTGTTTTGTTGGGTTGTGGTATTAGTAAGTTTAAAAAAAATGTATTTCTCTTCAAATTTTCTACCTAATTCACATTAATATAGCAAAACTAAAATGTTAAAACAAAACTAATCAATACACATCAATACTTGTACCACATTTAACACATCCACGTGAACACTTGAGCACAGCTTCTCATAGTGGGTCACGATAAATGTAACACTCCATTCACAGTATCACTTCATACCTTACACTCCACATTATAAAACACCATACAAATCACCTTTGTTATACTTTTTAAAACATATTATGTAAAGTGGTACTGTATAATATATATAGATATAAATAAAAAATACATTTAAATGTATATGTGTGATCGTCAGAAAAATCAGTTTTTTAAAGGGGGGTCTAACATATATGAATTTAGATAACCATCCAGGCGGCACCACAGATGAATCGGTATTTCTTTACTCTCTTCACATTTTCTACAGCTGATGGTGCTCTTTACTCCCATCAGGAATATATATCCACTGGAGTTTTCATCAATCTATCCATGTACCTAATAAAACAAATTAAAAATTAAAGCAAACAAAGCGAAACCCCGGAACAATAATCTGAGCGAACTCCGCCTGTTTTTCAACATTCCTTGGGTCATTACTTTATCTCGGTTCATGGTCGATTGATTAGGACTCTGTGCGTTTACTTTATTGATGTGTACATAACATACCAACCATCATGTCTTTCCTGGACTTTAACTTCCTATTGATCAATAGTTTACTTCTTTAAACCAACGATATTTTACTGGGAAGAGCAAATCTAAATACTGCAGATCTTCAATGTATACAATTTAGTGCAGTATTGTAAACAACGTTCATGTGTTCAGGTGACCTTGTCAGCTCTTCCAGCATTCCATTCCATAGGTCTCTTGTATTTCCTGATTCCTCAGATTTCACCAGCAATCCTTCTTTTGCTCCCGACAGCATAATATATTTACTTTGCACATCTATAATGTTTACTTTACAACTACGTATGTAATGTATAAATTGTTTATCAATGACAACGCTGGTGGGCTCGGATCTGACATTCTGTTTACACGTTTGTCTGTAATAATAGCCGCTGCCGAATCGCTGGGTATAATTTCTTGAATTCATTGTTATCTGACCGAGGGCGAAACAGTAATATAATAAAGAAACTTGTTAATTTGATTACAATTTAATCAGATTCGTTTTTTTTAAGTTCTGCTGGTATAGTTTTTTTCTACGCGTGGCAGATGTTTCGCACGCACACGAATGTTTGAAAATATTTTAAACTAGCGCAGGCGTGAAAAATCACGGGAAATTATAATTGTAGAATTTGTGAAGTTGAAAGTGTTAAAAATAAAAATAAAAATATTAAATAATTTTTTTCTTTAAATTGCATTTTTTTAAATATAAAATTAAAAATATTTTTTTTTTTTTAGTTTTAAAAAATATTACCACTGCCGAAAATCAAGCCCCGATCAGCTGCTTGGAAGGCGACTATGCTGACCATTACAGAACCAGCAATTTTAAGAACGTCGGCATAAATTCACTGCATGCGTTGAAAATAAGAAAACATTATATCCGAAATGATATTGTTTAATTGAGTGATGCGGCATACATACAATCTTATGTTATTGACCGATGATCTGGTGGATGTAATCTGTTGGCCTATTATCCATACATAGTAGTAGGATAGACCATTGAAAAATTTTGTTTTGGTGATTTTTCACAAAAACGGCGCTATGCAAATCATCCAAATACTATTGTTATTTCTTCAAAAGATTGGTATTCACTTTTTTTTCACATAGTTATTAATGAAACGTTGAATTGAAACGTTGCTTGAAATGGCTTTTAGCCGTGTTTGGTGACCAGATCTAAATAGCCAGGTATTTCCCCACCTTTCTCTTAAAAATATAAATAACACGTGAGGTTGTGTTATTTAAATGCTACTAAATAAGATTTTTGCTCTATTATCAATATGTTTTGTTTTATTAAATATTCTTAAAACGATCAAAACAAATCATTTTTAAAACGATCCAACACTCGATGTTTTATTTGCATTAGCGCCCTCCCTCTCTCTTCCGTTTTAACATATCTCATAATAAAACAAAATAAAAAATTCCGCTCTGAGGGTATTGCTGGATCTTAAGAATATATCTGGACCTAGGAAGCATCGGACACCATGTGGAATTTTGATAATTTTACAGGAAAGCGGAAATAAGTTTTTTTAGTGGAATTTTTGGATTATTGTGATATCCCTAGTGAGACAAGCACCTTAAAAAAATTAAATTAATTTTAAAGTCCTTCTAATAAATACGTAAATATTCTTTTCATAGATTTTTCTCTTATGTAGTGACCAATGTGTGAAGGGAAAGAACGGGTGTGCTCTGCACCATTGTCGATAGTGACTTTCTAATTCTTGGTGGATATGCTTTCATTGACCACTATATGGACATAATGTTACATAAAGCAATTAAAAATAGATGCATAAAACTACACGTCCATTCTATATAGTGTTATATGCTTCAAAGTGATCACGGGTATAGGGCATATGGTGTTTTTAATCGCTGCTATTTATCTCATTCCAGTCTTATACCGCTGGATGGAGAAAAAAAATCTTGACCACGTATAAAGTTCTATTTTGGTAAAAAGTGGACATGTGCTATACTTCCCACGTTCAGATAAGTAGGTCATAAACATCCTCTACAAATGATAGTATTTTTAATGTTGGCTTTCTACAAAATAGTGACGGTGAGACGTAGTACGTTTCCGAAGGCGGATCTTTGACCGAATGCCTGGTTATTATCATGTCAGTAAAAAAATAACTATTTTATACTGTCTTTTAATTCCTTTGCTTTTCTACATTCTTTGTTTGACTGTTTTCGGCGTGATGGTTCTAATTCTTTCAATTCCATTAATTAAAAAAAAATGCTTGTAAATATTAGTTCTCTTACTTATTTTAAGTATTGTAATTTACTTAATTAATTCAATTATTCTAACTCTTTTAATTTTCTTAATTTTTTACAATTCAATCAGTTAATTATCACTATTTTTTTGTTGTTCTACTATTAGAATGGCTTTAATTACTTTGGATCTTTTAAATCATGAAATTCTTTTAATTCTTAAGTTCTTTTCAATTATTATAATGCCTGTAATTCTTTTAATCCTTTTAATTATCTTAATTATTTTAATTCCTTCATTTTTTTATATAATGCCCCTATAATCCATTTGTCAACTTCGTCCACCATAACACAGGGGTATCCTTAGCATAGAGGGCGAAATTTTACAAAAATACGTATCTCCGATAGTGGTTTGGGCGTAGCATAATTTTTCTATTCTGGACTTCAGAGTCAACATAAAAAGTTTTTAACACCGTACAACTATAGAACAGTAATTAGTGTGCATTGTTATGGAATGTGGGATAGGTGTCTGAATTAATGAATACTAAACATATTGATATTATTGTAATATATTTATAGTATTTGGATTATTTATTGCTGAGAAGCTTTCCACAAATATCTCATCTGCGTTTTTTGAATGCGCTTTGTCGATAAAATCACTGACTCTTGATAGCAACACGCGATTATCAAACGAATTGCTCAAACCCAACCTCACCAAATGTCCTTCAATTACCAAGTACCATAATTAATTCGATATCGATCAGCTGTGTCCACTAAAGCAGTGGCGGCTCGTGGGGCAGTGCAACACCTACCATATATATCTCCATAAAAAAAAATTAAAAAAATATATATATCATTTTCGGCTTCAAGAACATCAATAACGTCGTATTTTTCAATCTTAGCATTCTAGCTCTTTCAAAAGTCACGAGCCGCTACTGCAGTAAAGAGTATTACCTGTACCGCGGGATGTGAGTGTAACCACTCATCCTGCTATGTTCCGCCGTAATAGCCGATAACAAGCGAGATAACACAAATAGAAGACTACTTAACCTTTGCGTAGCGTCAAAACACTGTCTATTTTTATCCGTCTATTGAAATCCGAACGATACGGGAAATTAACTGAACCGTTATATATGTGACTCTTCGGAAAATGATGCCAACATAAAAATAGTTCATGAATGTAGACGGGAAAGAAAGTGAAGGAGTCGGAGGCATTCATGGAAGGATTGTCACAAGAATCCCGTGTGGTACGATCAAGTGAATCAAATACTCGAGCCGTGTCATGTCAAGGGTTGGAATGATAAAAGAATACATAATGTATTACCGAGAATGAATTTCATAGGGAGCCTTTGTGCCTTTGTTTATACTCCGGTTTGGAGACTTTGTTTTTATACAGCGCGATATAAGTTTTATACGGCAGCTGCGAATATGTAGCCATTTTTTGATATTTAAATTTTTTTATTATTATAAAACAAAAAATACATAACTAAATTAATAAATACAGACTAGGCTGAGCTTGTTCCGAGGTGGTAGAGATAAAAATAATGTAATAGCCTAAATTATAAGAGGATGAAATAAAAAATAAATAAATGAGGAGAACGGTGAAAAAATATAGCGCGAACTTTATTGTTATTTTGTGAAAGTTTTGACAAATGAGAAAAGAAATTTAAAAATAGTTAAAAATAGGCGTGTAGTTTGTATATTATTATTGTCGATTTTCTTAGTATCTGTTGGCAGTAGATAGTACCTTTTTTGGCTAATCATGTGTGAATTTTATATTTGAGATTTTCAGTTTTTATGAGGTGAATGTCGTTGATGTGTATTTCAATTGAATTAAGACATTTTGGTGCCAAATGACAGTAATGTCTTTGTGCGTAAGTGTTATTGATGTTGAGAGAAATGTGTTGATGTCTGTCATGTTCCGTAATTGTGTTCTGCACTATGAAGGTTTTATTCGTCTTTTTGATAGTGTATAGAGATACTTTTGATACACAGTTGCTGTATATTCAGTACAGCGAAGTTCTTAAATAATTGTACAATCGAATGTATTATAATAACTTTAATTAAAGTTATAAAATTTAACCGTTTTATATCGAATATTTTACTTTTTTTAAACAACAATATTTATTTATTTTTATTCATAAATTTCAAGGTCTATATCATCTTTGGGGATGCTGTGTGGAGGGTCTTTTAGAGGATAAGAAGGAGTGAACTCGGGTCTTGAAGAGACCCATGTCGTAGGAGGGAGGAAACACAGAAGCCGGCAGATCATTCCACAGCCGAGCTGTAGAACACAAGAACAAGTCGTAGAAGCGACTTGCTTACCTACTTTAATCACTTTTTGTTCGTGTTTATAATTTGTCGATTCTTACAATATTGTGTTATGTGTTCATCGTTTGTCTATACTTGGCATTATTATTTTTTAGTATTCTATATATCCCGATGAGGAAAACTTCGCTTTCAAAACATGTTGAACCTTATATATTAAAAAAAAGTGGTGTTTAGATTGTTATTTTTAATTAATTTATTGAATAAATAAAACATTTAAAAATATATTATTATTGTTGTGAGCGTGAGTGATACGTTATATCAAATAAAATTGTAACTGCATAATGTTTACTTTTGTTAATGAACTAAGATAATCCTCAAACATTGACATTATTTATTACAATTTAAAAGACATTTAAAAAAAATGTTTATTAAAAGCACTATTGTCGTTTTATCGTGAATAAATAAAACGGCGCCATATAAAATTGTCGTATTATATTCGTAATATTATTTTTACCTCTTAACCTACGTTAAAATCATTATTACTGCTATTATCGGGCAATATGTTGTAGCAACCAACGTAAGTAGATCACAGCTACATGTGGCGAGGGGCCACTTACAGCTACAACTTTGTCACATATTTAAGTGACGTCGTCATAACCGCGATAATTTTTGGTTTCAGAGTCATAATGTATGTCACGAAGTGTGACAGGAAATCTGGCTCGATAAACGAGCAAAGGGAAAATGATACGATTTGGTTTGTGACGTATTGATGAGCAATTTGGAAATTGATTAAAGCAAGAAATGTGTTGCTTCACATCCATCTTCCTTGCAACAACTATAAAGATATTTTTACAAAGTTTCTCAAATAAATACCAAAAGACCATCCTCGAGTAAATGATTTTTTTCGTCCGAGTGTTTGGGCTGCGGACAACAATGCTAACAACGCGGATCGTTAGAATCAACGAAGTATGTAGGTACCCACTAGGTACATATTATGGATTTTTTCTTTTTTTTTTTTTTTAAAGAAAGACAAATATTACGAATAACCTGACAATATTTGATAATCTCCTACTACCATCACAGTAAGCGGAAGATGTTGCTTGTATCGTAATGGAGGACTTAGCCAGCCGAGGAATTGAACTCACGACACCTGGGTGAGACCCAAACGCGATGCCAACTCAGCCACTGATCGGACAGATTTAATTGTAGATATTTATTATTTTGGAACTTCAAAATGCCATTACTATGACAACACTAAAATCCGTGTAACGCGTTCCTCACATTCTAATGTTCTTAAATATGTGCATTTGACAGCTCGTTTTAAAGAAACAATCCAAATCATCACTTTTAAGTTATTTTATTTTTATTTTTATTTATGATTTTGATTTAGTTTTCTTTATTTATCTAACATTTAATACATAGTTATTTCGATGCATATTATTATTATTTCAAAACAAAACAAAAATAAGCCCGTGGAATCGCATGAGATTTCTTTCTGATACAGCCAATAAAGCTAAGCGATTTTTTGTCGGACGATACATCTAATTGGAAATATAGTCCGACATTTAAAAGTAGACAAAAATTAAGGCCGCTCCGACGTTTAAAAGGTTTTAAATGGCAACTCAAATATGGCTCATAGGAAAATCAAAGTTTATTTTAAAAAGCACAACTGTCCAAGTGCATGTTTTTGACGTTCACCAAACGGTGCCAAGAAAGCAGTGGCACTTTCCGCAAGGAAATGATTCTACATCACGTTTTAAGACAATTTACATTTTTTAAATATTTAACGCTTTCCAAGAAAGACAATTACAACAAAAAACCGTATTCTGAATTTAATGTACAAAATCATATTCACAAAACGAAAACATAAATTTAAAAAACATAAAAGATGAATTATGATTTTTGCATTGTTTATGTAAAACGAAGTGTCAAATTCGAATTAGATTTTTTTTTATGTGAGGAACAAAATTATAAAGACTTATTTAGCAGCTTGGTATTGCCATAGTAATGAAAAAATGTAGGTACAATTTATTAAATGTCTACATATTATTGCCTTTATAATACTTTCTCACAATATTAACGAAGGTGTACGCTTCCTTTTACATAAAATAATATCGGCATGTTCGAGATCTGTCTCCGAGCACAAATGAAAAACATAATATCAAAACTACTACAGTAGATTCATCCCTTAGCGCTAGAACCTTAGACCTATCATCTCGTCACCCCTCGGGAAGACCTTCATCAAACCTTCCCCGGTCCCAAGGCTGTGATCTGAAGGCTGTAGTTAGCTGTGTCTACTGACTAGGACTACTGTAGGGTACAGTGGATCTAGGGGGAGGCTGTACCGCGTCTACCTCTAAAGCCTTTGAGGATCATGATGTGGTTTCGAGAGGTACTTCTCAACCGTTATCTCGAGAATTCCATGGCCCGCCTGTCAGTGAGAACTTTATACGATCTAAATGGATTGTATTATTATTTATTATGTACATGAAAAAATACAATGAAGGCTTCAGTTCATGGTCTTGAAATTCTGTAAACATTTGATACAACTCAATTCAAAGAGCACGGTTACATCATCTACGAAGCAGAAATCTGCTTATTTTTCTGTAAACCGTTATAATATAACAATGTGTTAGTTTTATTTATTACTAGATGATCTTGCTAGAGATCGGCCTTGCTAGAGATTATTTTATTTTTTTAATAAAGTTATGAAGTTGTGAATTCTTGCTTGTCGTTTAGGTGCCATAATTGATTTGACAGCGCAAATAATGCCTTGTGACGACTATTACTATCTCTAAACAAATAAACAATTTGAAATTTTTATTTCATTCCACATATTTATTTTTTCAAAATTTATCTAAATAATATAGTTCTTAAGTAGGTACTCACTTCTGTTTTCCAGATTGAAAATATTATACCCAAACAAACATTCTTTTTTTGAATATGTAATCTCTGGGTAATATGGGCTAAGCTCAATACAACATGGCGGGTTCAATGTTTTTCATACTAATTTTAAAACGTTATAGCAACAGTTTTACATATTGGATTTCATTCAAACTAAACTGTCTAAACCTTCCCAGCATTAATAAAAACAATCTGTGCGATTTTCAACGTAACCGGTCGAGTAATTTTTGAGAAAATCGAGGACAGACAGACAGAGAAACATTATTTTTTTATATGAATGGATTATTAGTGTTTAAAATGTTTAAAATAGTTTTATATTGCTAATTTCACTGACCTAATTTAAAAAAATACTAATTTATTAGTCATTTAGTAAAAATAAATAAATTAGGAATAAATATATGGAAATCGATCGAAAAATTAATGTATGTTAGGGTAACATTACTGAATGTTATATTTATTTTTTTACGATTTATTGATTGCATACTCGAATTTAAATTATGTAAACATTTTTCGAAACGAAAAATGTCGTCCCGGTTGCTTTAAGCAGAAATATAAAATAATAACAGATAATATGAATGTGTCGAAAGTTGAAAGCTAGTTTCAGGAGGATTCTACATTACCAACGCCGCGAAGACAATCAATAAAACGCGTAATACATCATATGTATTATTCATAATATGAACTAGCGGTGGGCGAAACGGCCCGGTTTAGTGAGCCGAATCACTAAATCAGCTCTTTGTAGTGTACCGGTTCGGTGATCCGACTCGTTTGAACGACGGGTCGCGTCCCCCCGCACCATGCTCTCTCCCTCGCTCCATTGGCCCTCCTAAAGACGTCATTAAGACGCTCTTACACTATACTTTTTTCATCCAGTTTTCATGTGGATTGTCCTTACGGAGAGCTAATTTAGTGATCCGGCTCACTAAACTGAGCCGCTTCGCCCACCACTATTATGAACGTAGATGTCCTTGAAGTCTTTTGGACATATTTTGATAATATGACATAAACAATATGAAAACGTATTTATTACGTTCAATGATTTATAAAATCTCTTTTATTATATTGTGGTCGCAGCTGGTGGCAGATAAGCCGTGCTCACGCAATGTCATACAATGACTGTGTAAACGTATTTAAATTTATAAGAATTTTATGACTCATTTGTTTGTGGTATATCGTATTTCAATGTTGACTTATACCGATATATTATTATATTATTTTTTTATAACACCTAGCAAACAGTTTACCAAACCCGAAGTCATGACATCTATGTTCAACTGCATTATAAGGTCCAAACTGTATGGGCCCCATACCAGCAAAAGTGTGTAGAAATGTAAGAACAATTTTTTTTTTAATATCTGATATCTTGTATAGGAGAATGCACGGCGAGTACCCGAAATTTATGCACCATGAAGATTTGCTTTCTGAGACGCGCTAGCAAAGTTTCCAGTCTAGAAGGAGTGGGGCCCTTGCAGTAACGGCGTATAAAATTATACATAATTCGATAGATAGTCCATAGCTTACGCGATTACGAAAGAATCCGTAAAATCAAATTAAAAAAAAAAACTATACCTCCTGGAATTCCATAAGCTGTTTGTACCAAACAACTACTTTCAGGGGTGGCACCGCGATCCGATATGTATGAAGAACATATATACATGGTAGAACAGACGTGTTAGCTCAGCACAGCATGACAAGGGGTATGGTGCTGCTAAATATCATCTCTCTTGATATTTTTAACATAAACCTTGAAGGTTTCAAGAGACATGCTAAAAATGTATTTTATTCCTGTCATTCCGTATTTTTTTGTTCAAGTGTATATTAAATGGACGCAGTTTTAAATTAATAACGTATCTAATGCATGCGCAATGCTGAGTGAATTACGGCGAAACGCGCGTACTATACAGTTTGTTGATTAAGTTGATCGTTTTAGTTGTATTTTTAATTTTAGTCTTGAAAAGTAACCATTGAGTTATCAATCATCATGGCAGGTGAAAACCTCGTTCTTATGTGTAAATATCTGGCGTGGATATAGCTCTAGCAAAACCGGAACGTTATGCTGTTCAATGCACGCATGTCAGCATTCTCCGAGTTAGCTACGGAGTGACGGTAATGGCAACAAATAAATCGCCCCGAATCATCAGATGCCTTTCCGGAACGAGAAATCATTAATGACTAGACGAGCAATGTCGATTTATCAAACATCCTTCCACAAAACGTGGTGCAAATGAACGTATTATATTATTATATTCAAAAACCCAACTTCTCAAAGCGAATCAAAAACGCTATCACATAAATTAACCTTTAATTTTTCTATTTTTTTCCAAGCCTCATAAACGATGAATTCGTACAATTATTTTCCAATACCTCACAATCTAACAACAAACCTATATTTAATAGCGACTAATGCAATCACCAATCCCCCGTACCGCCAGCTCACAAGTCTTACCACAAAGCCTTTGTTCGCGGAGGGCGGAATATTGGCTTACAGTCAATCATCTCCCAATCAAACACTCGGGGATTAGATACTAACTACCGTTGTCCAATATTGCTCTTCATTATAAAGAGATTTGCAGCTTGAAATAATGAATGATTACATTTTTAGTTTGGAATTTATCTCTCCGTATAATACGACTTTTCGATATTAAAATGAAAGTAAGTACAAAGATTTATATATTTTTTAATGGAACACATAGGTAGGTTCATTGTTCATTATAGCTTGGCATTCAATTGTACATATTTATTACGTCGCGACTACAAAATGTGATTACTGTGGCAACACTAAAGTCTTTGACATTATTTGTTACTAGCTGATGTGTACCCTGCCTTGCTCGGGATTATTAATTTTATTAGAATAAAGTTATGAATTTGTGAATTCTTGCTTGTAGTGTAGTTGCCATAATTAATTTGACTGCGAAAGTAATGCCTTGTGATGACTATTTCTATCTCTAAACAAATAAACAAAGAGACATATATTTGAAAATTTTATTTCAATCCGAACATTTATATTTTCAAAATATATCTAAATAATAAAATTCTTAAGTAGGTACCTACTTGTTTTTTCCATTTTTATAATATTCTACCCAAAGACACCTTCTTCTTATGAGTATGTAATCTGTAGCTAACCAGAGTGGTATATCTACGGACTAAAACCGAGGACAGGTAGACAAACATTCCATTTTATATATAGAGATTGGTTTTCAAAAATCCGCAATGAACTATTATTACCGATCACGATTTTTTACTTTAGTTATTTTTTAACAGTTTCAAATTATATGAAATGGATAAACCAATAAACAGTCCACCGTTCCAACCAGGGGAGATTTTTGCTGTGTATTTCAGAGCTGTTTAACAGAATTTCTAGCCAGGAAGCTCGTGTCCAACTTAGAAGATTTTTACGAACGACCTCTTTAAATGACTGATAGTCTGTTAACAAATATTATGTGGATTTGAATTTGTTATTTTTTATTTATCTAACATCTAATACATGGTTTTTACGATACATAAATTTCAGAAATACAAAAAATTCGCATTTTCGTGTTATGTTTCTTGCAAATAATAATAAACAAATAATAATAACAATATGTTTAAACATGAAATTGTCTTATATTATAATGTAGAATCATCTCGTTTCGAAGTCAAAAATATGCGCTTCGACGATTGTGCTTTTTAAAACTTATTTGATTTTCTTCTTTCATCTTTGTGTTGTCATTTAAAAGCGTTAAAAAAATCTCTGCCCACACTTTTTGTCAACTTTTAAATGTCAGACTATACTTGCGTATTTAAATTCATTACCTTACATTCGATCATTCGAAAATCTTACATTATCTGGCTAGATAAATCTGTTTGAAAGTGAAACATTACTTTGTTTAGAAGGTGTTGTAGTGTTATTGGTTTGTCGATTACTTCTTTCAATTTAATTATTTTAACACTGATTAACTGATTTAAAAACTGACCTGGCGCAGAATGTAAACAATTCTATTTTATTACTGCAGTAGTTGAACGATTTTTTTAAATTAAAAATAAATTGTTTCCCTCATGTTTCTGTATCCTAATTCACAGTATTTTTATATTAAAAAAAAGAACTTGTTGGAATTATGATAATTGAATATTGTGTTTTTGTAAGTTTTTTTCTTCTATAAGTTTATGATCAGGATGTTTAAAACGATTATATGATGATGGCGATAAAATGGTTTGATATATTTTTATTTAA
The DNA here is from genome assembly GCA_022606495.2 of Halesus radiatus. NCBI lineage: Eukaryota > Metazoa > Arthropoda > Insecta > Trichoptera > Limnephilidae > Halesus > Halesus radiatus. The sequence continues at coordinate 192,993 of JAHDVE020008120.1, forward strand.
TGTATTTAAAGTTGTAGAAACGTACCAACTTAAAATGTGCAAATGACAAGTTCCTCAAAATTAATAATAATAATTGGATGATTTGTATAGCGCCGTTTTGGTGAAAAATTACCTCAAGGGCGCTGTACAGATATTTATTAACTAAATATGTACAAACAGATACAGAAAAACACACTTACCTGGCAGGTCGCTTCAGATGAACACAGTTTTATTAGAAAATTTAAGTATGGAGATGATAGTTTTACACTTGCTATTTGTTGCTCCTTTTCTATCGATGTTACATTTATTAGAAGATTGGTGGCACAAGAAGAGTTGGTATTTATTGAAATAATTAATAGGACTGGAAAATATTTATAAAATGAATTTTAGGACTCGTAAATATCTATAAAATGATCTTAAAACGCGTAAGAAGCTTTTAATAGATATTAGCATTATATTTTTTTTACACTTTAGTTATTTACAGTGTTCCGGGCTGTGGACGCATTAGCGCACCGATGCGTGAATTTTTAATTTTAATTTTTTTTATTTAATGATTTTAGGTAAGTACTAACCGGCTAACCTAGCTAAGAAATTTACGGGTTCATATCTTCATTTTATGGATACGATTGTCGGAAAAAATGTGTTTTAAGTTTAGTTCTGAATTCTGTCGAGTCTTTGATAATTCTTAAGTCATGCGGCAGTTCATTCCAGGCTTTAGGTCCTGATACTCCGAAAGCACGATCACCGAACTTAGTATTAGGTGTGCGCTTTGGTTCCTTCAACCTGCCGATAGCTGATGACGCTGCTGACCTAAGGGTGGACTGCCGTGAGTTGGTATTTTCGGGAATACACAGTTCTGATAAGTAAGCCGAAGCCATTCCGTTAAGTGACTTAAATACCATCCAGCAAAGCTTGAACTGGATTCTTTCAGGACATTTGAGCCAATGGAGATTTTTGAGATGCTCTGAAATGTGAGAATATTTAGATACGCCGGTGAAATTAATAATAATAATCGGATGATTTTTATAGCGCCATTTTTGTGAAAAATCACCTCAAGGGCGCTGTACAAATCTTACTTCCTATTCTTACATTATTCCTATATTAAATCTATGACATTTTTTTTATTTTTGGAAACTATCATTACACATTATTTATAGACCATATAAAGAGATGCAGTTAGATTATCAAAATTAAATACGGCTTGGTCTAAGTTTTCATACATGTCTAATTGAAAAAAAAAAAAGAAGCTAACTGTATTTATTCCTTACGATATATTGATGATATACAAATGATAGGAGTTATGTAAAGTTGGGCGACGGGTGAGGACGGGGGCCGGAGGTACTGATCCTTTCCTCCAATATTCTTTGTCTTTATTGGTGATGGGACGCTTGGTGTTGGTCTGCACGTACGCCATGCGCTTGTCAGCCGGCTTCAGGATCCGGAAGGAGCACTTCAGCGTGTCGTCCACTGACATCGTTGCTCCTGCATTATCGAATTCCCCGCAGTACCAGTTGCTTCTTGGCAAAGAGCTCATACCCGTCCTCTACCACCTGATGCACCCTGCAGATCAGGTCAAAGAAATTAGTACTGCACTTTCTTGTGCAAATTAGTAAAAAAATAATTTAAAAGGGTTAAGCTTCTAGGGTTGCTTATTATTAACAGCTAACCAGAAAACTCTCTAAATATAAAAATATTAGTTTGTCTGTCTGCCCTCGATTTTCTCGAAAATTACTCGATCAGTTTCGCTGAAAATAGCACAGTTTATTTTTGTTAGTGTTGGGATGGTTTAGAAAGTAGTTTCAATGAAATCCAATATGTGAAACTGTTGCTATAACGTTTTAAAATTAGTATGAAAACATTGAACCCGCCATGTTGTATTGAGGTTAACCCATAGATACACCACTCTAGTTAATCACAGATTACATACTCAAAGGAAGAAGGTTTTTTGGGTAAAATATTTTCAAAATGGAAAACGCAAGTAGGTACCTACATAAGAACTTTATTATTTTGAAAAAATATTTAAAAACGGACAGTAATATTTTGAAAAATAAATGTTATAAAATAAAAAAAAACAATAAAAAAAAACCCTAGCAAGGCCGGGTACATGTCAGCTAGTGCATTCACCAATATATCTCGTATTTAGTCATATCAGTTTAACCATATTATGTCCTGGTACGCTGTAAACGGCATTGCCAGCATGAAATATTTTTTTTTAAATTTAATAATTGGAAATTACAATGGAAAACTCAAGCAGGATGTTAGTTTTAGCTAGTTACATTTTTTAGTTTAAGTTAATTAAAAATTTTACACAGATTCTACTTTAAAAAATCACAGGATGCCTGAATATCGCATTTAGAAGCGGAAACTGAAAATTGTTTTACAAATTTTCAGTTCATGCCAGCTTAATTAAACCATATACCAAAAGAAAAAAAAATACGTTGACGTAGTTTGGATCATTACGTACATTCCATTACTTTATTCTTTAATCATTATTACTGAACGCTGAAATTTCATGACAACGACTTTCACATCAATTACCTACAAATCTTAACCCACTGGTAAAAAGATTCCAATCATTTACTTTGCCAATCTCAAGTCTTTAATCAGAATGTTTCCCTTTTTTCTCTCTCGTTTTCTACTGAAAGTTATTTCAGGGTTGCCTGTACCGGCGTAATGACTTACGTGTTAATCGTGTAATGCCAAGGAAAGGGGCGGTAGTGTAACGCGTGAGTTAATTGATTTTATGTCCCTGGTAATAGGCAAGGTATATTAATGTGTTAATTGCGTTAATACCGAGTCCTTTGATTGTATCGATTTAAGTAATGGGAGAAGTTTTTGTCCATTTATGTTTAATATTGAAACGAAATTACGTACTTTCTTGGAAAAATTTGCGTCGTAATTGAATATTATATTCCATTTTTGAAATGTAAAGTAAAATAAATGCTGTGTTTTAGTGGCGGGAAAACATACTTAAGGAATAAAAAATAAGTTGGGAAACAAATAAATTAGAAATGGTTGTGTCTTAGCGTTTTGTGAAATTAATGTTATATTTTTAATACGTTTCTCTTATTTTAAAACTCCTAATTGGTGGTGTAATTTAATTTGCAACAAATACGAGTACTCGAGTATGACTTTTAATCATTATGATTAAAAACTTCAAAACCTTTTTCCACTTTTCTTTTTTTTTACAGTAACTCCACACAGGAGACCCTGAAGAAAATAAATCCCTCAAGGCCTATATCATCTTTGGGGATGCTGTGTGGAGGGTCTTTTAGAAGATAGGAAGGAGTGAACTTGGGTCTTGAAGAGACCCATGTTGTAGGATGGAGGAAACACAGGCGACCCGTTCTCATGTGACAAATGTCTACTGTGTGCAAATGTTGTGAACGCGTTTGGCGTGTTTCCCGACTATGCACCGGTGCCGAAGGGATCAATGACGCTAGTTCCCCAGAGCATCTTCCATTAAAATACCGCTAAAACAAGGACAGCATTCCCACCTGACGTGCCACTAATCCACTAATCCAATAATTTATTTGTACCTACTGTACCACTTTCAACCACAACGGGCATCTTCAGAATGGTACAATGGGTGTCTGAAATGCTGAGGGTGATAAAAGTTTAATTCGATTAAAAAATATATAAAAATAAAACAATAACTTTATTTATAACCACAAGAATTTTATTTTATTTTATTACGACCGATCGGTTTCGCTTAACATAAGCATCTTCAGGGTACAAAAATATGTCTAACCACAAAGTGACTGCTTTCTATCAAAAAAAAAAAAAAAATTTAATATCTTTTCGAACTTCAAAGCACTTCTCGCAGCGCTAATACAACATTTTCAAACCGGTCAAAAAATGTTGATTCACTTTTTAAATATTAAATATTACAATGAGGTTTACAAACTTCAATAAGTTATAAAAAATAAAAAAATAAATTGAATCTGATAAAAATGTTTGAATTATTACTGCACTGAAAATAGTATTTTTTTTATATAGCCAACAGATTCCTTATTCTATTGGTGAGTTAGTGAAAGCAATATTTCAGCAAAATATTGCTTAATACAATATTTATATCATCTTTATTACGGACTTGGGCATGATAATTTTCCATTCCGTCACCATGAGACTAAGCTTATTAAATGAATGAGCCACTTTTTTATCATTTAAAGCAGCCTTTATTAGCTTTATGTTGTACATTCTCCAAAAATAATATAATATAATGTAATCTATTTAAGATACCACAAATTTAATCTTACACACTGAAAATTAATTACGAAATCAGACATTGTTTGATTGAATCTACAGGTAATAATTTATTAAAAATATACACAGGTTCGAAAGTTACATAAATAAAGTAAATGAATAAATTTGTCTGGTAAAAATATAAACTTTCAAATATGCTGTAATATATATAGCAGTATAAAATCAATCTAAATCGTGGGACATGTCAAAATCACAATGTCCAAATTTTGGCGAAAATGTCCTACTTCGTTTTTCGACTTTGAAATAACAGTATCCGATCAACATCGAAATACAATAACGTTTTTAGTTACAAAACTACGAAAGACGTTACTCGGTGTTTTATCGAAGCGATGGGTCACCAATCCATTTAGGAAGATAAGTAAGAAAATTATACTCAACGATAAGTTGTGAGTTACGCACTCATCCCAATTCAATGCTTGCACAACCCGATAAATAAATTACAGTGTGATATTCCGCCAAAAATAACTTACCTTTATGGCAACACCGAACATAACCCAATATACGTTTTAGTGCGCTGGTACTACGGAGTACGTGTAAATTTATCTCTGTTTTTATCTCTATGGTACAATGTAGGCCGGTACCGGCACTTAGAACAATTCACGACAGGGTTTATGTGTGGATCCCTTTACGTTCATAATCATAATAATTACTCCCCGTGTATTAAGTATTACTTAAGCACTTATATAATATGATGTACGGGCGGGGACATCATCTGATTATGCGCTCGTTCGGGAACGAGAGGCTAGATTCCCAATCGCATTATCAGCGTCCTTATCGCGTATCTAGTCACTACATTCTAAACAAATTCATGGATTTGTGTGCTCGGTGCGCAAATGCTAATTGATGTCAATTTATTAACTTGGGTGACATATTATTATAATATGTAGAGTTTCATAACATAACTAGCAAGTACACGTAAAAATCACAGGTTTAGGCCACCGCACAGGCACATACATAGATACTTATGTTCATATTTATCACGTGCTGGAAGAAGAAGACAGGGATGCCTTACGAATCGTAAATCATATCCTTAAGTTAGGTCATATAAAGAGGCGATATCTGTTTGCGCCGAAGTACTAGATTTTTCCCAAGGTATTATTCGTGATGATTGATTTGCATAAACCGAGAATGGTTGAAGCAGATTAATATTATTTGGTAGACTACAACTCTGGGTTGTTAACAATTAATTTTGTACGGGACGTGCAGGACCCGCACACGAAAAAGAGTGTATATCGAGGAATGTAAGGGAGGAGAGCGGGGTCCGGGTAGAGAGAAATTAAATATGCAAATCGAGTCCAAGGCGAAGCAGTTAGGCAGTGTCGGGTGGAGGTGTTGTTTGTTCCACGGCTGGAGTGGAAAAGAGAGCACATGCCGCGTACGGCGCGGCCGAACATTACGTCCTGGTATTACACATGTTGTCCAATTTCGGCTCGATATTGCATGTATTGTGCAATACCGTCTCTCGGCTTGGTTATTGCACGTGTTGTGCAATAATTTATATTTGGTTCTAAAGAAATAAGAAAAAAAATAGTCGGGAACTGTAATGCAGCATACCTTTCGTCTCCATGTCGTTGGAATTATCAATTTCGGCAAATTGAATGTATCTGTAAAGGATAAACCCCGAGCCGACCGAGTGCATAAGAGAACGTGCCGAATTGAGTTCCTAATTTTGAATAACCCTGTATAGATACTGACTTGTTAATTTATTTTAAAGTTATGTTTCCCACACAAAAAGATTATCACCATAAAATGACACTTTTTTGTCATGTAGTCATGGAACAACACCCTGTTTCTGAATATGAAATATTTCATAATAGGTGTGTACGTTACAATACTACACATAATTTAAATATATCCTTTTAATATCCAACTTTCAGCCATTTGAATGCTTTTCAAACATCCCGTTTTTCTCAGTACGAAACATTTTCACAGTACAAAAACATAATTTTATCAAATAACAAAACCGTTTGTCATTTTCTAAAGCGGGCACCCTATGCATGAACTGCTAAATGGCACCCAATTAAGGTATACTCTGTACTCTGTACGAGTATGGTTGTGGAAACTCGACTGAGTTTCACACTCGAGTTCTTCCATTTTACAGGTGGCTGCATTCACCAATTGACCTGTCACCTATCGCTTCCCTAGTGGACACCTTCGATACATTACCACCACAGATATAACTATTTTTGGGCACCGTTTACCGACTTTTACTTTTAAATTAAATAAGGTTTTGGGGATACTTTTTCCTTGCTCTAACAGAGGCAATAGAAAGTTGTGCTTCTATGCTTTTAATGCCTGCTAGGTATTATTTTAATTAAAACGAACATTTTGGATGTCTTCAACATCGTCGTTGCATGTAATTATATAGAAACTAATAAAAAAAATTAAAAAATAATTTTAAAAATGTGAATACCGTGCAAGACTCCCAACTGTTCGGAGCCTATGGCATCCCCAACTGTGGAATGTTATGCTACTGAATGAAATGAGGAAGGGAAGGAGATGGGAAGAGGGAGGTTAAGAAGTATCTGACAACTGAAATCTAGTCACAAAACAAGGCTAAAGCCATTTTAAGCAACGTTTCGATTATGAATAATAAAAATAATAATACTTGAAAGATTTGTATAGCGCCGTTTTTGTAAAAAATCACCTCAAAGGCGCCCTACGAATATTACTTCATGTTCTCTATCTAATTATGTACAGATACTGAAAGACATACTTACCTGGCAGGTCGCTTCAGATGAACACAGTTTTAATAGAAGATGTAAACTTACAAAAGATATGATTTTTACAGTTGCTATTTAATCCACCTTTTCTATTGATATTACATTTAGTAAATTGGTGGTACAAGATGAGTTGGTATTTATTTAAAATATTTCTTTCGCTTAACTCAAGCTTCATCAGGGTAAATATAATAACTTATAACTTGAGGTAAGCGAAACCGGTTGGTGAAAATAAAATATATTCGTGGTTTATAACAACGTGTTTCATTTACTTAATACAATGTCAAACCACAAAGTGGTTGCTTCTTATGAAAATATGAAATATTTTAAATTTTTAGGACTAGAGAATATTTATAAAATGACCTTAATGCCTTCATTTAGTTATTTACAGTGTTGCGGGCGGCTGTGGACGCATTTGCGCACCGGTTCGTGAGAAAAATACTTATTCTATAAGTGAATGGTGGTGTTTCACTGAGAGTATGTACCGTCTAAAAATTTTTTTTTGTTAAATTTTTTTTTTTTTTTGACAAAAAAAAATTGAAATAAATATTATTTTAACGTAATTGTTGCTAAACGAAACAATTTCGTCTATCAAATTTGTGCGAAATCTCAGTGATAAACTAAGTGATTTGCTTAATTTTCCAGTAACTGTATTTCTTATTTTTAATTAATTAATATTTTTCTAGACATTATTTGGGCACTTGTCATTTAAATAAATAAATAAAAACAATAAAAAGCATTTATTGATAATCCCGTGGAGTGTTTTTGAGCGCAAAATGCCAAATGATATTTTCATTTTAATAGCATGCATTGATTGATTTGACATTGATGGAAAACATGGCAATAAATTTTTATGATTTTGAAAATACCGCAATCGGTGTTTCCAAAATACTGACTTACTCCCGTGGCTTTGTGGTTTTATTATGTCAATTTATGTTGGTAAATTTGACAAGCGGAACGAATAATAATAAATATTAATAACCATAAATCTCGCTCAGTGTCTGTATCTGAAATTATTTTTATACATACGCTATGTTTTTATTTGTTTAAAGGATTTCCTAAAAAATCACCTCTCAATCACTTGAAAATTTTACTCTAAACTTATTTTCTTTTCCATAGACCGTCGGTTCATATCCGGCTCGAAGGACCATGAAACGGTTCAGTTCCTGCTAACTGGAGGTCAGGAGTCCGGTCGTAAATCGTCCTCCTTTGTGATGATTTATTTTGGCGCCAGGAAATGAGGGTTCGTAACAAATGCGATAATATGATGATGGTGATGGTGGATGCTGTGTTCAATTCAGTAAAACAGTTATATTTTAGTCAGTTTTTAATGATGATGCTCAAATGAGCTAACACAATTGACAACGTTATTATCTTTAGAGCTGTATGGGATGTTTGATGAAAAATTTTATGGTAATAGCTGTCACAAAATGCATAGATAAACGACAAAGGTAGAAAAATAATAAGAGATTCGATTTAAAGGGTAAAACACATGCGATCACGTAAGGTAATGAAATAAATTATTGCACGGACAGCAAAAAAAATGATACATTGAAAAATATGAGAATTATATTACAAAATAAAAATGTTTATTTATATTTTATAAAATAAAACAATAACTTTGTTTTACATCACTTTTATTTATACTTTAGCCGACCGGGTTTCGCTACTACCGTAGCTTCTTCAGGGCAGTATACAACTAAGTTTAGTTGTATACTGCCCTGAAGAAGCTACGGTAGTAGCGAAACCCGGTCGGCTAAAGTATAAATAAAAGTGATGTAAAACAAAGTTATTGTTTTATTTTATAAATTATAATGTCACATCACCAAGTTACCGCTTCATATGAAAAAAAAAAAAAAAAAAAAACAAAACAAAAAATTTATTTATATTACTCAACAACAACCTACCTTAATTTTCATACAAAGTAAAAATTGAAATCATAGAACTGGTGACATAGATACAATTAAAAATTAATAACATGTAACAAATAAATCCAAACAGTGATATTTCATACATATTTGTACGTAACAAATGGTTTCAGTCAACAAAAGGTTCAAGTCAGCAAAAGTTTCAATTAGCAGAAGGTTCCAGCAACCAAAATGACCATCTAGCAAAAGGTGCCAGTTAGCAGAAGGTTTCAGCCAGCAAAAGTTTCCTGCTACCCAAAAGTTCCAGTTAACAAACATGTTCAGCTAACAAAAAATTTCAAATACCGAACGATGAGCACTGGTGGCAAAATGTACCAGCTAGGAAACGGTTCCAGCTGGAAAGAGGTTGAAGCTAGCAAAAACATATTGAATTCGCTATCAAAAAGTATTTTTTTGTAGGTTTAATAATAATAATAAGAGTAAATTTCTATAGCGCAGTTTTGTGAAGGTTCACCTCAAGTGCGTACTGGAAAAAATGGATCTTCACCACCTATAAGGTTTTCCATTTTTGGTATTTCTGCATTTGTATATCTCATGCTCAGTGGCGTGCAGTTTAGAAAGGCTGAAAATCTGTGCCTACCTTACGAAAACCTACCTTAGTTAGGATATAAAACTAAAAAAATAAACAGTTAATAAATATATTGAAAACATGGCTAGCTAACAGAAACTATTGGTTTTAGATAATTTGGAAATATTATTCTGTGTTCGATTTATTGTTGTTATATATATATATATATATATATATATATATATATATTTATTTTTTTTAATATTTGTATATACGAGGTGTGTTCAAAAGAAAAGGTGAATTTTGAATTTTCGCGGGCTGTGTACATTCGATTATCGATTTTTTTTTGTTATGTTGGTACACATATGTTTATCATATGTTAGCATTATCAGCCATTTTGGATTAGTGGTTTGTTTTTGACAACTGGAAAGGTTAGTCACGTTTTTGTGTGTTCTTCGATTTTTTTACTTTAGGTTCGTTTTCTGAGGCATCATCAGTCCGATTGAAGTGAAATTTTAGATTTGCTTTATTTTCCATGTCTTTATCAGCATTTCTTCAAAAAATCCAAAAATCGATGTTTTTCGATTTTTTATTAATTTTTTTTTAAACTGATCAACGCACGCCACTGAAATATATTATATCATTGCTCTTATTACTGTCTCAATATTTATCCAAAAAGGTTTTTTTTGGTTATATTGTTTTATAATACGAACTTGCTTTGGAGTATTTTTGATGCGGCCATATTGAAAATAACTCATTTTTTGTGGTTCATTCATTTATAGATAAGCAATACATGTGTATAATTTTATAGGGGCGCCCTCCTGCTTATAGTAAAGATGACAAACTATAAATAGACCAAATACGAATCAGGTGAACATTCTTCAATAAAAACAAAGCCCAACGGTTCCTGCAAGTGACTGGTATTTATAGCCCACATTAGACAGGCAATCACAAATACCGGAATATACTAAAATCTTTAGATTTCATATCTGTCCTGATGATGCACTGTAAGGCTGTCTGAATCGTCGACTCAACAAGGAGGGTGAAGGAACATGACTCAACTCTATAAAAGTACAACAAAACACTTTATACAAATACGTTATACTAACTTGATGGCCTTTGTGGATGAGTGGTTAGGATCCTCGGCTATGAATCCGGAGGTCGAGGGTTCAAATCCCGGCGTGCGCAAGTACATTTTATTTGATTAATTGTTATTTCGCAATTTCTTCGTTAAAATAATATACAGTTTATTTGCGGCACCAAAGCGGTAGATACTTTCAGTATCGCCCTGGTGATAGACCACCATTCGGAATCGAAATGTTGCGCTTTACTTGAAATAACCTCTTTATCCAGACTCTCTGGACTCATCGCCTTGCATTGCAGTGGGACCGATGGATTCATACGTCCGTTACTCCTGGACGCACTGATTCCCAGATTCTTGCCCATCCTTCACGGCTTTTCCTTCCCAAAACTTTTTCTCGTTCCTTTCTTTCAAAAAAAAACCCTCCACACACCATCCCCAAAGATGATATAACGACTCCTATGTGGATTTAATATTTTTTTTAAAGCCGTGCTTGGTGACCAGATCTGATTAGCCAGGTACTTCCCCACCTTCCTCTGCTCATCTCCTTCCCATCCCCAGTGCCTTTAACCTATCAACATTCCCCAATTGAAGATGCCATGGTCTCAATGGCTTTGGACGGTTGGCAGCAGCCGGGACTCTTGTGCGGTACTCAAATAAAAAAATAATTAAAAAAACTACCTTTGCAAAATAAATTTCGTTTTCTGGGTAATTTCTTCATCTTCGGGGATGCTGGGTGGAGTATTTTAAGAAAAGGAGGGAGTGAACCTGTGTCTAGAAGAGATTCATTTCGTAGGGGGGAAGAAACACAAAAGCCGGTAAACCACTCAAGAGTTTGAGCAAAAGAACGAGTTATAAAGACGATCTTTCACTGCAATTATTTGGAGCACTTCTCATTGAAATACCAGTAGAATTATCACAGCAGTCCCACCTGACGTCGGTTTTCTAAAGATTCTGCAACTGTAAAAATCCTATCGGAATGTTTTTTTTTACAATATTACCCACTAATGAATCAAAAATATGATAACTACTGGCTGCTAGAAAAATACTGCATAATGACATGAAACATTTTTGGAAAACGTCACCGTGTGGATCACTGGAAATTCCATAACCAAAAAACTCAATCAAATAAAAGCATTTTAAATACGGTTAGATATAATCAAAAAGGCTTTTAGATTTCAGAGTTCTTATTGAAATAAAAATAATATAGGATTTGTATTCACATCTGTGAAAGACTTCTTCTTTTTGGAGGAGAGTCTAGCTGTTAATACATAAGTAGATACCTGAATGAACCCAGAAGGAAGTACGCATGACAGCCACTCAAACTACCACAGAACTCATCCCACCTCCTTCCCCTCCCCACCAGATGAAGAACGCTAGAATTTCACTTAAATACCATGACTTATAAAAAAATTCCGTGAAAAACAAAATTCTGCGCTAGTTGGTTTCATGCTTATGGGAGGTTTTGTTTTATATTAATTACCCGCTAATCCTGGGTCCTGGTTCTCTGGCGTCCCTCGAAGGACTGCTGCAGCTTCCTCACTCAGATATGACCCATCTGTCAACGGTGGCCCGGAACGTCAAGCACCGCTTCCCATTCGCGCTTCAAAAGATGGAAAATCTCCCGAAATACACCGCAATACAAACAAATCTCACAGGAGACACTCGCGATCCAAACCGCAGAACGGACACGAACTGATCACACACAGAAACAACTTAATATTACTTGGTTTATCTCAAGCGGGAGCAATGTTCCACGTTACGGCGACTCCTCGCGACGCGACATTGTTTTCACTGGGGCATCACTACTAGGGAAACATACTTAAAAGTAATAATTTATGGGTTTGGGTTCAATTCTCCGTTCGAACGCTCGACGACCCGCGCGAAGCTCCGCTCTGTTCACACTGAGTTCTGCGTTCCTGTTCATGTTACACCCATCGGGAAAACGGCGCGGTTCATGCGTGTTCGCGCGCAGTGAGGGGCGCATGCGCGAGGAAAATGGCGGCGCGCGCGCGCAAAGGGAAAAATTCGACGCATAGCCGTTCGGAACTTTAAGCTTGTCGCTTGGCACTATGCTAGGGAGATTCGATATATCTGGTCGAATTACAAGCAGTCTTCTAATTATTCACGTGAAATTCAAGCTTTTGGACATCGATACACATTTCATTTACATGTAATACCCATACAAATGACTTTATATCCTTTAAATTCATTAAAATATGTACTAATCAACTTCATTTTATATCGCATTCTCATGTACGCACAAAATGTACACTAATCGCTTTGATATATCGTACTGGAACGAGATAATGGAACACGCATTGACATTTTTACATATTACTATCTATTCTTTTAATCTATCTATTATTATTGTAGAAAATAAAATACATTATACAAATGCTTTGTTTATCCCATAAAACATTTTAGATTTTTGAGAGCTAACCTTAATAATAAATAAAATTAATAAATAAATACGATAAGCAGGGATGAAAACATAAATTTTTCTAAACACAATAAAAAAACACATCTTCGAATACACATCAAATTTATTTTCAGAGTCTATTAACATATTCCATTTATATTGTATTGTTGTGTTGTATTGTATTGTATTGTATTGTATTGTATTGTATTGCTTTTAGCTATTTTATTTTTTTACAATAGTTAACATAGAAAAATATGTAAATTAAAATAAATGCAGAGTATAATAATTTGCTTGATTTAATTTAATTGGTGCTTTACATCTAAATGTAGGATTTATTTGTTATGGGTAGGTACGAGAAGCTTTTACATAAAGCTTATTTACTGTTTATATTGTAATTACTGTACTGCCACGGTAAGTAAAAACACAGTATCTTCCTTAGGAGTCTCAAGGAAGATACTGTGTTTTTATTTAAAACAGTGTAGGCATAACTCTATTTTGCATGTACTATATCAATTACCGTTGGTACGTAGTTTCTTTTATAAAAACCGTTTTCATATCATTATTTGACATTCAGAAGAAAATAATTCATTTAACAAATACCCGAGGGAATGAAAGAGCTTTTGTCAACGAATATGAAAATAATAATAATAATTTATTTAAGGAAAATAAATTTTAAAATGTTACTCTTAATCGTTGAAGAAGATAATATTAACACATCCCAAATGAACCACGAAACCGAAAAAACAACAGAAAATAAAAAGATTTCAGTCGCATCTGGGACTCGAACCCAAGACCTCTGCCTATCCGGGACAACCCCTTACCAGCTTAGCTAATGAGACCAGTTCAATTTACCCCATCTACACCGATATCATACTTCATGTTCAAGACTTGTTAATATTATCCGAATGAGGTTTACAAACTTCAATAAGTCATAAAATTATTAATTAAAAAATATACTTAGTATTCACCACTTTATAAATATACATTGATATCGAAGTGTTTCGAAAGGGATGCTTTCATCATCAGGAATATATTAATACAATTGTAGATATTAATGTATATTTATAAAGTGGTGAATACTAAGTATATTTTTTAATTAATTTGCCAGCCATAACGATTACTTTTATTAGATTTACTACTTCTCTTCAGTTTAAGGTTGGAAATAATGATAATCAGGGTATATATAGCTTTCTTTCAGAGCTCATGGGAAATTCTATAAAAAAAAATTAATCATTTAGTCGCACACAGAAATGAAAACGGTACATTGAATGGACTTGGTACACTTGTTTGTAACTCGTCCCAGAGTAATTAGCCTCTAATCCGCCTGGAAAAAAATCAGAATGGTAAATTTTTATTTCTTTATTTATTACATTACGTAGATACATTTATATATAATAATAACATAATAGAAAGTACATAATATTGTGTAATAACTAATGAAAATTGAGAATATTTAAACGACTGAAAATAATTGAAATGTGTACAAGTGCTATTATGTCATGTCAAGTCGATATTAGTTCCCAGCTAGGCAGATTGCCTGTTCTAGGGAATCAAAAGTTCCAGTTATAAGTTGTGTAATATTTTGTAATGATTGTTTTTCTTCAATCTATCTGCTAAGTGTGTTATGTATAATAGGTACGAATTAATTTTATTTATTTAATAAATTTTCCCCTCTACACAAGCCAATTCGATTATTATTGAACTGATTTAAGTTTTGCAGGATTTAATGTTTATTCTGGGTGGATTTTATTATATATTTTCGGTCCCAGATATGTATTTATTTTGCTGTATTACTCCCCAGGACAAGGAGATACTTTCTGGGGTGACTTCTTGTGATATATTTACTTTTGATTTTTTAAAGATTTTCTAAGTTTTCGTGTACATGGATAATAAACTTATTTATGTAGTTTTGAGCAATATTCAGGATGTAAAATTCTTTGAAAAGCTATTCGCTACGTAACCTATAGGGTTTAGGCAAAATGACTCTAATAATGGATTTTTGGGCCTTTACAAACGGATCTAAAATTGTTCTTCCCGAGGCTCCCCAATATAACCATATGTTAACGGGGAGTTGCACAGTACGAAGAATATATTTTTTAGATCTTGTTGTCTAATTATGTTTCGTAATGCAAAGAATATGTGAATCAATTTTCTTACCTTTATTGAAAGGTTTTCGGTGTGATAATTCCACTTAAGATGATTGTCTATAATAAGAAATAGATATTTGGTGCTGTTCACACGTTTAAGAACTTCACAGTTGTAGTTGGAATAAATATTATAGGAGTTACAATTTGGATAATGTGTTTTGATTATGTATTATATACTGGGTTGTCCAGCTGTAGTTGAACTGAATTTCATGTATTTAGTTTTCGATATATTTAGTGTTAGTAAAGTATTAGGAAGCCACTGTTTTATAGCTTTCATTCCACATTCACCACCGTTATGAGTTTCAGCCCAATCCGCTCCTTTACATGTACTTACAGTAACTTTTTCTGCCTATTGGTTGGTCGTATAAATCATTTATATAAATTTTAAATAGAAGAGGTCCCAGTGTGCTTCCTTGTGGTACACCATAGTTAGTGCCTCGTGAGTTATCCAACGCCATACCATACTGCCGATTTCTTCCTGTTATGAAACTCTATAACCATTCACAGGGCATAACCCCAATCCCTATATTTTGTAATATTTTGAGAAGTAGTTTGTGAAAAATTATATCAAAAGCCTTGGACTTGGTGTAAGAAAAGGGCGATGTTTTTTTTTCTGTGATCTATATATCCAGAAATGTGTTCTGTAAGCTGCACTATAGCGTCATCTATTCCTCTCCCCGGCCGAAAGCCGTACTGATTTTTACTTAAAAGTTTTCGACTCTACAAAAGTACTTTGAAATAGTACTCAATAGGGATATTGGCCAATATTTGCGCACTTGGTTTTTGGGTCCACTTTGCAAATTAGAACTTTTAAGATGGTATAGATTTTTTAAGATGGTCTGGGATAACCCAGGAAGAAAATCTTTTTGTTGAAAATTTTTGTTAAAGGAGATGTGATATTGTGTTTAATAAGTTTAACGATGTGCGTTTAGACTATCGAGATCTTTAGAATGTGTTTTGTTGAGACAGTCAATAATTTTTAAAGCCTCTTCATCTATCGTAAGTGAAAATTGAAATGAAAAAGGAATTTATTTTGGTTCTATTGCAGAGGCCAGGGAATCTTGATTTCTCTTAGAATGTTTTCCGCAAGTTTAGACCTAACAGTCGTAAAATATTGGTTAGTATGGCAATCAATCATGTCTGAATCATTGATGGCCATATATACAATCTGCAGTTCGTTAATATTACTAGAAACATTCTGTAATGCGAATTCTAAATTCTGGAGTATTTTGGCGTTGAAGAGCAATTTCCCCAGAAGTGAACTATCTCATTAGCTCATCATTACAATGCATAAAGGATTGACTTTTGTCAACAGTGAGTACTGTGAGAGACTGGAATGCTTCCGGAAAAATAATATGTGTCTAACCCAGAACCGCCCACGCCGTAATTCTGTAAATTTCTTCAATGTCCTTGGACACCAGACTGCAGTTTGTTATCTTGCTTATGTTGTATCTAATAATTTTTAATGTATCTGGTAATTCTTCATGATTTTCAGGAATTCCAAGAAATTCAACGCACTTCAGATAAATTAGACTATTTTTATTTCCCACATCAATCTCCAATGACTGAATGTGGCTTTGCAATTTTTCGGTGTTCATTTCTTTTAATTCGACATTTTGTTCCGGGGCTGCCTGGATTCTGAGTTTGTCCTCTTGGAGATGTTTATTTATTTTTTTAATATTTGTATCATCATATTTATTGGACAAGAACTCTAATGATTTTAGAAGTGATTTATTTTGTACAGAAATTTCTTGATATCTGTTTTTATTCTCGATATGTAGTAGCTCGATTAATTCGTTTATTTTCCGTAATATTTGTTTTCAATTTTTTTTTCTAATGACTTCCATCTTTCTCCTCCGTACTAGACGCTTTGCTTCTTGTGTTTGACATTTAAACGACTGCAGAGTTGTACATCCCCTGGTAAGGCAAGTTAATGCAGATTCAGGCCATAAAGGCAGGCACCCTGTCCTGTCACAGTACAAATTACAATTTCGCACAAGAAATAGTCACTAAGGATGTTTAGAAAACCGTCCCATTTTTGCAGTTCCGCGAACAGAAGTTGGCTCCTGGCTTGCAAGAAGGTGGAAGAATTTAGGCAAAAAAATGTTGAAAAGAGTAATTTTGTGTGAGAGCAAATATTTAACTGTCACTTGATATTTTGATTGCGATAGGCTTTCAGGACTGAGAAAATCTAAATTAAATCAATGATATCGATTGATGATTATAATCAATAACCTTCATAACATTTTATTATTTATTCCGTCATTTTCATGGTCAGTAACACATGGGTTCACTTCGCCCGGATCCGCGCATAAATCTGTCAACTGCTGGATGATCATTATCACACGGGGTGGACATAACCTGGTCATCAATCATGTTAGGTTCCTACCCTGTATCCCTTCCCTTCACCTTCTTCTTCCCCCTTTCTCTCTGCATGTGCCTACCCCTTCTCACCCTAGTTTTTCCGTTGTCCCGCTCCCCACCCGCGTTGTTACATCAATTCGAATTACCCGGTAGTACATAATCGTAAATAATTTAAAATTTGTAGGGAAATTGGGGTAGGTACTTTTCTAGATGTTTTTCATCAATATTGAAATGAGTTCCAATTTTAAAGAAATATAAAGGAGGAACGAGGATGGATTATTTTGAGGAAAAACATTGTTTGAGGGAGAAAACAGCAGTTTTAGGGGTCGATTAAAATTGATTAGAAGAAGAAGGTGAAAGCGATTAATCTAAGTAATACTTGAACGTGTAAATTAAGGAATAAAAAAGAAGTCTAACAGCTCGCCAGTGGAATTGTAACATTCCCATGCCAATTCTCCACAGAGTGGGCAGAGGACAAAACGCCACACATACATCTATATACTATCACAGACCCTCTCTTTATCCAGCTTTATGAATCATTATCACTCTTATTTTATTCCGACTTTTTTTCTTTTGATTCGTTTATATATTTTCTTAACTACCCGTACAGAATTTCTAATTTTGAAACACACAGTTCGTGGTGGAATTCCATTATAATAATTCATTAAAACATTTCCAAAAAATGGTGTTTTCGACCTGACAGGTAACTTTAAAAAAATCTTAAAAATAATTTGTACTGGTCTGAAGATGGCCGTGATAGGCCGAAACCGGTCTGGTCAAAAATAAAAACTGGATAAAATTTTAAAATGGTTTAATGAATTTACTCGCACGGAATTAACAAATAAATCGCTGGTGGTATTGCTTGAGTTAGCAACCTGCAAAGTGATCTTTAGGGCTATTTTTGGGTGCTGGCCCTTATTCATGCCTTTCTGGGACGTCCTCGACTTCTTCTTCTACCCACCTACGCGTTGTAATATATTCTCCTGACACTCTTTACTTCTTTCTTCAAAATGTAAAAAATCTTTTTTTTTAAATAAAGTCATACGTTCCCGGGTGCCAATTAAAGTGAAAATATTTGAAAAACACCCACTACTTCCATTATTGTAAGTGAAAAATCTTGCTTGTGCAATGATGAAGGAATTGAACCCACGACGCCTAAGAGCGAACCCGATGCATTTCTCAAATCAGCTACTAATCGATTACTATCGCCATCACATTTAGTTATTAGTTCTGAATAGCCCTGGTACTTTTTTTAATTTATATTTACCAGTTAATAAAAATTTACAAAGCTAATAAGGCAATTTTTCTTATTCCTCCTCACTGGGGGTTCCTGTGCTGGAGCAGACTAGGTTTTATTTGAAAAATGATTGTTTTTAAGCTCCTACGAAGTTCTTTTCAAGATGGTGGATAACTAACTCCTCTTCTTTGATTTCTTTGAACAAGGTTTTGATTTGGTTTTGGAAATCATTTTTCTTTTCTGTTTTTTTTTTTTTTTATTGCCAGTGGATGCGAATTATATATCTTAGTGAAGATAATTCCTTTTTCCAAAAGCAGTTTTAAATTTGGGAAGTAAATTTATAGTTAGCTTTCCCTTCCCCTTTCCTTTCACTTCATAATATTCCCTAATGTCGAGGTTTCCCTGTACTCATGGATAGAGTTTTGAAAATATGTGGTTATTTTTTAAAAAAGTGATGTTATTTATCATCGAAATCGGTATTTTTATATTGCAGTTTTTTGTAGTGTTTTTTTTTAGTTTTTTCTGTATTTTTTTTTTTTTACTTTGAAAACCGGTAAATGAATGACAGTACGCGGCATTATAAACATTAATTTAGTTGCATTTCATTTTATTGCTATTCAAACTTGTCAAAACCATAGACAAAGAAATATTTAGAACACGTAAATTACTGTCTTATTTTAAAATGCCAGAATATCACGTGCAAGAAAACTAAAACAATTAGCGTTATTTCTCCGAAAATTGTGAATTTCGCGTTATTAGCGCGAAAATGTCAAAATACGCGTTTTTCACGAAAATGACGAAATTCGCGTTATCGCAATCGTGACATTTTTAGATACCCATGGATAAAAACTATATTCCGAGATTATAACCACTCTGTATACACATTAGTTCCCCATTTTTTAAAACGTTTTAGAAAAATTGAAAGAGAATTTTCCCCTTATATCGTCATGTCCACAAATAACATTTTCATTTTATTATTTACTCGAGTAGCGTACAAATACAATTACTAAAAACAACATAATCTATTATTACTATTTCTGCCCCCGCTACGGTTGGGATCACGGCGTGGGCGGTTCTGGGTCAGGGACATATTTCCGGAAGCATTCCGGTCTCTCACAGTACTTCCTGTTGACAAAAGTCAATCCTTTATGCATTGAAATGATGAGCTAATGAGGTAGTCCGCTTCCGGGGAAATTGCTCTACAACCCGAAAACACTCCAGAATTCAGAATACGCATTTCAGAAAGTTTATACGTAGTTAGTTTCAGGTTTCAGGAATTTATATACATAATTATGTACATCCATTATAAATGGAATAACAAAATATTTCGAAAGATTTAATTCTTTATAATAATAACACTAATACAAGTCATTCCCGATTAAATAAAAAATAAAATATCAAGATAATTATCTATATTAGCTCATTGGATAATAAAAGATTCCACCACTTCTATCTTCTCCGGATATGTGAAGTAAATACATATTACCACCTTAATCGGTAAAGTCCATTTTGGCATCTTCACAGGAGAAACTATAAACTGCTTCTTTTTTAAATTAAATTCATTTGTAAAACTTTGAGATATACTTTAGAACTACTTTACGTACATAATAAATATATAAATATTTATTTTTTTGTTTTATTAAGATATTTTTAAAACTATAGTGCAATTTTAAATTGTTTTTTATTATTTTTTATTAAATGTATGACGAATTTTAAGATTCAATCTAAGATAAAAGTTATGAATTGCAAATAAACCAAAAATTATTCTTTTTCGCAATAACGTTAATATTTTTTATGTTATTAAAACAATGGTTTTTTTTATTATTTCGTATTAATTTATTGGTTTATTTTATTTATTTTACCTGATACGATTTTTGGCCAATTATCATACAGATATGAAATTTTCGTAGTAACAATATAATTTAAATGCAAAATGATGAAATTCAATTCTCAATTTGTGAAAAAACGGACTAAATTACTTATTGAGGTTATATGCAAACATATATATTTTGAATTAAATTCAGTCGATTATAAAATTTTGAGGTTTATGCTTAACTAACTTTACAACACTTGTAAAATTGGTCACTGGTGAAATTTTAAAAAAACTGTATATATGCCACTGTGTTTTTTTTATACATTTAATGCAAGACACTAACATTTTGTCGAATCAAGACCTCGTTATCATTTAACTACGTTATAGATAACAAAATCTTAGAAAGAGTCAACGAAATTAGGAATCTCGGAGATTTGTTTGATACGCAATTAAATTTTGTAAATCACATACAACAAATAACTAATACAGGTATGAAGACACTGGGATTTATAGTTATAACTATCAAAGACTGATTCGCTGGAAGTTATTAAGTTAGAAAACAATCTGCACTTTCAAGAATACGCGCGCCCCGCCGACCGCCCGTGTCAAAACGTGTCAAAACAGGAACTTAAGGCGTTCTTAGACGATCATTTTTTTCGTCCAGTTTCCATCTGGACTGTCTTTTTCTAAGGAATTTCCTATAGAATTTTCCATAGAAAAAGACAACTCGCGTGCAATCTGGATGAAAATAGGTATCGTGTAAGAACGTCCTAAGTATGCAAAATGACACATATGTCATATTCAGATGTTGACTGTATTCTGCACAAAAAATATTGATGTGTGAGCAATGCGCATTCAAGGGAACACTCGTTTGTGTTCATGTCGAAAAAGGCCGTACCTTTCGGGACAAATCTGAAACATTGCAATCACTGCCACATGTTAGGTAGTAATTACCTCCATTTATTAGTACAACTTTATGAACGACATAAGTATCATATAATGACGTTCTTTCATGCAATTATGTGAATAAAAAATTTCAAATTTATGTATCTAGTAACTGACTTGTAATGTTCATAAATTATTTGGATACTTGATGTGGCTTAGTAGATCCCAACCAACATCGACTAAAGCCTTTATTATATTATATTTTTTAATATCAATTAATTCGCTGCTTTTCCTATCGCCTACATCTCTTATAGATGCTTCTTGATGTCGCCATTTTTCACTTACGACTCCATTACCTTTGCTCAACAATCCTCCCCTCCTAGTTTCACTAGGTTTTGGTTCAAACGTTTTGGAATGTCTAAATTTCTTATAACAGATATCTTGCCTTCGAACAACGTCTTAATTGTTCTCATCTCCCTCATTCTACATTCATGATCAATCCACGCTGGTCGACTGGCCCTCAATTTTAATTATTTTATTTTATTTTGGAAACAAACAGTACAAGTATAAAAGGAGTGGTGTACAAATTACAAGGTTCTAGAAAATTATTACATGGATCGGTACCGATGACATGTTTCTGTGTAATATCCAGTAAGTGGTTATGAGTATATACATTTTACCTGGTGGGGTTAGTACAATGCTAGGGAATGATACATGGTAAAGATAAAACGACATAAAAAATGTGTATAGTGCATAATTTATGTGTGAGAGAGTGAAGGTGTATGTGTACGTATTTGTCTGAATCGTACTATGTAGTGGAGAGTTACGAATGCGTTTCAAGTAATTTTGATTATGTTTCAATTAATTAATTAATTGGTTAAGTTTCAAGTTTTTTTTTTCTTAAATGACGGCTTTTGTATGCTGCTTTTTCTGAGGGTTGGATGGGTTGGATGAGAAGTATATCTTGTTTTTCTTTTACAGTAACTTGAGGGAAATAATTTCCCTCATGGCCTATGTCATCTTTGGGGATGGTGTTTGGAGGGTCTTTTAGAGGATAGGAAGGAGTGAACCTGGGTTTTAAAGAGACCCATTTTGTAGGACGGAGGAAATTCAGAGGCCGGCAAATCATTCTACAGCCGAGCTTTTGAACACAAGAACGAGTCGTAGAAATGACCCGTTCTCTTGTAACACATTTCAACCGTGTTGGGTGCGCGTTTGGCGTATTTCTCGACTGTGCACCGGTGCCGAAGGGATCAATGACACTAGTTCCTCAGAGCATCTTCCATTAAAATACCGGTGGAACAAGGATAGCATACCACCTGACGTCTATACTCCAAAGATTGCAATTCGTTTGTTAAGATAGGGGAATCTATTAAACGGACCACCCGTTTCTACATAGAGTCAAGGGTTTTTTTTCGGATATTTTAAGACTCCTCTTGCAATTTGTACAGGGTCAGCAGTTGTGTACTATTAAAGAATATGCGGGCTCTGTACAGTGCGCCCAGCTTCTGAGAGACTAACTTGACTCTGGCTTCGATGGAGCCCCTAAACCTGAGCTGGTCACTTAGGGTTACACCAAGCATATCAATGGAGGGCTTGTTGGGAATATTGCTTCAATTAAAGGAGACTAGATTGTCATTTCGATCCCTTTTGGATGTAATGAAAATTAAATTCGTCGAGGTTATTCTTACCCCAAGAGGAAACCCTCTCGAGGTAACCGTCCATTCTCTGCTTTAAAACCCTCCGAATCGTTGGATTTTGTGTGCCCTTTAGGGGCTTATCAAACAAAATGAAAAATTTTTTTTTTTTTTATTTCACATAAGAATCATCCTAAGGCTTATTTGCGTCCTAATTTGTGAAAGTAGTAACTACTGATTTACAGTCACTGTTAATAAATCTAGATTCCATCGTGTGCGACTAATTTTTTAGTATTAACTCGGCACAGGAGACCCAGAGGGAAATTATTTGCCTCAAGACCTATCTAATATTTGGGGGTGATGTATGTAGGGTATTTTTGAGGAAAGGAAGGAGTGAACAGACCTATTGAGTACAAGAACGAAAATACAATGGATAGATAATTGTATTTAACATGGTTCATAGCACCATAATCAATGTTAAACAATGGAGTTGTTTCCTACCATAGAATTTCATGTTATTTATAAATGTATCATATTAATTAGAGCAGGCTGAGGACAGAATTTTTAAAGTTTTTGAAAAAACCGAATGGTACTGAAGATACAGGTTGGCGCAAAACTACCGTTATGGTTTGGAGTGAAATGGCATAATCAAGCCGTTGTTGGTAGTCTATCGGCTTCAATTCTTGCACAAGCTGAACTTTATACGGGAACATGTGCAAGTGGCCAAAATCCTCTGAACGGACCTCCGCGATAGCCCCAGTTGTGCCGAACGTCTTCTTGTTGATGTTTCTGGACTGTCCTGCACACTATCCACAACACGTTGGATATTTTCTTCCGTGTGGACCGTACGTGGTCTTCCGCTACATGGAAAGTGTCTTACTGTACCATGTTGTCGAAAATTTGCAACCAGGCGGTTTATTGTTGGTGCTGAAGGTCCAGTACGCACATTAAAACGACGATAAGCACGCTGCGTCAAAACAACTGACCGTTGATTTTCAAAATAAAATTCAACAATTGTTGATCGCTGTTCTGTTGTGTAGTGTTCCATTTCAAATTCCCCAAGTTTTCTTCACAAATAAAAAATATAAATAAATTTAAAAAGTTATTAAACATTCAAACCATAACGGTAGTTTTACGCCACCCTGTATAAGCTGTCAAAATGGTGATAATCTCGCCGACCGGCCGATAAGCGTGTGATGTCACAGTTCATAAAATGACTGGCGCGGCCATAGATATTACAAGCGCGGCAGTATCCCTTACTGCCATTCGAATTGTGAATTGTACTGAATTGTAACACGTGAAGTCACGGGCACACTTTTTCCGAGTTCACTATGAAAGCTCAAAACTTAGTCATTTTTGAGACATAAACTAATTTTACTCTTATATCATACATTTTTATTAAAATAAATAATTAGGAGACCACCTCTTGACGTGGGCCTTTTTGGACTTTCAAATTTTACGGTGTTTTTTAATCATTAACGGCTTCCGGCTTTTACATAGTAAAACATAAAGTATAAGACATAGACTATAATGTGAACAAATATGTAAGCAACAAAGAGCCCTTATGGGCGTGTACAATATAAAGATGTTTTTCAAGAATTTCAATAATCGTCTATTGAAAATATGTAAAAATTAGGACTGATGAAAGGAAAAACAAAGAAAAAATATTATATATCGTACTGTAAAAATTGTGTACAGTGCCAGAGAACATTTCTCCCTCTTCCTGTGTCAACTGTGATTAGAGGTGCATAAATGTGGAGATAATCTTCTCTACCCAGTGAGCGGGCTACTGTATTGCTAGTGTAGGGCTTTTATTTATTTTTATTTCAAAGAATTGTAAACTGTCTTTTATGTGGCAGTGGCACTTGCTGATGGCAATCTCATATTTAAGCCTGCTCACTAAGGTAATGAAGGGTATTAGATGGAATTTGGGTGGAGACGGGGGGAGGGGGGTTGGTGCTGGGGGTCCAGCGGCCGAGGTTGGATATAGAGGGATTCGAGTTCGATTCTAATTTCGAGTAAAAGGTTTTGGTTAAATCCATTATATGTTTTCGGAGTGGAGAAATTTTCGCGCCCTCTTTAATTATGCTATTCCTAACGAACCAGGGACTTTTGGGTAAACTAAACTTAAGTTAATAATATTTCTAATGAAATGATTTATAATATTTCTATATATCATAAATATATTAAATTACTAAATACATCATTACAATAGGTAGATATAAACGTATAATATTTTATAGTAATAAATTTACAGAAGAATATCCACAGTGAGTATATAAAGGGTAAATAAATGAGTTTGTGAGTACATGTTCATTGTACCAGGGATACATTCGATATATATGTGATATGCGCATATACGATATATATATATATATATATTTATATTACCAAAGTTTTGAATTCTATGCAACGGAGTGTTAAAATGTGCGGCCGTTGCAGTATTGTTGCAATAGAACGGTAATGATAATCTTGTATTTCTGGCCGGTACATGAATATTTATCAGCTGAAATAAATCATTTTTTCAATTTTTTATTATGTGAGATTTTAAATAAAAACATAAGGTCGAGAATAATTTTTCCATCACTCAAATTTAATCAGTTGATTAATCGTAACAGATAGGTGTGGTTTAATTGTTCTCTCGGTATATTTAGTTCATAATTTATAATTGTCAGGAATTTGTTTTGAACTATTTATATTATGTAAGAACGTGCGTTGTTGCGTCGAGACCATTCGGACGAGTTATACTCAACCTGGCTCCTCGCTAGTGATGTGTTATTATATGTTAATATTCGTAAAATCTTTGTTAATTATAATTAAGTTTCGAATTGGCTCATAAATAATAAGCCACGTAAGCAAATTAGAACGCTTGCTCGATCCATATTTTCGATGTTGATTGTTACATATCAACCAATCAATCCACCTGTACTGTTCTCCCCGCGTATGTTTTAAGTATTTTTGCTGGAAAATAAAACAATACGTAATGTCATAATGTTCCATACATTATAAATGCTTCATCAAATATTAACTGGCCAACAACAGTGTCCACTATTGATTAAACTGAGTATGGTTGTTGTCACAACAATTGACTTTATTTTTAAGTTAATAAATAGTGAATTTATCAGGTAACTTGAATAATTCAAGCTTATAAATCTCATTTTAATATTTTATCATTGAAGAAGATATCTCAAAATATGCGACTGATACCTTTTTATTTTCTGTTTAGTTACAAATATGTTAATATCGATGATTCAACGATTTAATAATTATTGAAAAAATACTTGTTAACATACTTTTTTGTGTGATCCGCTCATACAAAGAAATTCATTACCTACATAACATAAAAAACACAAATAGATTCCAGAGTGGAACATACTCTCAGTATCGCCCTGGTGAAAGACCACCATTCAGAATTGAAGCGTTGCTTGAAATGGCTTTTAGCCGTGTTTGGTGACCAGATCTGAATAGCCAGGTATTTCCCCACCATCCTCTTCCCCTTCTCATTCCCTTCCAAAACACCATCAGCCACACAACATTCCCCAATTGGGGATGCCATAGTCTCACTGGCTCCAGACGGTTGTGAGCAGCAGACTCGTGTGCATTGGGGAACTCATGTAAAAAAAAAAAAAAATACGTTCACTTTATGTAAATGGTACAAGTCTTCTATTTGAAGGAACGTAATATAAGCGTACAGGTGGTGCTAATTTAAATAATTTAGAAGAAAAAAACTTTTAAATATTGAGATGAATTGTTTGTTGGCGGGTGTACACACGGAAAATGAAATGGAATACGTTGTTATTGTTGGTAAAACTCAAGTCCTACAAGAAACTTATAAAAATACTACAAATGTTTTTATTACAATAATATTGATTTGACCTTTAAATTTACAATACCAATTTATTGCGCATTATTTACAGCGCCCTTGAGGTGATTTTTCACAAAAACGGTGCTATACAAATCATCCAATTATTATTACTATTATTATTATTCAACCCGCCAACAGACAATATTCATCTCACTATATAAAAGCATTACGTGTTAAAAGTGATTTTTTTCCTAAAATATTTAAATGAGTGCCATCTGGGAAGAGGCGTATGTTTGGTAAAATCATATACGACTGTGTTACAAATTTGGATATCCGGAAATAATGCAAGGCTAATTAATGTACCTAAGCGTAAGAAAATAATGTATATAAGACGATGAATGAAGCAAAAAGTGTGTCAAAACAGAACTGTATGCCATCCTTTCTGCTCACCTCTTCAGATAAATGGGGTGATTTGTTTAAAACTTTTTTTATTATTTATTAATTAATTTTTTGATACATACATTCACACAAAGAAGGTACAAAAGTTATAATTTTTTTTTTTATACGTATATAATTTTTTTTTTAATATTCAAATATATATATACATCTGAATACATTTTTTTTTTTTATTTATTTATTTATTTATTTTTTTTTTTTTTTTTTTTTTTTTTTTTTTTTTATTTAATATAATAATTTTTTTTACAGAGAGTATATAAAAATAAGACATGATTCATATAGTGTAACAAAAATATAATATAGCTATTCCTCACCATAAAGAAACAAGGTTCTTGTGTTTGGTGAGTGATTATCGCTTAATTAATCAAATCATAACTTAAAATATTGTTGTACAATAGCAGGAAAATATGAATTTGTCGTGTAAATTTTGTAATTTATCACTAGTAATAATAATAGTATTAAAGAAAATGAAAAGAAAGTAGAAGAAAAGAAGAGAATCTAATAATAATAAAAATTAAAAAAAAAAAATTTAAATTGTTAGAGTAGTTTGAGGTAATTTTTTAATCTATGTTGAAATTCATGGATATTTTCTATAATTTTAAGATCAGATGGCAGATTGTTAAAAAAGTTATTCCTAGATATAGGTATGTGTTTTGCGTATGCTTAGTATTGAATGGCGGGATTTTAATGTTTTGTTGATACCTTGCGGATATATTAAATTGTAATTTATTTAACGTTTTTTCTTTAAAGATTTGAATAATTGCATATTTTTATAAATTTTATCTACTGTAGGTACATTGAATATTGTAAAAAGCTTTTCAGTGGAAAATGATGATGGTTTTTTTAAAATTACCTTTATTATCAATCTTTGAATTATTTTAAGTGGACTTAAAATATTATCATATGTTCCCCCCCAGCCAATAATTCCATATTGTAAAATAGACTGAACAATTGCATAGTACACTCTTTTTAGGTTTTCTAGTCTAAGAATATTTCTTAGTCTTATAAATATATATATACATTTTCTAATTCGTTTAACAAGTTCACAAATATGTGTTTTCCATTTAAAATGCTGGTCTATATATACACCAAGGTATTTAATTTTGGAAGTTGGACTAAGTATTGAACATGCTTGATTACAATTGATTATGTTGCAGTTACTTTGGTGTATTATAATTTTTATTTCTGGTTTTGATTTAAATTTATTGATAGAGAAAGGAATAAATTTTGTTTTTCCAGTGTTAAGGGAGAGTAGATTATTATCGAACCAATTTTTTAATATATTAATATCAGTATTTGCTAGCTTGTTAATAGAATTCCAGTCAGTACCTTCA
This sequence comes from Halesus radiatus, assembly GCA_022606495.2. Classification (NCBI taxonomy): domain Eukaryota; kingdom Metazoa; phylum Arthropoda; class Insecta; order Trichoptera; family Limnephilidae; genus Halesus; species Halesus radiatus. The sequence goes on from JAHDVE020008120.1 coordinate 221,575, forward strand.
ATTATTATGACAGTGTCGTCAGCATAAGATATTATTTTTCCGTTTAGCTTTTGCATGAATATGTCATTTACATAGATGATAAAAAGTAGAGGTCCCAGTACTGTACCTTGAGGTATGCCAAAATTACTTGTTTTTTATGACTAAGTACCTCGTTTATTTTTACCACTTGAGGACGTTTGAAAAGATAGCTTTTTATCCATTCCAGAGCTGTATTATTTATTCCAATGTTGCTTAATTTAATTATAAGTTTGTCATGAGATATGCTATCAAACGCTTTTTTGAGATCTATAAAAATTCCAAGGCATTTTAGTGATTTATCTAATGAAGTGTGAATAAGGCTAGTTAATTTTGAAATTGCATCCTGTGTGCTTCTACTTTCCATAAAGCCGAATTGATTTTCGTGAATTATGCTATTACATTTTATAAACTGGTTAAATCTTTTTTTTACAAGTTTTTCAAAAATTTTTGCAATATTTGAGATTACTGAAATGGGACGGTAATTATTAACATCTTCGGGATTACCAGACTTAAATATTGGAGTTATGGTAGTTTGTTTGTAATTACATGGAAATACTCCGCATTGGAAACTTGTGTTGATTATATGCATTAACGGTTTAGAAATTTTGTTTTTAATATTTTTTAAAATGTTAATTGTAATTCTATCAAAACCTGGGGCAGAGCCTCCTTTCATGCCGTTTATAATAGTTACTATTTCGTCCTCTGTGGTGAGTTGAAATGTTGACATTTTATTTTTAACATCAACATTACAGTCTGGAATTGTTATATTTGGATCTTTGTGTATGAGATTCGCAAGATTTTCTCCTATATTTGAAAAGAATTCGTTAAATATATTTGCAGCTTTTAAAGGGTTCTCTTTGCAACATGTTTTCGAATTATCATGAATAATAGAGCTGATTTCATTGTTCTTATACTTTTTTTTGTCCATTATCTCATTTATAATCGTCCATACTCCTTTGTCATTTTCAACCTGTATCAACTTCTGTTTATAATAGCTTTCTTTTGTATGTTTTATGATATATGAGAGTTTATTTTTATATGCTTTAAAATGTTTCTGTAAATGTTCATTATTTGGTTGTTGATTAGTTAATCTATAACGAGCTTGCTTATGACGTACGGATACTATTAAACCGTGAGTTATCCATGGTTTTATAGGTTTGAAGTTAGGTAGTTTGGATTTGGATATGACATTATTTGTTGAGTCATTTATGAATTTAGATAATTTTTCTTCAAACATTTTACAACAAACATTGACATCATTACATTGATATAAATCAAGCCAATTTTCTACTTCTAATTTACATTTTAACGTATCCATGTTAAGTACTTTTTTTGAAACATTTTCTTGTTTAAATGGTGGAAAAGTTGGATTACAGAATTTATAATTGAATATACATGAATAATGATCAGTGATAGTTGTATGAATGACAGCGGATATAATATTTTGGATATCAGAAATATTTGTAAATATATGATCTAAACATGAAGGTCGTTGACCTCGAACGTTTCTAGTATATGAATTTATGCACGGTAAATAATTAAGTTCCGCTAACATGTTTAGGTAATTATCTTTATCCTTACTAGAGTATTCTTTTGCAATATTTAAGTTCATATCTCCAACAATAATATTATTTTTATTTCTAAAATTTAATAATATATTTTTTAATTCATTTATAAATTGTGATATTACTGATGCATGAGTGCGATAAACGGCAATAATATTATAATATTTATTTTGGTCTTTAAACTCAATATTTAATAGGTTTACATTATGAAAATTGTGTATTTCTTTAATGTTGAGTACATTATAGCGGTTAGATATGAATATTGCAATACCACTGTTTTTGTTTAACTTTGTTGTTGTTGTATAGAATGAGTACCCCGCAAGATTATAATTCAGTTCGCCGGCGGAATGTGTTTCTGTTAACACTATAACGTCCGGAAAATAATTTAATGTTTTTAAAGATATTATTAATTCATCTAAGTTCTTTTCGATACTTCTTATATTAGTATGAAATAAGGTAAATCCTTTATCAGAGCAAATTAGATTTAAATCTCTTATGGAGTGGTATAATCTTTCTTCTATAAATGTTTTTTTATCTAAAGCATTACATATAAAATCAGTCATTTTGAAGTTAGTATGAGGAGATATAATTTACCATATTTATTCATAGTCGATGCGCTCTCTAGCAATTTGAAGCATTTTTTGCCGGTAAAGACATTTTATACTGTCAACCCGGTGTTCGGTGGAATAGTTCAATTTAAATCTTTTATTTTGCACACAGCAATTGTTGCAAATTGGGTTTATTTCTCTGTTTTCGCATTTCGAGAGTATATGTTCCTTAGTACAATGGGGGCAAATGGGTGGCTGCGTCCTGTCGAGACATCTTTGGGCTGTATGGCCGAACTTAAGGCAGTGATAGCATTGTGTGAGTGGGTTACAATCTTCGACGTACACTCGTTGGAATTTTATATTTATTTTTTTTTTTGTCTAATAATATTCTTCTTACTTTTCCGGCTGTTTGTATGATGTAGTTTGTGGTATCGTTTACATAAACCTACGTATAATGTATATAAAGCAAAAAATTCCACACAGCCAACACCAGTGCGTGGATATACCTGGTATCAGTTAGTGGCAGTAAAAAATAAAAGTAGTTTCTTTTTACAAGGAATCAATTTTTTTTAAATTTTATAGCTGTTTATATACATTCACTCACATACACATCTATATTCCCTATCTATATCTTTACAATTTCATGATCATGTAGTCTTTATCAAGTAGTGATGGTTAATTAGTTAGAAAATTGTGAATTATTATTTTTCTTTTCTGCATATTTTGTATTAATTATTGATTTATAATTGTGCTTTCTTGGAAATCGTTGATTAAAAAATAAAGATATGAAATTAAAATATTTTAGTTTTTATACCTACATAATATATAGTCGTGTGTGGTCCTAAAATAGAGTTTGTACCTTCTTCGTCACCTTTTGGCATGCGGTCGGTATTCGAAATGAGTCATACTGGGAAATCCAACTGACTCGTATTAGAACATAGCTGTTTGTGCACTTGATGAAAATTCCTACCAACCATCAGGCAAATTTAATATGAGGAATGCTTTCATTTCTCGCAGTTCTACCTGTATTGCAGAAGCACTCGAAAAACGAATTCCATTGGTGCAATAAAAACTTGTAACAAGAAGGGGAAAGGGTGGCAATACTGGCAATAGTCGGAAATTTGACGTTTTCACTTAATAATGCAGAACACACAAAGTTGTGGTAAATTAAAAAAAAATGTCTGTAATTTTAAATATAAATTTACAATTATGTCAGTTAAAAGGTATTTTAATCGGAAAAATTACATGATTTTTTTTCAAAGAATAAAAGCGAATATTTTTGTACTGGAAAAAAACGTTAAATCGATTTTGAATTATAATAATATTATTGAATTTAATGAAGAAGTTTGAAGTTGATACAAAACTTAAATGCTTGATTTCTCCAAACAGCGATTTTAGAGTTAGCGGTTTTTTCCAGTATACCCATGAAATGGAAAGTGAAAATTATTTTAAAGAGGAAAGAAAAATGGAAGGGAATGCAATGAGTGCTAATCCATTCTCTGGTTGTGGGGGTCTGTGGTGAATTTTTATTATTCGTACTTCGCAAGAATCCTAACTGTCCGGAACCAGTGGGACTATGGCATCTCCTATTGGGGTATGTTGTGACGCTGGTGGGAGTGGGGAAGAAGATGAGGGAGAGAAAGGTTGGGAAGTAGCTAGGTCACCAGCACGATACTGAGAGAATCTATCATTATTATTGTGTCTGCGCCAGGAAGTCCTCGATCTTGCCCAAGGTTATAAATCTTGGACTTGGGATGAAATGAAATATATCGAGAATATTTTGACGAATATGGGGTGATTAGTACTCGAACTAGATAAAAAAAAAACAATATCGTTGTTAACACTAAGTGTATTTCTGTTGATAATTCCAATAATCTAGCGAGGCTTGATTCTCACTACAGTAAGTTAGTGATGGCTTGTGATTTACTGAGAATTTCGTGAGAAAAGAAGAAAGAATTAGGTAGCTGGTATTATTTATAAATTTGATATTAGGAAAGCATAGAATGATGCAATGAATTCCCTTTTTTTTGAGATTTATTGACTATGATTTGATTGGGTTCACACTGAGTAAATTCTAACACGAAGATGCAATCACATACTAAATTAAACTAAAAAATGTTAAACAAAGAATAACATTAAAATGAAAAATACTAATAATTTAAATGAAATGATGTTACTGTGACACTGAACACCTTGCTACAACCTCCAATCATTGTTTCATTCTACAGGTTTTCCAAAGATTCTTTGGTGGTCGACTAAACGCTAAGATGATTTAATCGTGTGAAACGTGTGGCAGGCTGCAAAATAAGAAGAAAATTTACGATTTGATAATGAATTAAAGAAGTAGTTTAGAAAATGAAACAAGCTAAAATGATGACACGGATCAGAGGGTTGGGGCTCTTAGCAATATGTACTATGCACTTTCTGCATATTCCGGGGCAGAAATTTCGACTTGACTTGTGATGTGAAGTCACCGCAAGCTTCTAATCTGCATATTTACAGAAACAAATCTCATGAATATGCAGCAACAAGCCAGTAGTTGCCACAAAGCTGAGGGTTCATTGAAACGTTATATCTTCTCTGCATATCCCTGGGGGAAATACGTTAAGTCAGCCAAGCCACCGAAATAATATAACGGATTATGCATATAACCAGGAGCTTGGATTAACAGATTGCGGAATGGCAGATAATTGAATCTGAAACCCGGTAATAGGTTATATTGTGTGAACATATTGCGTATAGCTTAGCATCAGATATATCCCCGAGGGGAAACCATAAGATCGAAAGCCTCGGAACATCAAGACATAACGTAAGGATAAGGTTGCTTGGGATGAGAAATACTGTCCCCGCCAGGAAGTCCTCGATTTGTCCGAGGTTGTAAATCTTGAACTTGGAATTGATGGATTGAAGATATCGAGAAAATTTTGAAGTGGAAGGGTTATTGTTACTGAAACTAGATAAAAACACTATCGCTGTTAACACCGAGTATATTTCTTATATAATTATTTATAGTAAGTTAATGAAGGCTATCGTCTACTGAAAATATTGTATGACAATAAGAATAAAATATGCAGTGGAAGTTATTTACAACTTTGACATCGAAACCATCGACAGATACAGATGAATTTGAGAAAATTTCTATTTTTGGCTCCGTTTGCTGCACTGAATTAAGAACTGATATCTACTATAAAAGTGCAGCCACATAAGTTAAATGATAGTAAGAAAGAATAACATTGGATGAAAAATACTAATAATTAAAACGATTATCTTGCCGTACATACTAAACAAAGAGATACATTTACAAAAATTCACGTCGAAAAAAATGGTGGTTGACAATATTTGTCTTTAATTAAAGGTACAATAAATATCTAGTACGGAATAAAAGTTTTTTTTTGTTGTTTTAAATGATTTAGGCGATTAAAGAAATAATTTTACATAACTTTAGAGGCAACTTTTTGCGGGTTTATGGCTTTTTTTTAATTGTCATATTTGCTATGTAAATGATTACATAAAATAATATTTAAAAAAAACCAAAGGTCTTAAAAAACGTTTTTTCGGATCGATATTTTAAATTATGTACGGCAAATTTGTGTTCCAATGTAAATTTATCGTTGTTAAATTGAATTTAAGTCATTATTATAAACAATAATTATTAGCCTGAAACACTCATCCAAATTGAAAAAAAACCTTTCCGAGCAAAGATAAATGTCGCCGACAGTACTCGAACCTGCACCCTTCTGATGTCCGGTATATATCTTTGCTCGGAAAGGTTTTTTTCAATTCGGATGAGTGTTTCAGGCTAATAATTATTGTTTATAATAATAATTGTTACCCTTTGCGCTATGCACAAAAATCTTGTCTTAAGTTTTTAAGAACTTTAGTTTATCAATTAATGAATTTAAGTCTTTTATTTTCCTTATTATATTCTCATAGCAGAGGGGGTAATTTTTATTTTTAAATCACCTTCAGCCTCTAAATAATTGCTAAAGATGCCTCTGAAATCGTGAAAATTCAATTTCCCTAATAACCTTTATTTTGTAAGTTCAAAATATTTCAAAAAAATACTCAAATCCAAAATTAAGTTTTCTATGAAACAGGCCTCGCAGCCGTTCCTCTTAATGTAATGTTCGTTTAATGTCTTTATAACATACTAGTTGAAGTAGCCGGCGTTGCCCGAGATTATGAATGGTTTGGAGTCAAATTTTAAGCTCGTGATGTAATACCCCTACCCAAAAACTTTCGCCTTATTTAGAACGTCAAATGTGCAAAATTTTATCAAGTTCTGAATGAAACTGCAGATTTGTATGAAACACAAACTCATCCACCCACAGACACTCTTCTTTATATATTATATAGAAGATTATAGTACAAATTGGGAAAGCGGAATAATAGTCAATAGACTGTACTTAACGCAATGTATTATCCCAAGTAACAGGTGATGTAGAAGAGACGTTGGACAACCGTTCACATTTTTTTATGGTCCCTTCATTTCGCTTTCTTATGGCGTCTCTTTCATAGTAGACTTCAATCACATGATTTTTACCATTAAATGACCTAAATTTCCGGGACACTCTATTTCTTCCCCTCTGCTGTGTGTGCTGTGGATAAACTTGTTTAAAAATCGATTTGATATATGTTATGCTTGCATTAAATTTGACACTTCACTTGATATTCAAGACGACAAAAATTGAATACTTTCTCCTCTCGCTACCCCTTAGATCTTGATTCTAAAAATCTTCCACATGGATAAACTTGTGTAAAAAATGATTAGATTTTTTTGTCTGCATTTGACACTTCACTTGATATTCATAAAGACAAAATTCACTACGTGCTTGATTCACGTATTCGGTAGGGAAATTATGCTAAAAATGGCACGTATACGTCCTCGAGCTTGTGGTTTCACCACTATCGACCCCCGTAGTGATTCCATGAACTCCCTTGCGTACTTCATGTCATCGATACATCGTAGATATCAGAACTCCGGTAGCATGAAGATTATCCTCTGCATATACACATACTATGGAGTAGGCTTTTAGCTAATATAATCAAGGGAGTTGGGCCATGAAACATTATTACTATGGAACCAGTCTAATAATGTTTCATGGAAAATGCAGTCAAAATCATTCACCAATACCACTGCAAATCGCATATATGCACAGCGTCGCTCCACCATTGTTTCTACCTATAAACTCAACGTATCCCTTCCTCTTCTCACACAATTACCAGTAATTATAAGCCGTCACTTTAAAGAGATTTAAGTCTCGCTAACAACCTTAACAACCAAGTGTTTTTATCTAACGAGTTAACAAACCCATCTGCTACAACATTCTCTTTTTAAAAAATCCTTCATCACAAATCCAAGATTTACAACCTTGGGCCAAAACGCTGACTTTTTCTTCTTCTTCTTTTTATATGTGAGTACCGCATAAGAATCCTAACTGCTCCCAACCGTTTGGAGCCAGTGAAACTATGGCATATAAAATCGGGGTATGTTGTGAGGGTGAAGGTAGTGGGGAGGGGAAGGAGATGGGGAAAGTTAAGTTAGTAAAGTACCTGGCTATTCAGATCTGGTCACCAAACACGACTAAAGCCATTTCAAGCAACGTTTCGATTCTGAGTGGTGGTCTTTCACCAGGGCGATACTGAAAGTATCACTCGGGAACGTTCCGCAAATCTTCTATATATTATTTTTAATTAATTAATTATGAAACAGCATAAATTAATCAAATAAAATTAGCTTGCGCCCGCCGGGATTTGAACCCGCGACCTCTGATCCGCGAAAACTGGATCGTAACCACTCAACATCTCAAGTTACCCGCCGGGTAAGTATGGTCATGTATAATATTATCTGCCTGTAATATTATTAATAACATGTACTCGTATACTTTGACGCGGCATCACGTTCATTGGTCAAATTAATTGTACATATAGTTCGGTATTGCAGATCGATGAACCGGCGAATGCAATTTATTAGCCTTATAATAATAGATTGTCAATGGTTAGTGATAAGATAGAACATGGAAAAAAGAAATCATTTGTACACCGCTCTTAAGGTGATTTTTTAGAAAAACAGCGCTGTTCAAATCATCCAAATATTATTATTATTTTTAACGGAAGTCGCCACTTTGAAGCAGACATTCGTTGTCCTAGCCGTTTTGACGGTCGGCACGCTTCCACACCATATTTCCCTTTGTTTCTATTATCTATGAGTTGGCTCGGTGTATGAAGCCATTGTGACGACCCCCTCGGGTTAAATCGGGATCAAGAAAAAAAGAAAATCATCATGCATAGGACGATTAAAAAGTAATCGACAAACAAATAATATCGATACTTAAGCCGGAGACCAAGTAGGCCAATAAAAATTACAGTTAACGGCAGCAATATACAGCAAGAGCGGGAGCAATAACTCTGACGTTATTGCTTTTTCCGCATTCAATTCAAAACAGGTATCAGATATTCACGGAGGGTTGAAAGGTTACCTCGGAGTTGCGGTGGTTTAGGGCAGTTTAGTTCTGCTCGATTAGCGGAAATTCTCGGGTGCAAGTTCCGGTCGCGTCCATAAAAAAAAAAAATTTGTGTTCTTTTCTTCATATTTTTTTCTTTCAAATAATGATTATTTCAATACGTAAACAAGCTATGAACTATTGGTAACTAAGCGATTGTTATTACTGGTTTTACAAAATAACTTCGTTCGAGATTTGGAAATAATAATACTAGATGTTTTCGAAAATACAAAAAAGTAATGCAATAATTATTATGATTAAAATTTACTTTAATAGTTTCAACCCCTGTAACGAAAATCATGTTCTTCTTCCTAAAACTTCAGGTATACTTTGGTATGATAAATAAATAATAATTAGGTACTTTATCCCTTGTCCCTAAAGGTCACGGACAGACGTAGGACCCACGAAGGAAATTGTGTACAAATACGGGTGCATTAGTCATATTGATAAAATACTAGCTGATGTATACCCGGCCTTGATCGGGTTTAAATAATGTTGTGAATTATTACTTGTCATTAGGGTGCCATAATTGATTTGAAAACGAAAGTAACTATCTCCAAATAAAAAAATATTGATTTGAATATTTTATTTCATTCCAAAGAAAAATATATCTAAAACACAAAGTGCTCAAGTAGGTACCTACTCGTATTTTCCATTATGAAAATATTCTACGTAAAAAAACCTTCTTCTTTTAAATATGCAATCTGTGGCTAACCGGAGTGAAGACTTATGGGCTAAACTAAATAAAACATGGCGAGTTCAATATTTTTCATACTAAATTTTAAAACGTTATAGCAACTGTTTTACATATTGGATTTCATTGTGCTATTTTCAGCGAAACCGGTCCAGTGATTTTCGAGAACATCGAGGATAAACAAACAAAGTTACAAACTTACATTGATTTTTATATATATAGATGTATTAGACAGCCTACCTACTTATATCAAAATCACCTTAAAGCCGGGACACTAAATCTTATTTATTTTAAAACGATTAATTTTAAAAATTTAAAAAAAAATTTTAAATACATAAAATGACCTCATTTTGGGTATTTCATAGAAGTTAAAAGGCTAATTTGATTCAGGGTCGGGCCTTGAGATTTGGGTAGTTTTGGTTTAAAGTATTTAGCCTAAATGCAACTCGATTGCTGGAGGTCCACGCAAATTTTTACCTTAGTTACGTTCGAAACGTATGAAAAAGTCGATCAATTTCGAATGATTTGATATTATAATTGGCTACACAAATACGGTTCGACCCATAATAAACCCTATTGCAGAACGAGATGTGAGAGAACGCGAGTCGAAATTGGACGATTTGAAAAATAACAATGAAATTAAAGTATTAATGTGTAGATGATAACCCAAGTGGTAAATAATCTTAGTATCGCCCTGTTTAAAGACCACTATTCAGAATCGAAACGTTGCTTGAAATTGCTTTATCGGTGTTTTATGACCACAGGTACTTCCCAACCTTCCTCTTCCTCGTATCCTTCCCTACAGCCTCAAAACATACCACAAATATCGGTGACGGTATATTTCCACTGGCCTCGGAAATTAAGGAGTCTGGTGCGGAATTCAAGTTTAAAAAATTGCCGTCTTGTAGTCTCTAGTTGCGCTGATGACCTATGAATTCCAGACGGCAAAAGCCTGTGCAGGATTCATTGAAAACACTCAGCATTCCAGAGGTTTAAATAGGAATTGTGAACAGATTTTTTGCACTACAGTTTTAAATATTATTTACAAAAACTCGTTTCTATAGTGCACCAAATATTTTGTTTTCATTTTAATTTAACGCAATTATTTTTAGTAAAAAAACTATATGCACTTTAACCCCAAGTTTACCTGTATATTTACCGTTTCTGATAGAAGGTATTATTGTATCTATTACTATCTGTACGCCATAGCACATTCCACTTGAATACTTTCAGAAACAATATTGCCTACTTTAATTCTCTGTCTCATATTGTGCTAATTAATGTAGACAATTTTGTCGATAATCTGTACAGTTTCAGAATATAATAACCTGCCATAACATAAAAATATGTAACAATGATTGGGATAATTAAATTATGTATCACTTGTATCTCTCTGTGTGTCTCTTGTTTCTATTGTATTAGGTATCATTGAGTGAGTTTTTGTAATTTTATGTTGTGTGTATCCTTTGTCTGATTATTTGTAATTTTATGTAATTTGTGTATATTAACAGAGTTTTTTATAACTGGATTGTTCTCACTTATGTGTCATCTGTAAAAATTCAATTTAAATAAATAAATATTTATTCGTTTGATTGTTGCCAAAATGTAAGTAATTCAGTGGTTTGTGGATTATGTAAAATGAAGCACTTGCTTCAGTGGGTTATTGAATTGGAATAATCGTACATTCCTGAACTATGGGATGCTCTCCGTGAAGTAACTATATAATATTTTATATTATATTATATATACATTATGTTACATGTCTTTGGAGAAAATTACTCTCGTTACGAAAAGACGTTTTCCTTTTACTTTCGAAGTACCTTACACTTCAAAAATGAAAAATTTGGTAGACAGAATTCCGGAGGTGTTTATTATACGAGGAAGTTGGCTTTTCATGGCAGTGAGATGTCTCGATATTTGCACCCCTATATCCTGGAATTTATTATAAACTAGCTAACGTGTACCCGGCTTTGCTCGGGATTTTTTGTGGTTCTGTCTGGTTTGTCTATTAGGCACTCTTAATTGAATTCGTTCAAGTAATTCAGAGCAATCTATCACATGGGTGGCTATTTTTTGTAAAAACAGTACGTGTGCGGAAGTTCTACAGCTTTCTAGTGACGAAATCCAGAAAAACGCTTCTGACTCCTCATGACTCAAGTAGGGACGATGGCCCGGTAAAATCACGGTTGTAATTTCTCAATCCTTTCTGTATGTGATATGTACCTGGGATTCCAGACTTGAGAGGCATACTCCAAAGAACTGCTTACATACGCGAAGTACATTTTCATTGTGTTTACCTTTTTAAAATGTTTGCAGGTTCTGAGTATAAAGCCAAGTATCTTGGAAGCTTTTGCAACCATTGATTCGATATGGCGGTCATAAAGTAACTTTTGGTCTAACACCACTCCCAAATCCTCGGCCTCCGTCATTTTCATCAGTACGTGCCACTAACGGCATATTCAAAATAAACAGGATTTTTATTTCGAGTGAATCTGATGGCGCCTTTTTTTTAAATATTTATTTCAAGGTTGTGTTGTGCACAATAAACATTTAGACGATTTAAATTTTCTTGCATGATGATACAGTCATTGGTGCACGTGACAGGAGAAAATATTTTCATGTCATATGCGTATAATAATGTTGTAGAGTAGTAAAAATATTTTCCAGTGTCATTAATATAAATGTTAAAGAGTAATGGTCCCAATAAGGATCCTAGCGGTACTCTCTCCTTGGCTGCGGTTTTGCTATATAGAACGAAATAACATACAGTACAAATCCATGTTGGTTAAAATTGAGTTACGATCTCAAGGAAGCAAACATCCGGTCATACATATTTTTTTCGAAAACCTTACTGAAAATACAATGCCAATATCTAAGACCTATAATTTTGTACGTCAGATTTTTGGCCATTTTTGAAAATGGGAGTTACAAATACTGTTTTCCAAGTGTTTGGCACTATTCTCACTTTAAGGGAGTGACTGAAAAGGATGAATAGTGGTTTAGATAGGCTGTGCACACATTTGCTTATGAAGAAAGGGGAAATTTTATCTGGACCTCCAAATGTTCAAGGTATTTCTGTATATGATGCTGGTCGACTTCAACATTATGAATGCTGGCAACTTAGGGCTTTTGAGTTATCTGGTATAATCTGGGAGCTTCGAGCATTATTTTTGTAGAGAGAGATAACGTATTTGGAGAATAAGTTGGAGATATCAGACCCATTTTCAGCTTATTCATCGTTGAATACCATAGATTTTGGAGTTGGACTTAAGAGGAACGGCTGCGGTGCCTGTTTCATACATAACTTAATTTTGGATTTGAGGCCAAAATACCCATCCAAACTGAATGATGCATTTTTTTAATTGTAAATATCTAGTATGGATTAAAAGTATTTGATTTATTTTTGTTTTAAATTATGAAGTATAGGCCATTTAAAAAAAAAAGTTTTCAGAATTTTAGATGCAACTTGGAAAATTATTTGTGGGTTTATCGGATTTGTTTTACAATATATTATTACGTAAATAAAAATATAAAAACAAAACAATTATAAAAATAACGTTTTTCGGGTCGATATTTTAAATTGTGTACGGCAAATTTGTGTTCCAACGTAAAGTTGTCGTTTTTAATTTAATTTAAAGGCCACCATAATGCTTATTTTAATAAGAAAAAATATATATTTCATTATATTTTCAAAGCAGACGGATGAGAAGTAATTTATTTTTGTTTTAAATTATGAAGTACACGCCATGGAAAAAAATTAATTTTCAT
>JAHDVE020008121.1:0-21356 GCA_022606495.2 Halesus radiatus
TCAAAGCCCACGATCGTACGCACTGTCAACGTTTGCCACACCAGGTACGTTCCGGCGCTTCTTTGCGATACAGCTGCATTTTGATTATTGTCGAAATTAATAGACTCGCCCCAAGTACCATTCCAACCCCTGGAGGCAATGGTCACGTGACACCCATTTTGTCACCAGCCTAGTTCACATGCCATCCACGTTTGTTTTGCGTGATTTTGGCTGCGGTAAGCAAATTACAAAACATTTATAAAAAGAGTCAAACTAAATACTCTTAACAAAATATTCGGTTTTTTTTAAAATACCCAAATCTTTTTACTTATTCGCTGTTTTACTTAAATTGGCGGCACGCCTAGCTCACTCTTCGCCCCCCTTAATTTTGGTTTCTTTGCCTTGTGCGTTAGAGCGTCTCTATGTATCATTTGTTCTGTGGTGGATGATTTTTTTAAAGGAAAATAAGGAGTCAGTGTGTCCAGGAGTGACGGATGTACTAATCCATCCCTCCTACTGCATTGCAAAGGCGATGAGTTGAGAGAGTCCGGCTCACCACGCAGCTGGTGGACAGACGCTACCGCCACCGAGACCTGATCAAACCTCACCATATGAACCCGGGCACCCCTGCTAAGTCACCTGCCGTAGTGAACCACTCGGGGTGACCTATGGCAGAGGATTTCAATAGGGAGATGTTTTATGAAATTTCCAAAATATTTGTGCTTATTTTTATGACATGCCAAATCTAGTAATTATATATCGATGTTTAACCCACAGCAAAAGTAACTTAACCTAACTTTTTCACCATTCTTTTTCCAGTGCATCCAATGTGACGAAACATTCCTAGACGAAGACGCACTGCAAAAGCACGTGGAGCTAGTGCACCATAAGTTGCCACTGCGCGATCACACATGCAAGTTCAGCGGCAAACAGTCTACGCTGGTCGCCAACCTAAAGAGACATATCGCCATCTGCTCCGAAAGGTGAGATATCACTGAACCGATAACCCCTAGAAGTGTGATGTATCTGACCACTTAGCAGGTTGCTAAAAATTTTTTTTAAAAAGAAACAAACTTTCCCAAATTACGAATAGCCCGACAATATTTGATAATCTCCGACTACCACCACAGCAAGAGGAAGTTGTTGCTTGTGTTGTGACGGAGGACTTGGCCAGCAGAGGAATTGAATTAACGACGCCTGGGTGGGACCTAGACACGACGCCAACTTGGCCACTGACCGATGATTTATTTGTAAATTCTATACGGGTAGTTAGGAAATTGTATAAGGTTTAAAAATATAAAAATCCTCAAACTGAAACCCTTAAATACGTCTCAAAATGTATGAAAATAGGTGCAGTTTGAAAACCAGTGAAAGTGATTTTTAATATTTCGTCAAAAAAATTCCACTACGTATTTTATTACGGTTTGAGGATTATTGTCTTTTGAAAACTTTTACATTTTCCTAATTACCCGCATAGAATTAACGGATAAATCATTTGTAGTATTTCTTGAGTTAGCAACCTGCAAAGTGTGTATTTTTCGGTGCCGACCTTTTTTTTTGATGTTTTTGATAATGTTAGATCAATTTATCTAGAAGTGAGGAAAAATTAAGTTACTTCGGGCACACTCATATGCGCTCAACACATTTCTTTCAGCTTTTCTCTTCAGTGGATAAAGTGCCTCATAAGTGAGATTCTACTGTACGAGGTGTGTTCAAAAGAAAAGTGTACATTCGATTATCGATTTTTTTTGTTGTTATTTTGGTACACATATGTTTATCATATGTTAACATTATCAGCCATTTTGGATTAGTGGTTTGTTTTTGACAACTGGAAAGGTTAGTCACGTTTTTGTGTGTTCTTCGATTTTTTACTTTTGAAAAAAAATGGATCAAAGAATATATTAAATTTTGCGTTAAAAATGGAATAAAGTGCTCCAACGCACTTAAAATCTTGACTGTGGCATTCGGCGAGTCTACTTTGTCTCAAAAACTGTTTATAAGTGGTACAAGCGCTTTACAGAAGGCAGAGAAGATGTTAATGACGATGAGCGTCCTGGAGTTGCAACCACGTCAACAAACGAAGAAAACATCGAAACAGTGAAGAAAATGGTTTTGGAAAATCGTCGAATCACTATTAGGGAAGTTGCAGAGGATGTTGGCATATCAATCGGCTCATGCCATGCAATTTTCTCAGATATTTTGGGCATGAAACATGTGGCAGATAAGTTTGTTCCGAAATTGCTAAATTTTGAGCAAAAGCAAGGTCGCATTAGTATCGCTCTTTCGATTATTTGGCCAAAAACAACACCGTAATCATGTCTCAACCACCGTATTCACCGGATTTGGCTCCCTGCGACTTTTTCCTATTCCTGAAACTGAAGAGACCAATGAAAGGAAAGCGTTTTGCCACAATTGATGAGATAAAGTCAGAATCGAAGAACGAGCTGACGGCCATACCGAAAAGCGCATTCCAGAAGTGCTTTGAGGATTGGAAGAAGCGCTGGCATAATTTCATTATATCTGAGGGGAGTTACCTTTAAGGGGAGAAAATGGATATTGATGAATAAATAAATACTTTTCGAAAAAATTCGAAATTCACCTTTTCCTTTGAACACACCTCGTATGTATGGATTTCAGAGAAGTTGATATAGCCTTTTGTAATCACCTAAAATAATTGACCGAATTCACCGAAATATTTAGATTTAAAATGTGCATTTTAAATAATAGGAATTCCCAGATTAGACCGGCCATAAAATAAATTTAGTACAAAGGCTAGCCGAACCTATTGTTAGGAAAAATCGTAACTAAAATAATATAATCTTAACTGCTATTTTGGGAAAGCCCGCAATTCCGTTGGAATTTTATGAGACGGCAATAAACACCTCAAAGGAATTGAGCCGAACGACGGAACAAAGAGCCGCTGAACAATGCGGGTTAAAAGATAATACCTACAGGTAGGCAGGAGACGGAAGGACAGGGGGCTCTAGGAGACAGTCGATTGCCAGAGTCCGCCCAGGACGGAGAGTCGAGTGAAAGTCTTCCACCGAGGAAGCAAGAGTCCGCCCAGGACGGAGAGTCGGTTGCAGTAGTCCGCCCAGGACACACAGCCAAGTGAAACCTTCCGCCCAGGAAGGTTCCTATTCTCGCTCCTTGGAGAGGCCGCCCAGGTCCTCTACGCTCTACGAATTCTACGCTTCCATCCCAGAAGGAAGTAACTGATCTTCGCCCTTCGGAGATCAACATCGGAGACCGCCCAGGCCTCTGATTATCGCCGCGTTGCACCTACTCCCGATCCGGAGGTACACGAATACGTAGTGCGAACGCGAGGACTCTACATACAACGCAGCCACTGGACCCTGGACATCCATCAATCACCAAAAAGGGAAGTGCCTGACTCTAATCATAATTCCTCCCACAATGTCAGCCAGTGAACCTCTAATTTTAACTACAAAGACTTTAAGAGTAGAATTAAGTAATTGCGTATCTAGTTTTATTGAATTTATTATGTCTAATTAAGATTTACTGTAGTTTTAAGACTAACCCCACGTAAATAAAAATAAATTAATTGTAACTACCTAAGATCGCTTTTCTATTCCTCCCGTTTTGCGTTATTCCTAGAATAATACCTACTGCCCGACGCACCGTCATATCAAAGTTATTGCGGGAATCAATTTTTTATCTTTTAAAAAATAAGACAATAACTTTGTTCACATCACTTTTATTTGGTATGTACTTTTGCCGATGGGGTTTCGCTTCTATATTTCAACTTCAAGGTTTGGGTAGGGTCTTTCTAGTAATTTCTATGACTTTTTTTGAGAATAGTTGTCAGTTCTTCTTCTGTTAATTCCTTAAGCCAAGTTTTGCTGGACTTAATGCAATTATTGATTGAATGACTTTTTTTGATATTAAGTGGGAGTTTGTTATATAATTTTACAGCTAAAAATTCAGAGCTTCTTTGTCCAAAAGTAGTATCGCATTTAGGTACATTTAGTTTGTCTAGTTGCTTTGTTCTGGGGCCTAAGTCTATACCTTTTGCGTTTCCTTTGCGTTAAATTTACTTTACGAGACAATTAACGTAAACAGGCAAAATTGGTAATCCGTAATTCGAATTTTGTCTTACGTTACGTTACCGCGTAAACAGCCGTCGGAAGGCATCGTTGCGTTTTCGACTTGCAAATTTCTGCGATTTTCTATGGTTTCTATGTTTCCATAGTGCTTGTCTATGTCTGTTTGTTTGTTTTGCTGACAGTTGATTATTTACGAACACGAAGAATTGTAAGTATAATTGGTTATTTATTCAATTAATGTATATTTAAAGTTTTATACCATTATTAAAGCATAACTGTAAGATGTGATGGTGTTTTGTTATTTAGTAATATATGACGATACCATTTTAAAAGTCCCTATTCGCCATGCGCGTTAGTTAGTTTGGAGTTTTATTTATAAAAATGACTGGCTCCTTCTTTCCAACTATTTAAAAGTATTGCATGTATACTTCACTAACTTTGTAACATCGACATAACATACATACGTGTATTTAATTGATTTAGTATGTTTAACAAGAATAACTCAATTCCTTTACTCTTGTTAAATTCGTGCTCTTACTATCCTCATAACATTTTATAATTCTTCAACAGATGTCAAAAAAACGTGCCTCCAATGAGCAGTTGGAGTGGCTGGTCAGTCAGCTCGAGATGACCCCCGATTTGGCCACGGGAAGGCATCAGGGGAAAAATGGCCGTAGCCAAAATGAAAATGCCTGGTCGACCCTGGCAGGCACCCTCAATGCCATTGGGTTAGGGACCACAAAAACAGCAGAAAAGTGGCAGCAAGTATGTACACATTATACTACACAACCATACACCAAATAAACTATAACTTTTTGTCATTGCTTCATTCTTGTATTGTGTATGTGCTCTTCTTTTTTTGTAGCTATTGTTTATTTCATTTCATGTTATGTATTTTGTGTAATTGGACATTGGTCCGTAAATAAATAAATAAATGACACCGAGAGGAAGACACCTGTCTGTAGCTAAGCAAGGTTTGATTTAGCAACTAATTAATCATTTCCTTCAATGTTACAGGCGTGGAGGGATTTAAAAAATATTGTCAAACGAAAAGCCTTTCGCTTGGCTGTGGAAAGAAGTAAGACTGGAGGTGGCCCGAGCACAGCGATCCCACTCACTTCACTGGAGGAAAGGGTCCTCTCCATCATTGGGCCTGAGGCTGTGTATGGAGAAGACGGTGGAGCTGAAACGTTGCCACCTCCGATGAATCCGATAAGTTAATAAACAAATTTATTGTCATCCCTTAAGCTTAAAAACGATGTTATATTGCAATTTAAAGTATTAGCCGCTTCTGTGTTTAGTTGCAATTGTTTGTACAAGTCCTTAGCGTTGACTATAATCGATGCAATATGCTTATAAAGAATGTATGTGTTTAGTTGCAGTTGTTTGTACAGGTCCATAGCGTTGACTATAATTGATGCAATATGCTTATAAAGAGTGCATGACATTGTGGTATATTTCATAATGCTTTCATTGCTCACTTATTTTTATTATGATAAGAAAAAAACTATTATATTTGTACTGTTTTGTAGGTGGACATTTATTTTGAGATATCTCCGGAAGTGATGGATGATGATGATCTTCCATCACTTCAAATACCTGTGGCCCCATGTCCCGAAACAGGGAAACGCCCCAGTACGAGTGAGGCAGTAGGTGTCCCACGGAAGTGCTCGCACTGAAATACTAAGATGGATCCCCAAACAACTCTGTCTTGGCATGCACTCCTTACTTCATTCACATTCACACATCATCTAATAATACTCTTCTGTTATTTTAACTCTTGACATGTCCCGTCTTAAGTATTTGGTTCACTTGATCGTGTCATGTCTTCCTCAGGCGTCCCAGACTTGTTCTACACATGTGAACGAGTGTTTGCCTGGAAATTGTATCTGACAAATAATAAGCGTAAAGTTTTTAACAAAAAATATTAATTGATTTTTTTTGTTTTAGCTAAAAGAAGAGGAGCGCTCTCTATAGAAGAGCGCTTCTTACACTTGGATGAGAGGAGAGTGATGATAGAGGAGAGGCGGATCGACCTGGACGAAAGAAGACAGGTATCGGATGAGAGGCGGAACAATGCGGACGATACGAGAAACATGTTACTAGAAAAACTAGTGACTGAATGTTTAAGAAGTTTTTAATATAAACAACAAATTATTTACATATATATTAAATTTCTCTGTTCAAAATTTGCATGAAATTTACCTAACAACCACAGAGTTTCTTGTTTGCGAATTTCTTCGATGTATGTCTTAATGGCCATCATCTGCCAAATATGTGCATCGTGTGAAGCTCCTCCATATTTTACACAAACAGCCAAAATTTTTAAATTTGAGTCGCAAATCTGTGTGCAATTTTATATTGATAAATAACATAATAATTATTGGTATGCAGCAGATTTGTAATTAAATTATATATATAAAAATGAACAACTTATTACCATAATGGCATTCATGGAATGAAAACCTTTCCTATTGAAATAAATCTCTTCATGTGTACTTGGCGATACTATTGCTATGTGTGTTCCGTCAATACACCCTACTACGCCAGGAAATTGAAATTTCTCATGAAATCTTTAATATGTACATAATAAATTATATTATAACAGTACATAATATATTATGCAACTAATGAGATGTTTTATTTTTTCAGGATTACCTACGACTTCACCTTCGGGCCAAACATAATGTGACCTTATAATTTAATAAATAAAACAATAACTTTGTTGACATCACTTTTATTTGGTATATACTTTTGCCGACTGGGTTTCGCCACTACGTAGCTTCTTCAGGGCAGTATAATACTATTGTATAATATTATTATTATACTATTAACCTGAAGAAGCTACGGTAGTAACGAAACCCGGTCAGCAAAAGTATATACCAAATAAAAGTGATGTAAACAAAGTTATTTTTTAAATTCTAATTTTTATTTTTATAAATAAATATTTTGTACCAAAACATACCCTTGTTTAATTGAATTTCGTTCTCCCCTTGTCTCAGGAAATTGTATATATTCTCCCATTCTATCATTTAACACAGAAACCATTTGATTTATATGTCGACTAACGGCATTTTGGGAATTACATGAATTCCAATCACTGCCGATTACCTTTTGGTAAGATCCGGTTGCAAGGAACGATAGTGTTGTTAGAACCTTGAAACCAAATGAAATAAAACATGTATTAATTTATCATTTGCATTACACGCAATGTATTGTTGATTGCTAGGTTGAATGGACCTTACATAAACATATAATATATGATGTACCCTACAGAAAGCTGTACAGGGCTAAGGAGCGATTAAATTAATTCACCTTTAACTCTAAGGGCACTCCAGTTTTTCACCTGCACACAGGAACTAAAAGTCTCAGTCGGTCGCATAATACAATAAAAACTTCTTGGGACAACCGGTAATGGGCTATAAATAATCCTGCCGGTATATCCAAGGGGTTGGATTCATCCCTCAATTGGCGTCTTAGAGATTCCTCTCTCAGCGAGGCACGAATGGCAATTCTCATGCGGAGGTAACCTGCCATTGTTTCTATAAGTGTAATTATATAATTGCTATTATATTGTTTAAATGTTAAATTATGATAAAGCCGAAACAAAACAATCAAAAAATATTTTAATACATAAGCAGGAATCTTAATGGTGGAACTTTAAGATTAAGTATTAGGTTGTAGTTTGGTAAAAGAACACGAACCTCAATGTAATTATACAATAAGGCTTTATGTCTTCAAATTATTATTACCAAAACTCGCCTATTCAAAGGCTACACAAACTTGATAATAAGTATCAGTCAGTTGATATCTACTGCACTGTGTCTCGACTAAAACTCACTGTATTTAAACGTGGCTATATAAAAAAGATCATTTTTCAATTACATACGCGTTTTGTTATGAATTGTTGTATTAAAACATACTTTTTTTGTGCAAAATAGTTAATCGGACGAAATACATCAATGGCGAATTAAAAAAATGCGTTATTATAAACTTATTGTGATATAACTACGTTCGTGTTTAATAATTAAACCGTGTAATAGGGTTTCATGAATAAATAACTTACGTTTTATCGTATTATTTTGATTTTTACGATGAGATTTAGAAGTTTGACGTCTAGCAGCTGCTGTCAGTAGTGCTCGTAACGCTCGTTACGGAGTTAACGCGGCGTCGTTTCTTTCATTCGCGTCATTGATTTTTCTCTTAACGTTAACGTACATTAAGCCTGTTAGCGCGATATGGACTAGCACGTTTCTGAAAACTGTTAAAATGGTTGTTTATTGCCGATTTAACGTGCGTCAGGCTAACGAAAAACATATAGACTTGGCCCCCTGATACTATGATCATGCCTTTCCCCAAAGCAGTAGGCAGAGAGGACGGCCCGCAGAACAACTCGGTCTTGGCACACACTCCTTGCTTCATTCAAATTCATACATCATCTCATACATGCTCTTCTGTTATTCTGACGCTTGACACGGTCCGATTCAAGTATTTGTTTCACTTAATCGTGTCATGTCTTCCTCGGTGTCCCCGCCTTCTTCTTCCATTCACATCATATATTCTCCTTACACTCTTTCTTTGTTCATCTGCTCTACATGCCCATACCATCTAAGCGTCCCTTTCTTCATCTTACTCATTATGCTTTCATCAGCCGTATATTATTTACGAATCTCGTCAGGACGGCCTCCATCGGTTGAGGGGTAAGGCTCTCGACTACGAATCCTAAGGTCGCGGGTTCAAATCCCGGCGTGCGCACGTGAATTTTATTTAATTAATTTGTGCTGTTTCACAATTAATTAATTTAAAAATAATATGTAGTATATTTTCGCACGTTCCGGAATGGAAGATACTCTCAGTATCGCCCTGGTGAAAGACCAACATTCAGAATTGAAACGTTGCTTGAAATGGATTTTAGCCGTGTTTGGTGACCAGATCTGAATATCCAGAAAACTCGGCCCTCGACGACCGGGGTGCCATCCCGCCGTCGGTTCCTCACTGCGGCTTCTATATGAAAAAGCTGAGGATACGGCATCGGGATGTACTCCTTGTCTTACGGGGGCTCGATGTTAATAAAGCTAGTGGGCCTGACGGAATACTTGCCCTGGTATTGCAGAGGTGTGCTGCAGAAATCGCTCCAGTTTTAACAAAGCTCTTTAAAATGTCCCTGAAATGTGGCTCTGTGCCCTCTGGTTGGAAAAAAGCGGTCATTCATCCTATACCTAAAAAAGGTGACCGCTCCAACCCGGCCTACTACCGCCCCATAGCGATCACATCAGTTCTGTCCAAGGTGATGGAACGTGTGATCAACGACAAACTGCTTACATACCTCGAGAAGAACAAAATCATTAATGACCGCCAGTACGGATTCCGGCGGAACCGCTCGTGCGGTGATCTTCTCGCGTATGTGACGCATGTTTGGGGACGGTGCCTGGAACGTTATGGTGAGATTCAAACGGTCTCACTGGACATTTCTAAGGCCTTTGACCGGGTTTGGCACCGAGGACTTGTCAACAAACTGCCTTCTTACGGACTTCCCGCTTCCTTGTGTACGTGGATTGCCGACTTTTTGAGGGAGAGATCGATTCAGACGGTTGCTGATGGTTTCATCTCTTCCTCGCATTCAATAAATGCTGGCGTCCCACAAGGATCGGTTCTATCTCCGACATTGTTTTTGTTGCACATCAATGACCTCTTGACATGTGCACCAATCCATTGTTACGCGGATGACAGTACAGTCCATGATTGCTTTTTGTTTGACAAGCCCCCAAAGGGCACACAAACTCCAACGGCTCGGAGGGCTTTGAAGCAAAGGATGGACGGTTACCTCGAGAGGGTCTCCTCTTGGGGTAAGAAAAAAATCGTCGAATTTAATGTTTCAAAGACCCAATCATGTCTGATTACGTCTAAAAGGGATCGAAATGACAATCTAGTCTCCTTTAATGGAAGCAATCTTCCCAACAAGCCCTCCATTCATATGCTTGGTGTAACCTTAAGTGACCAGCTCAGGTATGGGGGTTCCATCGAAACCCGAGTAAAGTTAGCCTCTCAGAAGCTGGGCGTATTGTATAGAGCCCGCAGATATTTTAATAGTACACAACTGCTGACCCTGTACAAATCGCAAGTTCGCCCCATTGTAGAATTTGGCAGCCACCTCTGGTCGGGAGTCCCAAAATATCTGAAAAAAAACCTTGACTCTGTGCAGAAACGGGCGGTCCGTTTGATAGATTCGCCTATCTTAACAAATGGGTTGCAATCTTTGGAGCACAGACGTCGGGTGGGAATGCTGTCCTTGTTCTACCGGTATTTTAATGGAAGATGCTCCGAGGAACTAGCGTCATTGATCCCTTCGGCACCGGTGCATAGTCGGGAAATACGCCAAACGCGCGCCCAACATTTGCACACGGTTGACATTTGTCACATGAGAACGGGTCGCTTCTACGACTCGTTCTTGTGTTCAACAGCTCGGCTGTGGAATGATCTGCCGGCCTCTGTGTTTCCTCCATCCTATAACATGGGTCTCTTCAAGACCCAAGTTCACTCCTTCCTATCCTCTAAAAGATCCTCCACACAGCATCCCCAAAGATGATATAGGCCTTGAGGGAAATTATTTCCTCCTTGGTCTCCTGTGTGGAGTTACTGTAAAAAAAAAAATCCAGGAATTTCCCCACCTTCCTCTTCCCTTTCTCGTTCCCCTCACAATACCTTCAGCCTCACAACATTCCCCAATTGCCATGCTAATTGGGATGCCATAGTCTCGCTGGCTCCAGATGGTTGGGAGCAGTTGGGACTCTTGTGGGTATTAAAATAAATAAAAAAAACTCTTAGCCCCCTGTCCCCCTATCTGGACCCCAAACTGTCACTTATCTGAGTCCTCATCTGTGTCCCTAATTGTCCGACTATCTGAGTCTCTAACTGTCCCCTTCATTTTTCATTTGTTTTGATTTTAGCTGTCAACAGTTTTGTTTTTTTGTTTTGTTGCTCATTATATTTATCAAAAACCAATTATTTTCTGTTATCTACTTAAAGAAAAGTGTTGTGTATTGTTCCTTGAGGATTCTTCTCCCCTCTTATCAGATATCAAATATTTATACACTTTTCTACCCAGTCGTCACCAGTTCCATTTTTTCTTTTTCTTTTTTTTTCTTTTTCTTTTGTATTTGTAAAGAATGGAGGATATTCCTGAAAAGGTCCATTCAGGACTCCCCAGAAAGCCTCCAGATCCCCCTCCTGACCTTCCAGATAATACGTCAGAAATTTCAGACAGTGAACCTGTCATAATAAAGTCCTACAAAAAAAGAAAGTTTAGTGCATCTCCAAACATATCCGACTCTCCTTCAACTTCGCAGACCCCAGCCCCAGCAGCACTTCCAGCATCTTCTCCAACTTATTTCTACTCTGTTCATTCCCGTGGCCCATATATTGTGTACGCCCAAAAAACCAAGCAAGGAAAAACTATTTATCCTCTTGAGTTTTGTAAATTTCTAACAAACACAAAAATTCTTTCCATCAAGCCTGGAGGTGTAAAAGCCTAGGGTCGTTTTCGAATCTCTGTTGAATTCCTCACAGGTTCAGCCGCCAATTCATTTATTAAAAATATTTACTTTTCATAAAATTCCAAATTCAAGGCATACATTCCTACTTTTAATGTAACCCGTACGGGCTTGGTCAGAGGTATCTCGACCGATCTTTCCATCCCAGAAATTTTATCCGCCCTTACAACCCCTCAACATATCGGCAATCCCATAAAAGCCAGAAGACTAAATTACAAGGACTCTTCTGAGGGCACAATTTCCTGGAAACCCTCCCAATCTGTCGTGATCACCTTTGAAGGGCAGTCTCTTCCCTCGCATATATATTTATTTTTTAATTCATTACCGGTTGAAATTTACACTTATCCCACCACACAATGTTTTAATTGCTGCCGTTTTGGTCACACCAAAGCTGCATGCAGATCTCCACCCAGATGTTTCAAATATGGTGAAAGCCACACAGCTGATCAATGCCCTTCTTCAGCCCATCCCAAATGTTTCAACTGTTTAGGCTCTCATACAGCCATCAACTCTTCTTGCCCAGAACAATCCCGCCAAAAAAATATTAAATTTTCGATGTCTTCTCAGAACTTATCTTTTCTGCAGGCTTCTAAATTATTGCCTCCCGTCAAAAAATCATTCAAAAACTCTCTCCAATCCTCAACAACAATTTCTTCTCGCTCAACTAAATTCTCACACAAAAACCCCACCCCTAAACCGGCTCCTGGATATGATCAACAACAACACAATTCACTTCTTTTAAATCCCAATGGGTTATCACTTTCAACTGCCGTAAATGGTTGTGCAAACAATTCTAATCCATCCTCAACGAACTCTCTCTTCCTTTCTGAAAAACTCTCCGAAGACAATTCTTCATTTATTCAAACCCTTATTATGCTTTTAATTGACCTAATTTCTTCACAAACCAATCTACCGTCCACCCCTGCTTCTATTATTACCACATTAAAATCACTTTCTCAAAATGACTCCACAAGACGTTAGAATACTTCAGTGGAATAGCAGAAGCGCCATCTCCAATAAGGATGACCTCACCCGCCTTCTGCATTTCCACTCAATATCGATTGCTGCCGTCTCTGAGACTTGGTTCAAGCCTGCTCAACTCTTCGAGGTGAGTGGCTTCCAATGTCTGCGGGACGACCGCATTGATGGGATGGGCGGTGCAGCCCTGCTCATCAAAAACTCCCTACCCTTCACCCCTCTTTCCATTAAACCCATAAATGCATCCTTCCAATTAGTGGCAGCTACTGTCTCTAATATCACATTTATATTCCTCTACATTCCCCCTTCTACCTCATTTGATCTTTCCTTATGGGTCCACATGCTTGGCAAAATATCTTCTCCTTTGGTTATCCACGGATTTCTCAGGAAACAAAATTATTGACATTATGGACTCCTTAAACCTGTGTCTTCTAAATGACGGATCCCCAACAAGGTTAAGTCACCCTGGACAGAGACCTAGTGCGGTGGACATATCTCTTTGTTCCCCGTGTATCTCTCCACTAATTTCCTGGAGAACTACCTCAGACCCCTGCGGCAGTGACCACTATCCCATCATTCTGTATCTGGCTCAGCGGTTAGATACTAACCCCTTTAAAAGTAAATCAAAATATATTACAAAGAAAGCCAACTGGTCCCAATTCAGAGAATCTATTCACGCTCTTACCCTCTCCCTTCCTACCCCTAATTCAGAAAATTGCACCTCCACTTATAAATCTTGGTCCGAGTCCATTCTTAAATCCGCTGAAAAGGCTATTCCTAAATCATCTCCTGTAGGCACGAAGGCTCGCCCTCCCCCTTGGTGGGATGAGGAATGCCTTCGAGTGTTGAAAGAAAGGAAAGCGGCCAATAAGACATACTGCCAACAGATGACAATGGAAAATTACTTAACAGCCAAGAATGCCCAAGATCTGGCTAAACGTACATTTTGTTTAAAAAAAAAAAACAGCTGGCGTAACTTCTGTACTAACATATCCCCTGGCACTCCAGCGGGGGAGGTTTGGTCGATGATTCGCAGATTGAGATCTACCTTTTCACTGCCGAAGTCATCTCACAATTCAGCAATTTGGATTTCTGACTTTCTTAGCAAAATAGCTCCCCCTTATGTCCCTAATCTTGATGAAGTACCTATTCCATCTTTTACCCCAAATTCGTCTTCATGGTTAGATGCTCCATTTTCCATAGAGGAGTTAAAGAGATCTTCGGAAAACCTTAAAGACTCTGCTCCAGGCAGGGATGAAATTCTGAACATATTCATCAGACACAATGATGACAATTCCCTTTCCTACTTTCTCTTATCAATATATTTCTGGATTCTGGTATTATTCCCCCAGACTGGAAAATCCAAAATATCATTCCCATTTGCAAGAGTAACAAAGATCCTAGTCTAGGTTCAAGCTATAGACCGATTGCTCTCTCTTCTACTCTGTGCAAAGTAGCTGAAAGGATGATTAAGAATAGATTAGACTGGTTCGTAGAAAAAAATCAAATCCTTTCCCCTTCGCAGTTTGGATTTAGAAAAGGTAAAAGTACCCTTGATAACCTTTCCTCTCTTGTGACGGATGTTAAATTAGCACTTTCTAAAAACGAATATTGCATAGCAGTATTTTTAGACACCTACGGAGCATATGACAATGTTGTCATCCCCATTCTAAAAGAAAAATTATTGGCGATTGGCATCCCACCCAAATTGGTCCAATTCATTATTAATTTGCTCTCCCAGAGAACTATTTTTGTAGCTGGGCCTGGATCCTCTCCCCACATTAGACACATATTCAAAGGACTCCCGCAAGGGTCTGTCTTAAGCCCGATCCTATACAATATTTATACTTTCGATCTGGAAAAATCTATTCATTTCATGTGCGATATACTTCAATACGCCGATGACTTAACGTTCTACAAAATATCCCCCAATCTTTTCATCGCAGCGTCAGCAATCAACAACGCTCTTAGAAAACTCTTGGCGTGGTTAAATAGTAATGGCCTTGAACTTTCTCCTTCCAAAAGCAAAGTTGTCATCTTCACTCGTCGTCGAAAGCTCCCAGATATTCAGGTGAGATCTGGCGATGGAGTCATCCCTATCTCTAAGGAAGTTAAGTTCCTGGGAATGTTTTTGGATTCCAAGCTTACTTGGAACACCCATATAAATCATGTTATCACAAAATGTGAAAGCAATATCAATCCACTTAGATTTCTGTCCGGAGTGTGGTGGGGTTCCTACCCAGCATCTTTAAAACCTCTTTACAATGCCCTCATCCGAAGTCATCTTGATTACGGATCTTGCCTGTTTGATTCAATATCTTTTTCAAATTCACATAAATTAGATAAGATCCAGTCAAAGTCTCTTCGTCTTATTCTAGGAGCCATGAAATCTTTGCCAATCAACTCAATGCAAGTAGAATGCTGCGAACCCCCTTGCATATAAGAAGGCGATGCTTAGCAGAAAAATATATTTTCAAAACATGCTCGATAACATCCCATCCCTTGATTCCTAAACTTCAATCTTTAAAGTATGATGTTATTTCAAATCCATTTTGGAAAAAACTTTCCCCCCCCGCCCCCCCTTTTCTATGACTGCTATAACTCTTTTCTGGATATACCCACCAACATCTATCGTAACGAATCTCTTCCCTTATACTCGTGTTCCTATTACTTTACTATTGCCTTACTTTCTATCCCAAGGTTCACCAGTTTATAGGAATAAGCAAAAAAATATAAACAATTCAGCTCAATCAAATAATGTAGAATTTAACAAAATTATTGAAAACAATTGGCCAAACTATATATATATTTTTTTTTTACAGTAACTCCACACAGGAGACCAAGGAGGAAATAATTTCCCTCAAGGCCTATATCATCTTTGGGGATGCTGTGTGGAGGATCTTTTAGAGGATAGGAAGGAGTGAACTTGGGTCTTGAAGAGACCCATGTTATAGGATGGAGGAAACACAGAGGCCGGCAGATCATTCCACAGCCGAGCTGTTGAACACAAGAACGAGTCGAGAACCATAACGCCAGGCACCGCCCCCAAACATGCGTCACATACGCGAGAAGATCACCGCACGAGCGGTTCCGCCGGAATCCGCATGGCGGTCGTTAATGATTTTGTTCTTCTCGAGGTATGTAAGCAGTTTGTCGTTGATCACACGTTCCATCACCTTGGACAGAACTGATGTGATCGCTATGGGGCGGTAGTTGGCCGGGTTGGAGCGGTCACCTTTCTTAGGTATAGGATGAATGACCGCTTTTTTCCAACCAGAGGGCACAGAGCCACATTTCAGGGACATTTTAAAGAGCTTTGTTAAAACTTTGTTATATAAAATTATTCACAGATGGTTCCAAACTCAGTCAGGATTCCCATTGCGGGGCCAGTGTGTATGTTCCACACAGGAAGATGAGTCTCCCACACAAACTTCCCAAAGAACACTCCATTTTCTCTGCTGGATGCATAGCTATCATAGAAGCACTGCATCTTGTCAAATCGCTCAATATTAGAAACGCCATCATTCTTTCAGATTCACTTAGCTCACTACAAAAAATATGTTCATCCCCACTCAATTCTAATAGCGACTCCCTAATCTGCTCTATCAGAGACCTCCTGTATTCCATTTCACTATCAGTGGTCCTGGCTTGGATTCCAGGACACCTAGGTATTACTGGAAACGAAATAGCGGATTCCATTGCTAAGGAAGCCACTGTTCGCGGTCCGTTAAATGGTATTCCTGTTCCAGTTAGAGATTATTTCCCTATTCTAAAAAGTAAATACAAACTCGAATGGTCCTCTGAATGGAAAATAAAGCCAATACGCAAGCAGAACTTGTATTTGAATCTGTTCACACAATTTAGTAGATAATAAAAATGCTGTTTTTCGTATTGGATTGATTGATTGATTCACTTGAATTTGTAGTATTTTAACTAGCCAAAGCGTATAAAATAGTTTTTAGATGAACCATTCTTAGTAAATGAAAAATCATTATTAGTAAAAATGATAATAATAATAATAATAATAATAATAAATGTTTATTCCGGTATGTGGGGAGGTTAGTGCAGTCCCACACATTCCACAATACTCGTATACAAATCGTAATTATTTTCCAGCATGGAAAAGGTAAATTCTCGACTAATTTAAATGAGAGGTATATTTTTTGAAGCGAGGTTAAGGCAGAAGGTATTCCCAGTGGTTTATTTAACATTAACATTTTAATAAATGAATTAAAGAATATACTTTGTATTCACCACTTTATTAATATACACAACTCATATATTAATAAAGTGGTGAATACAAAGTATATTTTTTAATTCATTTATTAATAATGACCCCACAAAGTGAATACCAATCGTTTGAAGAAATTGTTAACATTTACTACTTTACTCACCTTTCCATACCTGAAAGTTTAACTATAATTTGCAATCCGAAGGGGGGGTCACTTAGGTCCCCCATTTGATTTTCCTAATTACCGCAATAATAATTGTTAATAACTAGTTTACTGTATTTATCGCAACAAAAAGATCTCGCAAAGTTGGTACAGAATGAAATGAGTATACTTTTCCCCCAAGTGATTTTATAAAAAAGTGCTAAAAGTTATTTTTTTTCTATCTGTATCTATTGAGACATTATTATATACGCCCTTTTGACTTAGGTACCAAATTAATAATAACTTTAACTCAAAAACATTCGCGACAAACTGGTAAATTTGATCACACACTAACCGCCCACTTGAAAACTACTACCAAAAACTTTAAAAAAAGAACAAGACTTGAGTACCACAGCTCTGTAAAGCGTCCCACATAAGTTGTTTTGTTTGTTTCAGCCATACGTCCATATTACTTTATACCTCTCCGTGGCTGGCCGGAGAACGTACCTACTATACTTTATACAAGGCAGTGATAGTTAGGTACCCACCGGGTATTTGTCAAAACGCCCGTCAGAACTTCAGATTCAGATTCTGTTCGGAACCGGCGATCTTCGGTCGTGCGTACTGCGTCGCACAGTGGTCCATGCTCTCGGATTCGGATGTTGCGCTCGGAATCTCCGCTCGAAGTATCTCATAACTAACTTATATGATAGAGTGGGTGACATAACATTATCACTGGCCGGCAGTCGTTCTTCTTTTATTCGTATCGTGTGTCAGTGACCACCTGTGAGGTGTATAAATAAAGTTTTTCGAAGTTCCGAGTGGTTTTGGATTGTCGCTAACGAATCTACGCTCGCTGAAAAAGTATGTATGATTTTTATTACTGTTTTGTTTGTATAATGTTTATAATTATAACTGTATCGGTTATGTAGATATTAAACCGTGTTATTAATATAGTAATTCTTTTAAAACATTGTTATTATTAGGTATTTTATCCGGTTGTTTTCGATTTACCGTTAACTGCAGTCTGTTTACAAAAATGTTTCGTCTTATCGTAAAACCTGTAAGATTCCGATAAGTTACTGCAACGAAAAAGAAGTGGACATGTACGTACCTATATGCAATGTCTATAACAATTTTGGTTGTCCTGGGTTCTTTACTAGTATCCAAGAATCCAATAAGTACCTATGTAATATGTAGTATTATAATTTGATATCGTCATTATACAGCATTTTATTAATGTTTTCGTGAATGATTATTTTTATGGTATTCCGTATTAAGTTAGTTGAGTTATTTTACAGTACATCTCATTAAATTGTTATTATTTCACACATGAAAAGAACACTGAACATTGTGGGATCACATGCAGAACCTGCAGTACAATTTTTAGAAACAAACATACTTAATATTTAAGATACATAATTAACATTCACTGTACATTAACAACATTTACAGCACGTAATTAGCATTTGTAATGAAGACTGGTACAATTTATTAATTTATTACTGGTATTAGTTTTTCTTATTTTATTTATTGTTGAAATAATAAGAAATAAAATTACGATAATGATGACATTTATATTTTATTTTTATGTTGACAAATATATATTTTTATATTTCGAATTACAATATACCGTTTTTTTTTATTTGCCGCCAAAACGACACGTTTGTTTTTGTTCGGTGAATATGGCGTTCTTGACGTCACGCCGGCCAACATTGGTAGGTTCCCAGCATAGATATGCCATGCACGGTTCCCGGTGACACCAGTCTTACCAGCCAGTTGCTTTTTCTACATCATAATGAAGTTGTAGCCACTTCAAAATGTTTAGGAATGTGCGGTTTTAAATCATTTTAAAAATCAATAATTATCAATAAAAACATTAAAATTACGCATTTTTATCAATGAAAATATTAAAATTTCACATTTTTAGTACTAAGATCAGAATCAGCAAAAATAAACTTTAAATCGTCTGATCATTTTTTAACAGTAGGTAATACTTGTATGTGAAAATAACCCATAGCTTCGATTCTGCAAAATACATGTTTCGGGATAATATTTTTTTTTCATAATCCGTTCATTTTCCGCAACAGTGTTTGATTTATTGATTCAATTTTGTTAGATATTAAAAAATAAATATTTAATAGATGTTTAGATGTATCCCCAGTTTCCACAGTAGCGACGCCTCCGACTGTGCAAATCATCGACGACTTAACTGTTACTCAACCCACATAATACAGAATACCCAAGAGTAAATATCACCTATATTGATATAATATAATATTTCATTATGTTTATCACGCCTAGCTCGTCCCTCGCCCCATTTTTGTTTTCTTCCCCTTGAGTGTTAGGGTATCTCTATGTATTATTTGCTATGTGGTGTTTTTAGTTAATTTAATCCGCAATTAAGCATTATTTTTATGGAAAGTCTCGTTCATGTAATGCGAAATGCATATGATCGTTTCCAAGAAAAGTGACGTTTTCATCTCGTCTTCCTGAATAATATTTCCGCATTTGTAATACCATAAACATATCATGGTCCTGTGGCTGTGTCAAGTTTTACTGTGTCCTCTCTTTCAGTTCATACGATAAATTGTTTATTTCTTCATTTTGTTGACTGGCTTTTTGCAGAACGACGCGCAATTGACTGTCAACGCAGCCTTGATGCAACAATATATTAGGTTTACAGCGATTGAGATAAAGCGCAATGACGTAACTCTTAATGAGGCCCGCAGACTGGAGCATTTAATGCCAGAGTAAATTAAAAAAAAAAAAACATTACACATTATCGCCCGAATGGTTTGTAATGCTTATGGCAATTGTTGTCATCTGCTACTTGTATAATATGATGAATTATCAGATCACCACAGATTACAACTGCAGCCTGTATAATTTTTGTTTCTTCCCCTTGCATGTTAGGGAATCTCTGTGTATTATTTGCTCTGTGACTGCTAATACGGGTTTCCGAATTTGTTTAACAATATTTCCCGTCAAACTCGAATGCCAGCATTTCATAGCCAATTTAAAAAACGTCTCAAAATGTTTTGTGACGCCAAGAGAACTTGCTTTGAGAAGATGACGTCACACAGTTGTGAATCTCTCCGCGATTAAATTTTGATAGGGTTTGGATGCCGTCATAGCCAAGCCGAAGCGTTTAGAGTTTAGGATCGACTATATTCTTTTTCATTGGAATTCATTGCAAATTTCGTATTCCCATAAATATATATATTGATAATACAATAGGTATACGACTTCGCCGTATAGAGTCATCATAACAGAGCAAATAATGCATAGAGTTGCCCTAACACCTACGTGAAGAAATCAAAATAAAAGTGCCGAAAATTAAAGTAAACCAGCAAATAAGTAAAAAGGTTCGGTTTGTTTACTAAAACCGAATATTTTGTTGGAGTATTTAAACGTTTTTTTTTTAATTTACTTATCGCAGTCAAAATCACACGAAACAGACGTGGACGGCATTGAACTAGGCTGGTGCCAAAATGGATGTCACGTGACCTTTGCCTTTAACCGTCGTAATGGTGCGTCAAGGCATGTCTATTCATTCTGACGTCAGTGGTCAACACTGTTCTCGAAATCCCTCTTTTTATTAAAACGATTTATATAGGTACAGAATATAATGGAACAAACAATATAGCATATTGTCTTAGATTTTGATGGAAGAATGCACGTTTCAAAGCTCCATAGCTCACAGAGGTGAAAATAGTTGCGTTGACCTAGAAATGTCAGACATAATGACGCCAGAACTCACCGTTCAAAAATTTTTTTCGCCAATTCATAAATAAACAGGTTTTTCGCTTTATAGTCAAGATTATAAATGAGAACTGAATTTTAATTCAATTATAAATTATTCATTTCGTCATTCCTATGGTTTTTTCGTTAAAAACGGCTTTATCCAAGGTGGGATGTTTTTTTAAAAATATTTGTTTGAATGGAAGTATTTGTTATTAATTCATTATCTGTTTTCATAAATATCAGACTCTCTTTTCCTGCTTTTTCAATACTTTTTCGTGTCTGTGTTATTTATTGACTGTACATTTACGACATGGAGTCAATTAAAAAAAAACGTTCTAACGGCGAAAATTATGTTGTGAACTGATAATAATTGCGGACAGAAAATGCTGTGAATCTCACTACAATTGTAGAGACTACCATATTGAACACACGCTGAACTATTATTACGTTAATGTATCTATGGTGTGTGTATATATGGGATCTTCTTCAAACACCCACATGAAGCAGCTAGTAAAACACAAAAAAGTATAATGAAAGCTATCTTTAAAGTAGTTTAGAAATCAATTTAAGAAGAACGGTTGCGCTACCTCTTTCATACATATCTTTATTTTGGATTTGAGGCCAAAATACTACCCATCCAAACTGAATGATACATATTTTTT
>JAHDVE020008122.1:0-94110 GCA_022606495.2 Halesus radiatus
TCTGCTCACCCATCCTTGCACAAACTTCCTGTTGATATCACCATCCCGTAAATGGGCTTATTTTCCTTCCTCGCCCAATCATCTTTTCAACGAATATTATATTAATGGTACATTCCCCACATTCCTCGGTTAACACTTTCGGCACCGGACACAGGTAACAAGGGCCGGGGGGCCAGGGCAGGGCAAGCTAAACCGGCTCATGACATAGCGCCGGCCCGACAGTGATTGATGGGCGGACCCGGCCTCCGACTCAAAAGACCCGCCCGGGTCTGTGGAACCGCTTCTCCATAAATTACTATTCATTTTAACACAAACACTTTGAGAACATTTTAGGTTTTTAGTTACATTGTTCAATGCTTATTTGTTTGAGAAGTACGTTTAAAAAACTAATTTGTTTTCAGAAATGTTATCACTTTTTTCATTACGGTTTTTACATAATGTGTAAATGTTAATGTTTTCTGAATTATCATATGTTGTACAATTAGAGTGTAGTCGAACAATACAATTCTAGGATTGTGTGTATTGGTGTCATTAGCGAGAAGGGGACAAGTGTATACGACTATCGAAATTGAATTTACGAATAGTTTTTACAGTTACTTGATTTTTTCCCCTTTCATTTGAATTTCTATTCTGAAGTCGAAAAAACAAAAATTGAGAAATGCTGCATCCAAGCAATGTATGTTATTTGTATGACGCCTTCGTTTGGATCAACTCTGATTGCTATTCAATTAAAATTGTTGTGGATAAACGATTTTAAATTTATTTTAGATAGCCGTGAGAGAATCAAATTTTTCGTATTAAATATAAATCATAATAATAATATTTGGATGATTTGTTTAGCGCCGTTTTCGTGAAAATCATCTCAAGATGTGTCAAAGTGTTTTGTTCATCTCATCATTATGCTCTATCTTACCACTAATGCCCTTGAGGTGATTTTCCCACCAAAATGGCGCTATAGAAGTTAAACCAATTATCATTATTATTATTATTAGACAGTCCATTATTGCTACAAATTGCAGCAACCTCTTCATTGATCTGTAATACCAAGCTCTACGCACAATGCATTAAGTAGTTAAGACATTTCTTAGAAGATCTTCTAGAATGTAAACTAGAAACCAAACGATCATTTCAACTCTGTGCCCACAAACTATAAAATTCGACATTTTTTTAAAAAGGTTGGTTGAAATCGTAGTGTATTTTTACCATTATGACGTCAGATATTAAATCTCTTCTTGGGTAGGTTACAAGGTATTGAAAAATCAAAATAGCTAGGTACCTCCAGCATTTCCCTTTACCACATCCCTGTTTTTCAGTCTGAACAGTTCTCTAGGTAATAAATTTGATTTATGATTTCACCCCAAGAGCACTGTACAAATTTTAATATTAATTCTTGAACTCTTCTGTGTTACTAGAAAAATAACATCTATTATGACAACTTATAACTTATGGATAATGCCACAATAGAGGGATGCCATAGATCCACTGTTTCCATGCAGTTTGAACTTACATAAAAACAATCAATAAAAAAAAAGTAATTTGAAAATGTATTATTAATATTCAAATAATTAAGAAAAAAAAACGACCGAAAATCGATAAAAAGTTCCTTTAATATTTAATTTCGAAATTTGTATTCCACTCTCTTTAAAATGAGGTCTTTAAAGTGTTAAATATTTTATGATTCTGCAATAATGTGTTTACTGAAGGACCCCTTCTTTGTTTATAAATCTACCATTTTAGTCAAGTATCAATACAGACCCAATAATACGTATGATTTATTATCTCCAATTTCCGTCAGAACATACAATATCCAAAGCCAATGAATCCGCCTCTAATCATAATGTTGATTCAGTCTTATTGGGGGAGGCACTCTGGTATCGCATTCGCCAAGCAATCAAAACAAAGTATTTAATTGATGATTTGTTTTTGAAAATATTTATTCCAAATTTAAAATGGTTATGTGAAACGATTTCTGAACATTATTAGAACAATAACACAGGACTGCAAAAAAAATTACAGTGGCATGGGATATTTTTGCTGAATTATATATTTTAAAGGTTTCTAAAAATGACTTCCGTAACATCCCATAAAAAAAGAGGAATTTATAGCTTACGACTTATTTATTACGATAAACTATATATATTATATTTTCCAACTACTAATCAAAAAAATGTTTCTGATATTTATAGACAATTTTAGGTTTACTCTTTTTTCTTATGAAATCGTTTCTTCTTCTTTTTGATGCTTCTCCGAACTCGTTTCCGATTTTCTTCTCTAATTTCTCGATTGAGCATCCAACAGTAGTCAGCTAACATATTGACATCGTATTTTCCTTGGTAACGTCTCACGATATCACGGGCATCTTGGTGAAATCTTTGACCCTGTTCTTTACTGTAGGCTCTCAAGTTTTCGGGAAAATAGTCAATATGGGAGTGTATTAAATGAACTTTTAAGCTCATCTTGCATTCTTGAGCTTCATTCGCTGCCAGCATGCGTTGTACAGGGCCCTTAGTATTTCTCAAAAACTTATGCACTATATTCTTGAAAGAGTCCCATGCTTCTTTTTCCCATTATCCCATTGTTTACAAAAAGATAGGATCAGATAAAAGTTTTCATATGTCGGGGCCAATGAAAACTCCCTCTTTTAACTTGGCTTCAGACAGTTTCAGGAACTTGGAATGCAGATATCTGAAACAATCCTAATCTCTTGGAATTTAACAAACTGATTTATGAGCCCCAATTTAATATGAAGGGGTGGTAATAACACTTTTTATGGGGGGAATCAAGGTCGTATTGATGAAGTTTTTCTCGCCGGGGTTAAACTGTCTCGTGGTGGCCAGTCAGTTTTTGTCCAGTGCAGCTCTCTCGCTCTACTATATACCGTGAACAAATAAAGCAAGGATATTTTGTATAACCTCCCCGCTGACTCAACAACTCGGTTAGTATTTTGAAATCTTCACAAACCATCCAATGATGCTCTTGATATTTGATTTTCTGAAAAATTGTGGTAGGGTGGCTAGTTTTGAGGCTAGTTTTATGCGTCATTTTGATGAATCATATTCTATTTCAAGTCCAGCTATAAATGATTGAATTAATATGAGAAGTCTGCATTTTAAGGTAATTTTTTTAATGAAAGTAATAATACAAAATTTTAATTTAACTAGGAATTTTACGCTAAATACAAATAAGTGTAACAAAAAAATTGACGTGATGGAATGTTTTTGGTATTTTTTTTGTTTTTATAAGTTGAAATATATAAATATCTAATGAAATTTTCTACATGCAGACCTGTGTAATCACTGGTTAAAAACGTTATTTTTAAGAATAGGGGTTACAGAATGAAATACAGAAAAAATGAAAAATGGGGGGGTAGTGCGGTAGATAGAGAGGTAGGGGGAGGGGAGGGGAAGAAAGGGAACATCCTTAAAATCGGACTTTGGGTTAAATCTAATTGTTTATTTAAAATTTGGCATATATTATTTTTATTTGATTTTGATATTTCTAATGCTTCTAAGTTATTAAGGCGCAAGCCTATACTATTTTTATGTATTAATTGTACTCCTGTACTTTTATCAAAATTATGGTTAGTATTAATTAAATGTTCGGCGAATTCTGGAAAACCTATACTTGTTAAGCACCTAATATGTTCTTTGACTCTAATGTTTACGTTTCTCATACATTTTAGGTTTCATATACATTTTAGGTTTTGGAGTGGGGGTAAGCAAATGGGTATTTGTAGGATTTCCGGGAAGAACAGAGCATAATAATGCTAGTATTTTAAATAATCAAATTAACTGTTTTTTTTATCCCATTCTTAATATTATTCCAATAAATCGCTCTGTTCTTCCCGGAAATCCTACAATTACCCCTACCCATTTGCTTACTCCCCACTCCAACACCTAAAACGTATATGTCTTGTCAATATTCTATATAATAAGTTAATTATAATATTTTCCTGATGAAGGAAGGGTGACTCCGAAACCGGTAGAGTTTTAATAAAATAAAAGTGGTCTACAATAAATGTATGTGTTTTTTATTGTAATTTATTTATCATTAGCGGAATCTGTTATAAGGTATGGAATTACAGCCTGGGGACTTTTCTGTAAAAACTAAATTATATTAATCATATTGTAATTACGTCAAATAAATATTGGAAAATGTCGGGTTAAATATTAAGAATCACACCAAATAAATTTGTACATACCATTAGTTAGGAGGCAAATAGAGTAAAAACCAACAGTGCGGGCACCAAGTGATGCTATTAATTCCCCAGAATAGAAAAAATCAAAATAAATGATTAATATTTATTAACTTTATAATGTCACCTTTATTTATTAAAATTATCAGAACGTAGAATAATAACTGACATAATTTGTTTACATAAAATTATAACAATGATTGACAGCCCTGAACCATTATACTCGTATTTGATTTCTTTCCATGTACAATTACCATAGCAATTTCTTTAACGACTATTTAAAAAATAATGAAATTTAGAATTTTATATATAAAAAATTCTTGAGATTTAGTTGTTACAAAAATCAACCCAATGTGCATCAGAAAATCATTAGATACCCACCTACTTTCTTTATTGGAAAAGAAATTATGTGAATATTAAGAGAGAAGCAAAGGTCGCCCACATATGAGATGGGTTAACGATTTGGAGAGAAGGAAGGGCTAAGAGCCGCTTAGGTGGTTCACAGAGCAAATAATACATAGAGATGCCCTGACACTCAAGGGGAAGAATCCGAAATTAGAGAGACTGGGGCGAGCTAGAGGAGCCGCCGATTTAATTAAAACAGCAACTAAATAAAAAAGGTTCGGCTTGTTTAAAAAACCAAATGTTTTGTTAGAGTATTTAGTTTGACCGTTTTTATAAATATTTTATAATTGACTTACTGAAATCAAAATCATGCCATACAAACGTGCACGGCAATGAACCAAAGCTGGTGCCAAAATGGGTATCACGTGACCGTTGCCTCCAATATAATTTAGTAATAAGTGCCAAGTCCATTAATTCTGACGTCAGTGGCGGTTGTCAATGGGCATGACAGGAGGTTTCGTGTTCCATTCCTGCCGCAACGAAAAAACAGCGATAGAATGGAGGCCATCTTTAAACACTGTTATTTTGATGTCGTGATTTCTAATGCGAATAAACATATTATTTCAGCAAGCATAAATATATACCATTTACAATTACTTTCCATAATACTCGCTTGACAGCTGGACAAAGAAATCTTCAGTTTTACATTCCGTGCAATGCTGGAATAGGGAGAAATTCATTGCTCCCCTGTATCAATCACAATTCACGGACTGAGATACCAAAACATTTTTAAACCCATAACTTCCTCCCTCCTACACTATGGATCTCTTCAGGATCCAGGTTTACTCCTTCCTATCCTCCAAAAGACCATCTACACAGCATCCACAAAGATGAAATAGGCCTTCAGGGGAATTATTTTCTTTGGGGCTTTGTGCGTGGAGGAACTGAATTTTTTTTTTTACTTGTATTAAAAATCAAATGATTACACTTTTTATTAAAAGATCGTACTGTTTATAAATTACTGCATTGAAAGAAATCAGATTTTTTGAAAAGATTTTTAATTTCACGTCTTTACAGAGAGATATTCTTCTATATAATATCCATCTATCTATATTTAGGGTATGATCAATTACCACTCCTTAGAGACACGTAGAGCTATATTCGTATATAACTCTCCTTAAATATATTTTTTAAAATTTAATGATAACATATTTAATAGCGAGATTCTGTTTCAAATAAATTTCTTTGTAAGTACCAGAATCCTACTCTCGAGGACGTCATAAAAGCCCCCTATACAGTCGAGCGAGTCGTACACATTTATTTATGAACTCACCTGTGGGGAGAGCTACGTGCTTCCCAAATACAGTAGATCAACAAAATCACTATGATTTTATGTCCCATTACGCACTTACAGGCCTTTTGGCATTTCATACTTTTATAAACTGCTTAAATGGTATAATTATAATGATCTAATAAATAAATGAAAATAAATTAGATTGCATCGGAAAAAATATAGTACCTAATGAATCTGTGCATATCAGATGTCCTTTGCGGCATAGCGATATGAGCTAACATTCTAGAAATCTATACCATTGTTCTCGAGTTAAGATGCCGCAAGGAAACTTGTTGCTAAAATCCTAAACTTATACAATATTTTGATCCATGATCTTCTAAGGTAGGGCTTGATTTTCAGAATTGATTCCGGATTCAAAAGGAAAAAATCTCCACAAAACTTAAAATCACAAATGTCTTAGGGTCTCTCATGTTACAAGAGGTTTAATAATGGATAATTAGATAGTCACTTGACCCGAGAGTACAGTTTGTGGTACTCATGATACTTATGGGCCTTCTACACGACTGGTTTGCCCGATACTTACTAAAGCCACGGTGTCTAAATGTTCGACCTTGGGGTCGCCCTTACCTAGTTGGTAGACTTGACTTTAGGAAAAGACGACTAGATGTTCGAACCTTTCGATGCGGTGGCTTTAGTTAGGACTCATTATTACTAAACTCACTTACTGAGATAGATATGGCTAAATTTAGCTTAGCTAGTAATTAGAAGGCGAGTAAATATAGCTTTATCTTCAGAATTATACAACCGTTTACATTGTGGTATTTTATAAGTACTCGAGTAAATGAGCCTTAGCTTCAAGTGGCCACACTTACTTTATCTCAACCGCCCTTAGGCCTTAGCCCTTAGCCATAGCGGGGGTGGAATACCAAGAACCCCACCGTCAATCACCGGGGCCCGTCGGAACGCACCGGGCGCCGTGGGGTGCCAAGGGGTGCGCCGGACCCCACTCACACTCGTGCTGCGGCTATTTTGTTTATCCTCCTTTTGTTTTATTTTTTGTCCCGAAGAATTCCGACAATTCCCGACGCGACAAGAGGGTCGGCAACACGGTACACACAACTCCCGGAGATCTTCTTTGGGGATGGTCATTAAGCTGTCAGACCGAAATGGATTCGTAACACTACTCCGCTACTAAACGCAAAGCCCTCTGAAGAGTGATGGGGTGTGTTTTAAACATCCCTTTGACAGAGCCGACTGTTTAAAGTAAAACGCTCACATTAAAGTGAAGGTACAACTGCGAGATCACTCTCTCACTTCTGAGCTGGTACCTTAATTAATGCGTAAAAGCGTTAACAACAAACAATGTACCTACTGGAGAGCTTTTTATGCTTTATAACACCTATATGCTGTTAACTCGCAGTGGTAGGTAAAAACATTTTCAACAAGCAGATGAAAGTTTGAGATGGTTA
The DNA here is from genome assembly GCA_022606495.2 of Halesus radiatus. Taxonomy (NCBI): domain Eukaryota; kingdom Metazoa; phylum Arthropoda; class Insecta; order Trichoptera; family Limnephilidae; genus Halesus; species Halesus radiatus. Next base: position 7,304 of record JAHDVE020008122.1, read on the forward strand.
TTTGTCAATTATCTCCAGGCGTGTATTACGGCAAGGACTAAAGAAAAAAATTAACATAAATTTTCAAGTGACAATAATAATAATAAATGTATGGTTTGTATAGCACCGTTTTAGTGACAAATCACCATAATGGTGCTATATATAGGCAGGTAATGTTAATATTATTTATGCATCCATACCAAGAGCACATAAAAAAGCTAATTTTCGTATTTATGCTTTAAGTTTGTTACATGTTTATATTTTGTAACCTTAACTGTAAATTTTGAGTTTTGAATAACAAGCTCCCATTAGACAAACTACAAAAAAATATATTTTCATATGAAGCGATAACTTGGTGATGTGACCTTCTTCTGGGCAGTATACAATGAAGCTACGGTAGTAGCGAAACCCGGCCAGCAAAAGTATAAATAGAAGTGATGTAAACAAAGTTATTGTTTTATTTTTTAAATTACAATAAATTAGTTTATCGGGACTTGTTACATTATATATTTTTTTGTAAAAAGTAAATAAAAAATAAATAAAAAAAGAAGTAGCCAGAGTGATCACTGCTCCTATATCATCAAACCTTCCTTCCTCAGATGGTAGTTGGAGAAGGTTCCTCAGAACCCTCTGCGTAGCCAACTTCCTCTTTTCAGCTAGAACCAGTCGCGCTTTCAGGAGCTTCGGCTCCAGGATTTCAGCCGGATCCTTGCTTGTCTCCCTTTTCATCTCTCCGTGGAGGTGCTCTGCCATGGGGGAATGGGTATCTCTGTATTTGACCACCCCCATTGTTATATGACACCAGGAATTGCCATTATAACTTGGCATACCCTAACTCCAATTGTTTATAATAGTTTTATTAATGGATAACTATATTGTTTGTCTAATTGGACAAGTCAATAAAATTATTCAAGGCTATTTGGGAGGATGCGTTCACTTAATAGACCTTCAAATAACCGCTACTAACAACCTCTTATTCGTGATGATTTGAGGCATTTTAAATTTTATGACCAAACTCGCAAAAATTCTTCACTCAACTTTAAAGGATAATATGAATAGGTACCTTGCCGACCAATACAACTACACTAGTGAGATAAGAATGATGATTAAATTTAAAAGAGAATGTTAATTAAATTTAAGACAAATATCTTAAATTTAATTAACAATACGGCTTTGGCAAGTAAAATCATAAATTCCATATTACATAATTACATAATGTTCCAAATGAAATTAAAAATACCACTGAAATTAAAATCAAAATATGGGCAAGTGAATACGAAGATGAGAAAATGATTAAATTATGAGGAAAATATAACTTGTACTTACACTTAATAATGTAATACATGATAAATGTATCTTACATAGTCTATTAAAAATGCAGGGAACTAGGTAGGTACTGCGAAATACGTGTAGGTATAACATACTTGCCTACTTTAACGTTATCAAATTCTGTCCACTTTTCCGATTTCCGAAAGCCGCAAAAAATACACAGGGTTTTCATCACAATATGATGAGGGTTCGTATTTTACTACGAAAACCTGATTTATATTATCATCTCATCTGCAAATCAGAAAATACATATTCTATGTCTATTTAATTATGGGCTCCAACTTTAATGTAAAAACGAACAAAAAACTTAATGTTATTCTACGTAATTCATACACTCGTTCATGGTGCAAAAACGTCTTTTGAATGAGCCCCCAGATGATATACGAGTGTCCTTTCAAGCGTCACATGTGAAAGAAAATGGAAAAGGTACTTTATTCCCACCAGCTTCATGTTGCGCCTCTCTCATTAACTATATTCCTATACGTAACCAATACCAACCCACTTGCAAACTATTTATTTTATTAATACTATGCCAAAATTAATAAGGCGTTACATTATTGTATTATGTTATAAATGGAATCATTGGTTGGTTGGAAGAAATTAGCCAAATTAATTAATTAATTTAGTTTTAATATTTACTTAAAAGAATATTTTTGAATTGTTCAAATAATTCAAGTTTGCATTCAACATAGACATATGTGGATGAACATATTAAATAACTTTTAACCTGAGCACTCCATTAGTTAGTACTAAGTTTAAAGCCTATTACTAGGCAATATAAATTTATGCTATGTTAGTTACGAGTAATGACGAACCATGAAGAAACATTTAAAAGAGTAGACAAAGGAAATCTATGCCAGCCATGGCCTGAGAGACTTAACCCTAGTGGTATAGATTACCAGATTTTAAGTATAACAAGTTTAAGAGGAACAACATTTAATTTTGGATTTGAGGTCAAAATACTCACCTACATCTACTGATATATATTTTTTTAATTAAAGGTTTAGTAAATATCTAAAACGTATGAGAAGTATTTTATTTATTTTTGTTTTGTATTATGAATATAGGCCATTAAAGGAATTGATTTTAAGCGATTTTAGGGACAACTTTAACAACCATTTAACTAACGGGGGCTAACGGGGATTAAAAAAAAGGTTTACCCAGTCTGCTTTGAAAATATAATTGAAAAAAAAAACAATAAAATATTGATTATGGTGGGTTTAAATTAAATTAAAAACGAACAGTTTTCGTTGGAACACAAATTTGCCGTATGTAATTTAAATTATCGACCCGAAAAAAATATTTTTTTCTTAAGTAATCATATTTATATAGCAAATATGATATATATTTTTTAAATACGGTAAACACTAAATAATTTTCTAATTTGTCTCCAAAATTAATTTTTTTTTCACTAGATATAGATATTAACTAAACCTTTAAAAAATATATCATTCAGTTTGGATGGGAATTTCAGACTCAAATCGAAAATTAATTTATGTATGAAACAGGTAGCGCAGCCGTTCCTTTTAATGCTGAAGACAAATTAACACAATCATGAAAACATCTAATGTAAATAATCACATGTTGTGTTTTTTTTTTAAATTTTTGTTATCAATGAATTTAACGTAATTCTCCCAATTGATTTAAATCGACTTGGAAATGGGTACATTTTGATTTCCAATAAGTATTTATACTGTTCTAAACTTAAAGGTGTTCGAATAAAAGTTACTGAAATAATTCGTTCTTACTTAATAATGCCAGCAACCAACAAAATAAGTTTCTCTAAAGAAAGTGGTGGCGGAAACTGACAAAATGTTACTTTAAGAAAACATTAACTTCTCTGATAAACCCCTCTTCTCTTTGTGTCCATCTCTTCTATTCTCTAATAATTTAAAGCCCAAGACATCGTGAAAACATTTAAGCACCAGATTTAGAATAATAATAATTCATCGGAATGAAGTAAGCGTAGTATCAGAGGTAAAAGCAAGCCAATTTGTGGACTTATTACACAGTTTTCTCAAGAACCGGTACTAAGAATAGAGTTAAGTAATTCAAAGTTCAAAAGTGTGCTAAAGATTAGACTACTTATCTTATACTACAAAGCTTTTCCGATCGCTCTATAATGTGCTATAAATACACACAATTTCTCAGAAACGTAAAGTATTATAAATAATTTGTTATTATTATTATTCTTTTGTAATTTTATAATTATTTAACACATTATTTTAAACGTAACAAACTGCTAACTATTTATTAACCTTCCCGTTTTCCATCTTCTTCTCTTCCCAATATTCTTCAGTGTAATAACATGTCCCAAATTTGATATGCCATAGTCGTACTGGCTCGAGGTAGTTGGGACTCTTGTAACCAGTCAATTTAAAATCCTGTTAGTTAAATCCGGTGCAACGGTGTACAGATCAAAACACTTCACTGTGCTGTCTGTGTCGTCGCCAGTGAAGATTTTGTGGATGTGAAACCAATCTATAAATTAAAAAAAAAGAAGTTTTTTCGTTCGTAAGTTTATACTTTGGGTACCTGCAATGATAAGAATTAAGTCAAAAAGATAAATAAGTAAAGAAAACAGTGAAATAAATGTTCGTTATTTATTATCTATCGTGTTTAATTCGTAGAAATAAATTTATTTATCATATTTGTAAAAAGCATTAACTTTGTGGCTCGTAATTACAATAAAAACATATAGATCACTTTTATTTTATTAAAACTCTACCGGTTTCGGAAGCACCCTTCCTTCATCAGGAGAATATTAAAAACCCACCCAGTTTTTGATATTCTCCTTATGATGGAAGGGTGTTTCCGAAATCGGTAGAGTTTTAATAAAATAAAAGTGGTCTGCAACAAATTTATGTGTTTTTTATTGTATATTTATTTTTATTTTTATTTAAAGGAAATCAAATTTAATAAATTAAGTTTTTTAGTTTTCATTATTGCTAAGCTGTTTCGGCATTCAAAGCCATTTTAAAATTGTGGTTAGGCCACATTGAGACGACTGACGCATATTATTTTATTTACCTCCAAGCAATTTTAATTTTGACGGTGTTTGAAGTGATTTATTAATATTTTCGCCAAAAACCAATTTTCAACAAAATAACTATGATAAATAAAATTCTCTATTCTGTGAGGTACTACCTACTTAGAGTTAAAATCTTAACCGCCAAAACAGCTATCACAATAATAAGCAAGAAAATTACTTATAAAAGTTAATAATAACATGATTAAATTTGATATGTTTATACAAAAAAAAAAATTAATCTCCTTGTCGGTCTGGTGAAAGACCGACATTGAGAATCGAAACGCTGCTTAAAATAACTTCAGCTGCGTTTTGTGAATATATTTGAATAGTTAGATATTTCCTTATTTTACTCTTCACGCTTAGATGGTTTGGGCATGTGGAGCGAATGAACGAAGAAAGGAGTGTAAGAAGAATGTATGACGCGAATGTGAATAGAAGAAGAAGCCGAGGACGTCCGAGGAAGACATGGCATGATCAAGTGAATCAAATACTTGAGTCCGGCCATGTCAGAAGTCGGAATAATAGAAGAGAATGTATGAGACGATGTATGAATGTGAATGAAGCAAGAGGTGTATGCCAAGATCGAGTTGTTTGGCGGTCCGTCCTCTCTGCCTACCCCTGCGGGGAAACGGCGTGATGGTTAGTTAGTTAGTTAGTTAGTTACTCTTCACCATCTATGTCCCCTCCACACTCTCTTGAGTCTCACAACATACCTTAAATGGGAATGCCGTAATCACATTGTCTCCGGGCAGATGAAATTCAAGTTGCAGTAATAAATTTAAAATAATGACAGTCGATAACGTCACTAGCTCCTATTTAGGGATACTGCAAAAATAAGTGTGTCATGCAGTACGTCATAAAACAGTGAAAAAATTTTTTTTTCCCAAAATTAAATAAAACATTACATGAAAATAAAACAATAACTTTGTTTATAACCACGAGAATTTTATTTAATTTTATTACGACCGACCGGTTTCGCTTAAAATGAGCATCTTCAGGGTACAAAAATTAAACTGATCAAAAATACATAGTGTGTGTTTATATATACTAAATAGAATAAGACAGAACATAACATAGAACAAAGAAAAAATGAGATAGCATGAAATAGAAATCTGACATAATAACCGAGCGAAAGAGACAGAAGTGTACATAATGGAATACCAAGGAAAACCTGAACAGGTGATTATGGGATGGGAAATTTTACGAGATTATAGGGAATATACCTAATATTGAATGCATTCCACAACCTTATAAACTCCTACCACCAGCAGATTTAATTCACATTAGAGATAGGCACCAATTCAACCTTAAACTTTTTAGATCTCACCTTATCTGTTGTAAATAATAAAATACATTTTAATATATTTCGTAAACCCAGATACACCGACATTGTTATACATAATACATCCAATCATCCTTTTTCTCATAAACACTCCGCGCTTCATTCAATGGTCCATCGTTTGGTCACGATACCGTTATCAAATACTAATTTTTCCAACGAACTAGCATTAATTAAAAAAATAGCGATAAATAATGGATATGAGTACGATTTAATGGATACAATTTTAAGTAACAAACAAAAACAAATAGCCACTAAAAACTTCTTATTCGCTAATCCACATAAAATAAACAGTATTAACAATCTTAGTTACCAATGGCGGCGTATTTTATTCATTAATCATTTTTCTTCTGAAGTGTAAAAAATCTTCCTTCTGAATTAAGACCTGCATTTTATACAAATAATAATTTAGGTAAATTTTTAATCAACTCAAAAGATAAAGACGACAAGCTTAGTCACTCGGGAATATATAAATTAGATTGTAATGATTGTTCAGCATTCTATATTGGCAAAACAACACGCAATGTCAATATTAGAATTAAAGAACATCTTAGATGCCTAAATAATAACGGTTTTTCAGAATTCGCCAATCACCTTATTGATAAAGATCATACCTTCATTCAAAGCACCGGTGCTAATATTCTTCATAAAAATGGCCATGGAAACAGATTAAATAATTTAGAATCACTAGAAATAAAGAAAGCTGTTAAAACCAAAAATAAAATTGTTAATAATCAACTAAATGTGTCCAATAGCCCAATATTAGGTATATTCCCTATAATCTCGTAAAATTTCCCATCCCATAATCACCTGTTCAGGTATTCCTTGGTATTCCATTATGTACACTTCTGTCTCTTTCGCTCGGTTATTATGTCAGATTTCTATTTCATGCTATCTCATTTTTTCTTTGTTCTATGTTATGTTCTGTCTTATTCTATTTTGTATATATAAACACACACTATGTATTTTTGATCAGTTTAATTTTTGTACCCTGAAGATGCTTATGTTAAGCGAAACCGGTCGGTCGTAATAAAATTAAATAAAATTCTCGTGGTTATAAACAAAGTTATTGTTTTATTTTCATTAAATATGTCTAACCACAAAGTGACTGCTTTCTATCAAAAAAAAAAAAAATAAAAAAAAAATTACAATTTAATATATATGTTTTTTTTATTATTATAAGCTTATATCAACAATATAACTATTACACATTACGAGTATATAGCTAGCCTTAATGTGTTCTGCATGCTAGTTGCATACCGCAATACTCGACATGTAAGTAAGCTAAATTCTCCATAAATAAATACACCTCCATCAGGCAAGTTCCACCAAGGGGTGTATTTTACTTTCCATGTTAATTCCCCATGACTTGAGGAATTTGCAGAGTAAACTTTCTATCCGGGGGATTGACGTAGGGACCAGGGGTGCAGCCTACTTTCTATGTAAATTTTTCCGCTCAGTCGCCGTCGCGACGCCGACGCAGGCGCCGGTAATGACGTTAACGCCCCGCGACGTCACCATTCACTCAGCCCGGCAGAACTTTTAATTGGACGTATCTATGCAATTAACGGCCAAGCCACGTGAAACTTTCAAATTAATAGGGAAATAATAATATTTAAATTAATTATATAACTTTAAAATATCATGAAAAAATGGCTATAAACCTCACTTTGCAGGTTGATAAATTGAGCAATTCCACAAACGATTTATTTGCACATTCTATATGGGTAGTTAGAAAAATGTTTAAAGTTTGAAAAGACGAAAATTCTCAAACTGTAACTATAAATTCTATGAAATATATCCCAAAATGTCTGATAATAAGTACATTTTTAAAACCAGACAAAGTAATTTTTAACGTTTTACATAAAATATCACAACGTATTAATAATGTGTAATAACTCCACACATGAGGCTCTGAGGGAAATAATTTACCAAGAGGTTTATATCATCTTTAGGGATGGTGTGTGGAGAGTCTTTTAGAGGATAGGAAGGAGTGAACTAGGGTTTTGAAGAGACCCATGTTGTAGGAGGGAGGAAACACATAGACCGGCAGATCATCTCGCAGCCGAGCTGTTGAACACTGGAATGAGTCGTAGAAGCGACCCATTCTCATGTGACTAATATCAACCGTGTGCAAATGTTGATGAATTAAAAGATTTTGAAGAGTGTGGGAGTTATTTACGAATTCTGTAAGAAAAAGTAGGTAGGGTACATGATAATATGAAACACATTTTAAACATATATAGGTAATATATATAAACAAACAAAACTATTTTGTATCATAAATGCACAGAAATTTTATTTTTTATTTTCTTCATTCAGTTCTTTGTACATTTGACACGTCGCTTACTTTTATTATTTTTATGCATTTTCACTCTTATTTGTGTTTTTATGTAGAATGTAAAAACGGTACATACTTTATGCGATGTATGGGATTGCATCTGGAAGGAATTGCACCAAACTCAACACATTTCTAAATAAATAATAAAATTAAAAAATATTTTAAATAACTAGATGATGATTTTATTTCATTCCAAACGTTTATTTTTTCAAAATATATCTAAATCATAAAGTTCTTAAGTAGGTGATTACTAATGTCATACCATTTTGAAAATATTCTACCCAAACAAACCTTCTTCTTTTGAATATGTAATCTGTGGCTAACCAGAGTGTTATATCTAGGTTAACTTTAAAAAAACATGGCGGGTTCAATGTTTTTCATACAAATTTTAAAACGTTATAGCAACAGTTTTACTTATTGGATTTATTTTAAACTACTCTTGAAGCCTTCCCGCCACTAATAAAAACAAACTGTGCTATTTTCAGCGAAACCGGTTGAGCAATTTTCGAGAAAATCGAGGACAAACAAACAAACTTACATTGATTTTAATATATATTAAATAATAAGTTAATCCAAGTGATTATCATGTGCGAAAAGTTGTTTTGATATAGATGTTCATTTTTTTTTGGATTTTTTAAATTAGATTCCTATTTCAAAAACACCATCTTATTCAATTCTCTTATTTCACCTACTGTTCATTCTAAACTTTTAGATAAAACAGAGGATTGGATTAGTTTTGCAAAATTTTATTCTTACAATGAAAACAAAGCTGATGAGATCTAGCTTCGGGAATGACAAATGAAGGGTTCAGAATTATAGGGACTCACGTCAGGAAAATTATGATTTATGAATGTGGACGTTTAGCCTCATGATGTAGGGCAGTGAACTTCTATGGGAGTTATTAAAAAGGGTAACCCCTTTGTAATTAAGTAGAAAGTTGGTTGAATATGGTACACTAATGGGTGATGCGCTATTTAGCTTGGTTGAAAGGTGAAATTTTGAAGGAAATAGAAGAATGAAGAAAAAGAAAATTGAAAGATTTCTAGAAAGGGGACTTTGAGCGCTAGGAAAAATAAATTTAGAAAATTCTGGAACTGACGTTTAAGTTTGAGATATAGTAAAAATTATTTTTATTTTTCGTTCCCTCTCGGTCCATCGTGCTGGTGGCAATAATCAATATTCTCGAAAATTCAAATAATCACATTCTTTCGAGTTTTTGGAGAGCAACTACTCCTACGTTCAGAATGCGTTATTGATGTACTAAAAAAATGCCATGAAAACATCACATTTTGTAAGAATCTATTCGTATGTTCCGAATACAATTATTAATTATCTCAATAACTATACTGAAAGGGTAACATTAAATAAACCATTCCCTTATCTCGAATGCTATTATAATTGATCTCAAAAAATGATCTTCAAAGATTTTCATTCTGCAAATGGAAGGAAACCATTCCCTTATTCAGCATGTAAGTAAATGTTCTAAAATAATCTCAGAATAATATTCTTGCTAGCGTCTGAAGACAAATCATTCCGACGTTCGGAATGTAATTTTTAATTTGATCCAAAACTGTCTTTAACTTTAGAGAATTACATTCTTGCGAGCTTCCGAGAAGATATCATTCTCATTTTCTAAACATATTTATTTATCATTACGTTCTCCCATTCCCATATTCTGAATGCTTGGATTAATATTTGTTTCTAAAAATTGTAAATAAGGCATCATTATTATCTCGCACTCGAGAAAGAAACCATCTTCATGTTATGTGTGTACCATCATTGAAAAAATCAAACTTTGTGATTAACATTTATATTCGCAAGCACAATTTTCATTTTCGGTTAACATTTTTCACGAGCTCAAAAACAGTTTTTATGTTCTCTTTGACTGCAAATTTATTCCTCAATCTCGAAGTCAGCCGCGACTATAATTACATTAAAAATTTCTCATCTCTCAAGCACTTAATCAAGAGTGTCTACTTGTGTGACTCTCGAGAACCCGACGAATTAACAAAGGGAAATGTAAACCACAAGTAACATTGTCATAATTAAGCTATGATAGAACATATTGAACAGATTTTAAAAGAAGTAGTGCAGAGAACAAGAAACGTTAGAAATCGCAACACCGTTTTTAATGGTGACATTCGGTGGTTTTTGTCGGGTTTTTAGTTTTTTCTTTTTTTTTTCGATTTTCGGTGTTTTGAAGTCACTGAACCAATTTTGTATGATCGAAACTAAACTAAGGATATAAAAAAAGTCTACTACGCATTATGCCATTCTCGAATCAAACATGGAATTATAGGATGGCAATTTGCGACATCTAAGTACACAAACAATTTAAACGCACTTCAAAAAGAAATCATATAGACCTTATTTAAGCAGTCTGTGAGCATCGCTCCAGCAAAAATTAGGCGTGCCAGGAGTTGAGCTTCATTGTCTTTTTAATAAAAATCAAATGTTGTTAACAATAATACCGTAGTATTGGTTGTTTACAAAAAAAAACTTCTATCGCCATGAGAAAACTTCAAGCGTGTTCAGAGTTACTCAAGTATCATGTCAACAAATAGGTTTTACAAAAACTTTGAAGTTCAAAAAGTACTTGCACCCCATTGATTGTGAAGTCTCCCAATCGCGGTAATACAGCGGCAGATTGTATGACACCGTATCACGTGACACACCGTTGGTTGGTTGTGTACATGAAACTCGAATAAACAAACACACTGGGCGCATATTAATTGAGCCGCGCTCCGCAGACTAAGAGACAAACACCCTTTTGTTTTACAAATAGTTATTTCGTAACGGTTCAATAAAATAATGAATAGTTTTAAAACACTTTCGTTTATAATCGAACCTAACATAAATCACGAAATTAAACAGTCATTGATAAAATATATATTTTTACAATAACAAGAGGAGGACTTGAGGAAAATGATTTCTCTCAGGGCCTATGTCATCTTAGGGGACGCTGTGTGGAGAAATGATTGAGAGGAGGTTCTAGGAGGGAAAAGAGGTATGAGTGGTGGGTAGGAATCTAGATATCAGTATGTTCCGGAGTGACGGATATACTAATTCACCCCTTCCACTGCGGTGCAGGGCGATGGGTCGAGAGAGTCCCGCCGGAGAGGTCAAGAGGTCACTTTCAACGGGTCTCTCCCGATCCAGCCCACTACGAAGTTGACCCACGGCAGAGATGTTTTTTATTTAATGAATGATCTTTGGGGCGGCGGTACTTACCAAATTGCAGTGTAGCGTATGGTAGTTATAATTTACTATAACGTCGTGCTTAACTGGCTGTTTATTTATTTTTATTATAGAAACAAAACAGTACGTAGGTTATAGTAAGAAACAATTTCCAGAACTTAAAACAACATGGTGGGTACCTACGATATGTTGTAATGTCTTATTCGTGTATTTACCGGGCGACATTGAGTGTATAAGTGCGTGTATGCGTGAGTGTATTTATGGGCGTGAGAAGTGGTCTACTTATTATAGTGATGCAATATTTATGCGCATTGAGCAGTTTATACAATTGTCAAGATGCTGCTTTTAATGTTAGAGTTGTTTGGCGAATTTGTAGTTGCATATATTTTGTTACTATGCTTGTAGAATACTGCTGTTTGACGGGTATGTTTCAAAGGCATGTTGAAATTAATTAGGGACAGAAACTATAGCAAAGAAAGAATATTTTTTTTAAAAAATAATAAAAAATATAAGTGTGTTTTTTTCCAGGTGGTTGGCAAAATGATTTCGTCGATAGAGAGGGGATGCTTGTGGTAGGTATCTCGTTTAGAGATCTATAAAAAAGGTTATGATTTTGTTCTGAACTTTCTATGATGGATGTTTTCTCGATTCTCTACAAATTGAGAATAGTATCTTTTCATCGCAGACTCTCAAGTGATTTGATAAATTCTTGACGAAGAAAAATCGTCTTTCTTAAGGGTCTTCTAAAATGTATCGATTTGTCAGCCAGTTGGACTTAACATCCATATTTACCCTTTAAACATATCTCCAGAGATGACTAGTAGAAGATTGGATCATCTTGACATAATGGGAATTAAATTAAATACTTAGGCGAAAATGTACATAATCGATACTGTCTACGGTTTTTGGAGAGTTGTAAGTAAGTTGAAGTGAAATCTAACTTTTCACACTGCGTTCTTTCCATTGTCCTTTCCATTTTTATTTTTTATTCTGTGATTACCGCACAAGACTCCCAGCTGCCCAAAGCTAGTGGAAATATATCATCACTAATTTTGGGCATTTTGTGATGCTAGCAGATGTAAGGAAGGGGAGGAGATGGGAAAGATGATGGATTGGGAAGTACCTGGCCGTTCGGGTCTGGCCATTAAACAGGCCTAATGCTATTGCAAATAATATTCTGATTCTAAATGGTGGTTTTTATTTTTTTTGACAGTAGTTCCACATAGGAGGCTCTGAGGGAAATAATTTCCCTCAAGGCCTATGTCATCTTTTGGGATGCTGTTTGGAGGGTATTTTATAAGATAGGAGGAAGTGAACCTGTGTCTTGAACAGAGCCATGTTTTAGGAGCGTAGCAACACAGATGCCGGCAGATCATTCCACAGCCGAGCTGTTGAACACAAGAACGAGTCGTAGAAGCAACCTGTTCTCATATGACAAACAGTGTGCAAATGTTGAGCGCGCGTTTGGCGTGTTTCCCGACTATGCACCGGCGCCCGAGGGATTAATGACGCTAGTTCATCGGAGCATCTTCCATTAAAATACCTGTAGAACAAGGACAGCATTCCCACCTGACATCTGTGCTCCAAAGATAGCAATCCATTTGTTAAGATAGACCAATCTATCAAACGAACCATCCATTTCTGAACAGAGTGAAGGGTTTTTCAGATATTTTGAGGCTCTCAACCAAAGGTGCTTGCCAAATTCTACAGTGGGGCGCACTTGCGATTTGTACAGGGTCAGCAGTTGTCAGTTGTATCTGCGGGCTCTTTACAGTACGCCAAGCTTCTGAGAGGCTAACTTTACTCCTTACTTAACGATACTGAGAGTATCTTCGACCCCGGAACGTGGAACGACTTTAGTATATTATTAATTGTATTATTTATTGTAAAACCTATTATTAGTTCATTTTTTTTAAATCTATTTATCATACATAATAATTATTGTAAACTGTTGGTTTTCCAAATAAAAAAAAATAAAAAAATAGCATACCATCATTAATTTGTTGTTCTCTTTCTATATCATGGCGAATTACTTATTTTATTTTAGTCATTTCTTCATTTGAGTTTCCAAAATAACTTTAAGTAATATATAAAGTATTGGGTGCTTTATATATGGCTAATGATAACTTAAAAATTAATGGAATTTTCATGATTAACTAAAGAGGAACGGCTGCGGTGCCTGTTTCATACATAACTTAATTGTCGAATTAAGGTCAAAATACTGTTCCAAACTAAATGACTAAAGAAATGAATTAAAGGTTTAGTAAATGTCTAGTACGGATGTGAAGTATTTTATTTATTTATTTTTAAATTGTGAAGTATATGCCATGGAAAAAAAACAATTTTCATAATTTTAGAGGCAAATTATAAAATTATTTGAGGTTTAATTGTATTTTTTAAAAAATTATCGTATTTTTTATGTAAATATGATTATGTAAATAAAAAAAATTAAACATTTAAAAAAAAAACGTTTTTTCGGATCGATATTTTATATTATGTACGACAAATTTGTGTTCCAATGTAAATTGGTCGTTTTTAATTTAATTTAAAATCCACCATAAAGCTTTTTTTAATTTTATTTTCGTATTTTATATTTCATTTTATTTTTAAAGTAGAAGAGGTTAATTTTTTTTTTTAAATCACCGTTAGCCCCCAAATAATTGTTAAATGTGCCTCTAAAATCACGACAAATTAATTCCTTTAATGGCCTATATTTCATAATCATGAATCAAGAATAAATAAATTACTTCTCATCCGTACTAAATATACTTTTTGATGAAAAAAATACAATTAGGTTTACGTGAGTATTTTGGCCTCAAATCAAAAAATAAGTTTTGTGTGAAACAGGCCGCGCAGCCGTTCCTCTTAATGTGGTTTGTACAATCTATTTTAAATTTATTAATAGGTGTAATTTTGATTGGGACTGGCAGAGGATTATACTCGTATATCACAACTAAATGGATAATATATCCTAGAAATGCCTTTCATGTTGATTATTCATGTAGCTAGTGACTTAGTACATTTTGGTTCTGGCCCAGAGAGAGCCAATGAAAATACAGCTTTCTATCTTTTTCACGCTGTTGGAAATCGTATATTCCATTCCATTTGATTTTAAATTGATACTGAGAAAGCGAATTTATGAATTTGAAAATTTAGCGCCAAATGACCGGACTTTTGGAGCACAAAACATACCGAAGTCGCATTTCTTGTAATCTTCTTTTTTCTATGCATATCACGTTGCCAACGCGAGTTGGAGTTTGTGTCAATCACATTACCCAGACTCAAATCACTACGTAACTATTCGTAAGTATGGGACATAATCACCATTTTAACATATGTATTTAAAATCCTATTTTTCTTTATAAAGAAAACTAGATTACTGTTAGCCTTTTACCGTTTTGCCACGATCATTTTGTTTATAATAATAATAAAAATAATTTGATGATTTGTGTAGCGCAGTTTTTGTGAAATATCACCTCATGTAATGAAAAAGGTTTATTTTACTAAAGAATTATATTTATATTTCCTTGCAGGCAACCTGGGTGTTAATGAACGTTTAATTTGATACATATATATACATATATAATCTACTCATTAGAACACAAAAAAACATCATGCAAATTATACTTAAAGTCCCTGTAAGAACCAGTACTGACGAAACCTTGAAATTATTTTCAATAAAACAATTATACTCCAAAGCAATACTACTTTACATTCATAAAAACAGAAACAAAACATAACAATAATCACATGTATTAGAGACATTGGATATAAGAGTCAAAAACACATAAGACAAGGAACCACAAACACAACATTTGGATAAAAAAACTTCTTATACTATGGCACTAAACTCTACAACAAAATCCCACTATCCTTTAAAAACCATAATAACAATAATGAATTTAAAAATCGAATAAAACATGAGATGTGAAATAGAAAACATATTATCACCAAACACAGATTAACACTGAAACCACTCAACTACACGTACAACACCCCACCTTACGATTATTTATTTATTTCAGCAATCACATCAATATTATCATATTTTGTAAATGAAATCCTCAGCACGGGTAATCCCATTGAGGACATCATTACTTGTTATTTTATTATGAAAAAGAAGATAATAAAACATTATTGTTCTTATTATTATATGCCTATGCAATCAATGTACACTACTCAACTAAATAAAATACTATACAATGTGATAGTCGAACTACTCAAAGCACTCAAACGTTTCATAGCGATCTATTCCCCTCAGGAATAAATCATTGGATAACCAACACCTCTGCCATAAGTCACCCCGAGTGATTCGTTACGTTTGGTGATTTAGCAGGGGTGCTCGGTTTCATGGGGTGAGGTTTGTCCAGGTCTTGGCCGCGGATGTGTGGGCCGGATCGTGATAGGCCGGTTGAATACCTTTAACCCATCGCCTTGCTCTGCGGTTAAAGGGATGGATTCGTACGTCCGTCAATCCTGGATACACTGAACCCCAGATTACCACATACCCCTCATATCCTTTTTCTTCCCTGAACTTCCTCTCCTCTCTTTCCTTTAAGCAACCCCCCACACAGCATTCCCGAAGACGAAATAGGCCCTGAGAGATATCAGGACCTCCAGTATGAAATTATAGGTAAAAAGAAGTAAATTAGCTTTCCAAATGTTGTTTTGTTATGAGATGCGTGCAGAAAAACATATTTTTAGTTCTGTACCGTATAACACTCGTACAAGTTAATAATACGTTTTTCAGCGCTGTAGGTAGTTATAAAAATGATTTTCATGTTATACGTTCTGCCTTGTTGCAGTAAAATATCTAAAACTATGCAAAAAATAAGTAAATTTTATTTTTACACGTTCGCTTTTTGAGCTCGCTACTATTGTACTATTGTACCGAGGGTCTAAACTGTTTGATAAGGAAGGTTACCATTAAGTTTTCAGTTTGATGTAACCAATAAACCATTCAAATAATCGCACAAGGTTATCAATAATGAAACTAATCCCGTGTGAAATATGGGCAGTGGCGGTTTTTTCTAATGAGCGATTGTGCGGTGAACTCCCAAAGAAAAACCCCAGCCAACAAAAATCACTTGATGGAATTCGATTTAATAATATTTTTTTGGTTTTTAATAGAAAATTCATATTAAAAGTTATTGCACTATAAGAAAAATACATATAAATGTTATCTTTCCTTTTAGTTATTTTTTTGGCATAATTAATCTTGACACAAATTTGAACTTTTTTTTCGTACTATCTAAATATCTCTTTTTTTTTAATATTTCTCACACCTAACCTTATCACACAAACTTTTGAAATGAAGTGACTCCTTAATAATTTTATTTTTCTTATTTAACTTACCTTCAATTAATAAAAAAAAAAATTAAAAATATCTATGGATTAATACAAATATACTAATATAATGCCACTAACTGATACCAGGTATACCCACGCACTGGCCTTGCCTACGTGAGATTTTATGTTTTATATACATTACACGTAGGTTTATGTACATGTGTTCAAATGTGTATATAAGTTAATATATAAAAAAAAATAATAAAAAATGTTTATAACCTTTGTACCTAGATTGTCTAAATGTATGTATCAAAATTTTAATTAATATTCGACGAAGAAGAAAATTTGCTCATGGAAAGCTGATATTTTGTACTTTTAAAATCGCTGCTGAATGTTGAATTATACCACGAACCGTCACTGAATTTGGGTATTTTCACGAGCCAGATTTAATTTTACCCTCCTTAAAAATACCCCACATATAGTATTCCCAAAGAAGACATAGGTCGTGAGTAGAGTTATTACAAAATTCTTACGATTTCAAAAATCCGATAGTCGTGTATTGTAGTTCCATTTTATAAGGGAAGGAAAAAGTTCACGTGACATTAAATGAGTCTAGTAAGGCTGTCAGATATCCCCGATTATATCTCAATTTCCCAGGCAATAAGTTGCGCCCCGCCGCGCAGGCTTCTACGCCGCAATAGCGCTATAGCGCCCACCGGTGCCGGTGTATGATTTACTTAGTGCGATGAAGACGTATCGCCCGATCTCTTACGTGGAAGTATAGAAGCAGAAGTATATACTTCGTCGGCAGAGATGACCCGATTTATGGACCAAGGATATTGCCAAGAATGTTTTATATACGTTAGTTGCTAGGTTAGGCGAGATATTTTGATATTCGGTTGTTTTATCACATTTTTTCAGTGGTTGTTAGCATATACAGTAAGATTATGATTTTAATTAATAGTATTTTTAATCTAATGTTATTCTTTGTTTCAATCATTTTAATTAATGCGGTTGCACTCTTATAGTAGATAGCAGCTCTTAACTCAGTGCAGTAAACGTAGCCAAAAATAGACAATTTCTCAAATTCAAGTCATTATACCTATCTGTGTTTTAAAATGTTAATGTTATAAATTTATTGTTTTTGTGTTAAATTGGTAGAACTCCATTCCTGTATTTTGTAAATTTAATTTAATAATGTTATTATTAAGTTCATTAAGAAATTCACAGAAAAGAAAAGAAAATCTGCATTTGCACGGATGCGTACAAATAAAAATTTTATCACGAAAGGTGAAGGATTTGGGTTGTAGATCACGTGTCCGTCGATGAATGTTGTGATTGTAGTTAATTATTATTGTCGTTAAATTATTAAAGGTCGTTGTTTTATTAGTAAAAATAACATAATATTTATATAGCGGAGTTTTGTGTTATTTCACATCAAGTGCTTCATTACGAAACAAAGATCGTTACAAAAATGTTTTTGTGGATTACAAAATTTGACTTTGTCAGTTGTCAGTTTTTAGGAAAAAGTTATGATAATTATTTTTTTTAACACAACATTTTTGACATCGCCTGAATAATTTCGACATGTTGTTCGATTATATTAATGTTTCGAATTATAAAATTTTTAAACTAAAAACGTGTCGATTATGATCACCACTAACTTCAGGGGCATTAAATATATTAATGGTATCGTAAACTATCACATGGACAATGGACATATACACCGAGATGACCGCTGAATGGGCTAATCAGTTTTCCCGAACGAAGGAAGCCATCAAGTAGGATATTATGTGAGTAAATTAATTTGTAACCGGAGTACTGTTATGGGCGCACACGAAATAGGATACATTAATGGTGGGCACAATATAAAGGAAAGCACACACAGTTCACACGATAACCTGTGTATGATGGAAACTTGTCTCTGAACCCAGAAAGTCCCGGCCTGTATTATATTATTATTCAAAATTAAATTAATCTTTAATATCATCATTTTCTTTTGGCAATAATAAAAAAAGAAAATTTAATAGAAGGAAGGCGACAAATGTGATTATTTTTATGGATAAGATAAAAAACAATTTTCTGCTGTAATATTTAACAATTCTTAAGGAGATGAAAGAAGAGCAAAGTCTTTAAATCTTTCTCCTGTAAATTTATTTATTTACGGAAAATAGTTTACATTATATGTTTTTAGTGAGATTTTTTTTTTAGCTTAGATAAATTAGTTGAAAGATGTTTGAAAAAACCTCGTCCAAGAGTGGAAGATACTGTCAGCATCTTCAAAAAGAAAACATAAATAAATAAAATAGGTATTCTGCCAATATCCATGAAATGAACGTTAACATTAATAAATTAAAAATTAAACAAAACCTATACGAGTATAGTTAACAAAAATTTATAAATTATATATAAATAGCTTGTTCATATGGTTATTCGTTCCAAATATTAAATTGATAACGTGTTTTATATAACTTTTTTATTTTATTTTGGTATATCTACGTATCTATATCAAAATAAGAGACTATGGAAAAAAGGTTTGCAATATTAAAAATATGAGATTGTCAACATTATCCACCATCATTATCGCTTTGTGCACTCCTAGTCTTGGAGAGTCTTGACCATCTTCACTCCTGCTGGTTTCCCGCTGTCTACCGCCAGTTCCTTATGCGCACTGTGCCCATCGTCCATGGCAATATATAATATTTATTTATTGTATAATATACGCCCTATATGGTCTTTTACATAAATAGTTAGTTTTAACAAAAAGGTGCAAAACACATCACAGTAGGTTCAAAGATAATATATCGAACAAATACAGGTATAACATAGCGTAAGTACCATTCTAAGTAATAAGTTCATAAGCGAAAAATCATAACATACCTCACATTCACTGTTACTTATACTCTAGACACATATTAATAATTATATAGGATGTATGCAATAATCGTTTGTTTGTATTTGTATTCAGAGTAGTTGAAAATGTCTACTATATCTGAATATGTATTACCTACTGTGTGAAGTCGAGGTATCAATGAATATTTGAATGACTCAGTCCTGAAATTAATGTTACAGTTAAACGAAATTTTAGAACGAGTAGTTCTAGTTGGAATATTAAATGTAATTAAGCTGACGATATCAGGGCTGTCTATAAAACCATTAACAATTTTGAAAATAAAAGTTAAATCAGAGACAGTTCTTCTATTTGATAGTTTTAATACTTTTAGTTCTTTATATAATTATAGGGAGGTTTATCGATTTAGGGAGGGTCAAAAGCGAACATATGCTCATTAATATGTATGTACAATTTTAATAAAACCTTCTTATGTAATACATCACTACTACTAAATCAAAAAAAAATGCACATCATACTTTAATCTTGTATACTTTAAACTTTTATACTTTATACTTTAAACTTTTGCATCTCATATGTAATTCGTTATTACTACCCACTAAATTTATTGTAAAAAAAAAAAGCATATCATACTCAATAATTTATTTTTCAAACTTTTATACTTTATATTTAAACTTGTACATCTCAATTGTAATTCTTTATTACTCTACACTAATTTAAAAATGCATATCATACTTTAGAATCTTATACTTTAAACTTTACTCTCACTATACACTTTTACATCTCAAATGTAATTTATTATTTCTCTACAGTAAACTAAAAAATGTATATCATACCTTTAACTTATATTCTTTAAACTTGTATACTTTATATTTTAAACTTTTACATCTCATTTGTAATTCATTATTATTCTACACTAATTTAAAAATTGCAACATACTTAAAAAAAAAATTTAAAAAAAACTCTTTTTTTTTCTTTTTTTTTATTGAATTTACTTTATGGATTGTTTTATATTCTTTTATGTGTATGTATATTAATATGAACTAATCTTATCAATTTGACTGACCTAAAACGGGATTTTCTCCTAGTTGGACAGTCAAAGCCTTCTGAAATATTTCTGTCAAATAATGTATGTTTCAAATAAATATTATTATTATTATTATTATTATTAGTATTAGTTCTTTATATAATATGTATTATAGTGAAGTGTAAATAATATGCCTACTAAAAATAAGACAAGTATTGAGAAAAAATAAGAATATAGAACAAATTAAAAACACAAAAAAAAAAAAATAATTGACGAAAGTAGGTAAGCAATTTCAAAAAAATATTATAAAATTCAAATTTAAAAAAAAGTACTAGAAATTCAAAAAAAGATTTACCTTCGATGCAAATAAAATAGTAAGGCATAATAAATAAAATTAATAGTTATTATTATTAAAATTCTTATTCATAATATTATAAATGTAGTTATTAATGTGAAAATAAATTTAAGATAAAACTCTTTTTATAATTTTATTTTATTTGTATTAATAATAAAAATAATTTCTTTTTACAAATTCTAACACAATTTTTTTAATTAATATTTTGTAATAATTTAAATTTTTTCAATTATTTTTACATTTTTAATTAATTACTTACCTACTTTCATCACTTATTTTTAATTTTAGTTTGTGTTTTTAATTTGTTCTATTTTCTTATTATTTGTCTATACTCGTCATTATTTTTACTAACTATATTGTTTATCCCGATGAGGGGAGCTTTTCTTCTGCAATATGTAGATATTTACATATTAAGTACAGTGGTTTTAAATAAAGTAATTATTATTAATTAAATAAATATTTTGATGAAATACAGTTATTAATTTATTTCGGGAGTATTTTTACACGCTGAAAGGGAAATCGTATATATTTCAGCACGAGTAATTAATAGTTCCCGGAAACCATTCTATTATGTTATAGAATTTATGAACATTTTATAAACACCGGATACTTCTTCAGATTTAATCGTCAAAGTAAGTATATAGACGAAAGCTACTAAACCTACTGAGCTCGCCTAATTAAATACACGATTAATATTTATAAGCACCCAATTAACAATAACAGGGACGACGCACAGGTTAAACTCAGCCTGGTACCTGGCGTTGGAAGGGTAGTCCATGTTAACGAGGATTTACTGTGACACGGTATTACTGGTATAACGCACCCGTTACAACGTGTCACCAATTACGATCGTTTCTGTAAAAAATAAATGGAAAATCTCTGAAAATCATTTGAAATCTAGGACATAGATGGCAGTAGTATCGGAAATAATTCAAACACGTTTTTAGTACTATGTTTTTTAAAGAAATGATTTTTGAGAAGGCTTCATTCATATATCTACGGTCGGTAGAATATTGGTTTATACCTCAGATCATGGAATATAAAGAGATATGCTATGTAAGGACCGCCCGACTGACGACTGACGATGATTTATCAGACGTTATTTTTAATTTGCAAGAAACTCGATTCTTATTTTCTTTTCCGTACTCGAAGCGTGATGTTTGTCCTCGTTTTATTCAAAATGCCGTCTTATTCAGTGCAAATTTGTGAAAATACGACCAGCAGAGTGAATTTGAAAACAAATGGAATGTCATTTCACTAATTAGTACTAAATTAGATTACGAAATGTTTTTTTAAACTTTTCATTGATGTACGCCTTGTCGAACAATGGCCGCTACCGTAAAAGTTAGTGATTTGATGCCGCCAATACGTTAAAATGTCGATTATCGACATTTCTTTATAATAATGTATTTTTTTAAACAAATGTTGATGGCGATAGAAAAAAAAGTTTGTCCTTTCTTATTGCATATTTACTATTTTTGTTAAAGTGTAAGATTTAATAAAAAACAATAAAAAATTATATAATAAATAGCAATTTTATAAAAAAAAAAATCGATAATAAAATGAATTACATAATAAAATGTAATTTTATTAAATCTTTATTACTGTTGTTATTTAAAAATACACGGCTTCAATTCCTGACGTGTGCAAATAAATTTAATTTAATTAATGTGCTTTGTTTGCGGCATGTTCCAAAGCGGAAGATACTGTCAGTATCACCGCGATGAAAGACCACCATTCAGAATTGAAACGTTGCTTGAAATGGCTTCATATATATTTCAAAAAACTACAATATAAAGTGTAAATAAACGATAAATGGATAACTGCGATATAATGAAATTATTATTTTCAGTCAATGTGTTATTGATATGTTAAGTTCACTTCGTGTAAAGTAAATTGGTTTAGATTTAATAATTTTATGTCTACGTTGGCGCACAAAAAACATTTATTTACGCTTGATAATTTTATTTCTCACTTAATATTATGATCCTTGGGGAACCTGTCATTCGAGATTTTAAGTAATAGCGTTTTCCAGTTCTCGATCCAGTATTTTCAAGTTATCACGACCGAGCTGACAGAAAAAAGTTATGGAAGGTGTTGTCCAAGTATGGAGTGAATACAAATCTTATACAGGCAATCACATCTCTGTACGAGGGAAGCGTTGCATGTGTTAGGGCAAACGGTGATTTTACGGGGTGGTTTGACATCACAAAAGGTGTAAAGCAAGGCTGCGTAATGTCACCGTGATTATTCAATCTATACATGGATAATTGTATGCAAGAATTGAAAGAGGTGGGCTTGGGCGCAAAAATGAGTAGTCTGCAAGTATGTTGCCTGTTGTATGCTGATGTTGCGGTGCTGATTGCTAATAGTATAGAAGATCTACAGTCCCTCGTATCTAGGATGAACGAAGTATGTATGAAGAGTGAGCTAATGATGAATGTAAGTAAGTCTAAAGTCATGGTGTTTGAAAGAGAGAGTACGAAAACAGTGTGCAATATAGTTGTGAATGATGAATACTTGGAGCAGGTAGACGAGTTTGTGTAGTTGGGAAGTATGTTTACGAGAGATGGAAAGACTGATAGGGATATTGAAAGAAGGATGAATGCAGGAAACTCCATTAACGGAGGACTGAAAGCGGTTGGCGCAAACAAAAAGTTGTCCAAAGAAGCGAAGCTAGCAATCCACAATGGAGTGCTGATACCAACTCTGATGTATGGCAGTGAGGCATAGAACTGGCAGAGGAAGGATGAAAGTAGACTGAATGCTGTAGAAATGAGATCTCTGAGACGAATGTGTGGTAAAACCATGTATGATCGAGTGAAAAATGTTGAGATTCGTAAAGAATGCAAGGCTGATGTAAGCGTAGTGGGCAAGATTAAGAAAGGGACGCTTAGATGGTTTGGGCATGTAGAGCGAATGTATGAAGAAAGGAGTGTAAGGAGAATATATGACGCGAATGTGAATGGAAGAAGAAGCCGGGGACGTCCAAAGAAGACGTGGCACGATCAAGTGAATCAAATGCTTGAGTCGGGCCATGTCAGAAGTCGGAATAACAGAAGAAAATGTATGAGACGCTGTATGAAAGTGAATGAAGCAAGAAGTGTATGTCAAGATCGAGTTGTTTGGCGGTCCGTCCTCTCTGCCTACCCCTGCGGAGAAACGGCGTGATGGTTAGTTAGTTAGTTAGTTTAGATAATTTTGATTTAGTTTATTTTTAAACATGCTTCCTGAGAGCGTCGTTTGTTTTAGGTTACTGTTGGATTTTTGATATATAAACAATATTCTTTTATCAACATATTTATACAGGCTTCCGATATTGCATAACTTAACAACACTACATAAAACTACTATTGTGTAACTGTTCTTCTGCCAAATGATGGAGTCTTTTAAGCTCTCCGAAACGATGGATCAAGAAAGATGTGGATACGCCGACCCAATTATGAATAATAGGCCATTTTGATTTATTTTTTCCGTATCCATACTGCTTTCATCAATTGGATTTCTAATGTGTAAGTGCCAAGAGATAAATGGAACGTTTTAATGTCATATTATATTTTCTTTCCAAATTGGACTTAAACAATTATACGCCTACAGAGTGCCATTTCCTACATATGTCACAATGTTCGCTGCTTTTGCTCCGTCATTCATACATAGATATGAAAAATTCCTTCAGTTAAACGAAATTAAATTCTCTCTTTGTTTTCGTGCGTATCCGCTTTGTGCGGAATTTTTTCATCGCACTCAAAGTGAAATTTCTATGTGAATTGTCACTCAAGTCGAATATGAAATTGGCAATTTTGCCCCAGAAAGCTGTTTGGCTGTTTGATATTCGAAGTTGTAACACTAGAAGTGTCAAGGAAAAGTTACTTCGGGGATCTTGCCTCTCCTCGGCGTTACATATCTGAAAGGTTAATGTTAG
Source organism: Halesus radiatus (assembly GCA_022606495.2). Taxonomy (NCBI): domain Eukaryota; kingdom Metazoa; phylum Arthropoda; class Insecta; order Trichoptera; family Limnephilidae; genus Halesus; species Halesus radiatus. The sequence goes on from JAHDVE020008122.1 coordinate 31,965, forward strand.
AATTTACATACTGTACAGTATATCGTTAGGGCTGATGTACCCACTGACGGATTCTGCGTAAGAGAGTATAGAAAGTTTAGAGTGCCATTAAATACTACGAAAATTAGATTTCTTAACTTCTCCATGATACCCATAAATAAATATTATTGACTGCAGAAATGAGATTTATATAAGGTGGAACTTTTCAAGTCAAGTGGAATGTAATACACCTATTCGGTCGACTTCATATTTTTATTTATTTATTTAAGTTTCTAGCGGGAGTGGGTAGAGATGCAAACCCATTCTTCCAAATTATTACATGAAATATATATACAATTCATTGCCTTCAAATAAATAGAGAAACCAATATAGTAAAAAAGGCAAAAACAGAATATAAAAATATATTTCAAAAAAGGTGAGAAAAACATGATTAAATAAAAATGGAAAAATGATAAAATAAAAAAGAAAATAATCAACATAATAGTTAATGAAAACATAAAATAAATTATTTTTAATAATTTTTTCCTTGATAGATGTGTAATTATTTTGTGGCGTCTTCTTCTTCTTCTTCTATCTATTATACAAAGAAGAATGTCCCGGGGGGTGGTGTGTGTTTGTTTTGTCTACAAATATATAATTTTATTCCGAGCTTAATGAAATTTTGCCCACTTGATCTTCGAAACAAGAGGAAGGTCACTGTCTACATGAGATTTTGAAAAACCACCCCCACCACCTTTCTCACCCATTAAGGCAGAATTTTGGTACTTCTTGATGAAATTTGCACGTTCGACGTTCAAAATAAGAGGAAAATTACCTAGTAAGGGTAAAGCAACCATTCATAACCCCGAGCAACGCCGGGTACTTCGGCTAGTTATTAATATAATTAATAAGAAGTACTCTGTTCACACCACTGCTTTAATATATAAATATCTATATGTTTCAGAATCAAAGGTTCCCTCATCAGACAAATTAAATTAAATTAAGGAATCATCTTTCAGGTTGGTAGCCGCATCATCTGGATTCATCGCTCATTGCGTGGAAAGCTGAGCCACTCGCGTGCAGCTACGATAATGACGTTGGTTGACTTTCTTGTACTGCCCCAGAAGCTGGCTAGTCGGTGGTGAAGTAAGACGGTAAATGAGTGGACTTCCCCCGAGTGAACATCGTAGAGGCACTGCAGAATCTTGAAAGTTGCACAAGTTGTCTTGTGCATTGTTGTACCACACCATTGTAGCTTGTCCCACTGCGCTGCTGCTTGCGCTAAACTTTTTGTATCTGGGGGAAAGATGTTATGGAATTTTGTTTCAAAATATATGTGGTTTCTTTGTCCTAAATATGTTTTATAACAAGGAATATTTTTATGTCATTTTGATTCGGTCTAGTGTCAGGATTACATACTCTAATTGCGGGTTTCCGTATTTTTGAAAAATTTAATAGTACATTTTTGGCATAATTTGTAGTACAATGCATATTTGTGATACAATGTAGTATATTTGTAGAAAAATATAGTACATTTGTAGATAAGTGTAAGTGACTTAAGTTATTTTTTAACCTACGTTTCATTATGAGGATAGAATGATTTTGGTAGAACCTGCAGACTAGCTGTCATGTGACTGCTTTTCAGGATTATCTTTTTTTTTCTCTTCCTATTATTCTTGTACTATTCATATAATTATTTTTGTTTAAATAAAAAAAAAAGAAAAACATAACAAAAAATAAAATAAAGTGTACATTAATGGCGCACTGTACAAAGATAGGTATATTTGTGGAAAACAAAACTTAATTGCTGAAAGTGAAGCTGCATTTGAATTCGTTGACAATAAGTCTAAACACGGGTAAAACATGTGCTGCTATTTTTTTTTCATAATAATTCAGATTTTTTTTTACACATAATTAAATATAAGTCGTAATGGAAAATATATTTGCAACCCTTGGTGAGATCTGACCGCTTTTTCTAGGATGCCTCTAATGAAATTCTCCCCCCCCAGTTGTGTATGTCGAAGGATGCGGTGTAAGCCTCCACATTGTCCAGTCACCTTAGCTTAGCTCTCGCAACAATCTTAAACCTCGCAAGTCTATTTTCGAGAAGCTTCTATAGCGGGTAGAAATCTTTCAATTTGTGACGTTCCAGATACATAATGAAATTTCATCGAAGAAAACAATCACCTTGCGGGTACAATTTCAATTTTTTTGTAAATTTTTGAAGGTCGAGTTCAACCGAAACCGGTCGACAATGTATAAATATAATAAAGTTGCTTAAAAAAAAAAAACTTCAATCATTGGTCATTCGCACCTGCAGATTTTTCTGTTAAAATTTCTCAGTTATCATTAAAAAATTATTTATTTACGTTTTTATCTATTTAATTGTCAATTATAATATAAATAATACATCATTATTATATATATTGTGTATAATACAGCGTAAAGTAAGAATGATGTATACATGTACAATGTTAATGATTTATATAATATAGCGTTTCGTGAACCCCCCACTAGGAGAACCTGTACTGAGATATTCAAGTCGTTTAGATATAGTAATGGAACGCGTGATTAGGAATGTACTCGACTGGGAGACGTCTATCAACACAGAGCAAGTCGGAACCACTTGAAGACCCAGATGAGGGCTGCATCGAAGTGCCTCTCCACGAGCAGTTTGAACCTTAACCCCGTAAAGCTTGGATCATACGACACTATCGATTAGATATAAGTGCGATTATTGCATCTAATTGCGAACCAAATGTAAATTACTTAACGGCGTAATTAAAAAATTAACCCGAAAAAATTTATTTGACGTTTACAGTAGTATTTTATTTTTGTATTAAATAACATTATACAATATTAAACAATACTAAAAGGCAAACAATGCAGATAATAATTAGATTTAAATGTTATTGTGTTACGTTTGATTTGATGTTATTAAGTTACGACAAAAATCCGTACCTTTTGTTTTGATCCAGACCGAAGTCCGTTGTCAAGTTCAAGCAAACTAGCCATAGCATAGCTATAACCTAGTAAGTATATTATAGAGCGTTTATTTTGTGTAGATATCATTAAAAAACATTTAAAACGGTTGAAGGGATTTACATGTCAAAAGGCTTTTCTTTGAAGTTTTATGTTGCCAGGCATTATTCTTTTGAATAAACCCACCATAAATTTATTCAGATTTTCACGGCTTCTAAAGTATATAGTTACATACACGCGTCAAAAAGTCAATTTACATTATCTCTGTCGAATCATCACGCGCCTGAGTTGATCAATCAATTGATAGAATCCCTTGAAATGCTACTCCATGTCTGATTTTTTAATATTTCCCACAAAAAATATTTATGTAACCTTTCTAAAGAAAATGTATGGTTTCGTACATTATTCTGTAATTATTGTTACTAGGTTGGTAAAAAATGTTTTTTTTTTAATGAAAATATTATTCCAAATTAATATATTTGATATTCCAACATCTTATTTTCCCTTTGGGTCAAATCTCTTTGTATATATTTTTATTTTTATTTCTTATAAGTATAATTACAAGTATTTTATAAAAATATTTAATGAAAGGGTATTCTTGGTCGTGTATACCATATCAGAAAAGAGGAGTTCTTGTGTCTGATAAGGGAGCCGCGATTCCTAATTTGGTAGGTACACAATATTTTATTTGCTAGTATTTAAAAAATGTTTTGTGTGAAATATTTACATATATAAGTTTTTTTTAAAGAAGAGTTTAATTTTATTTATTTGTTCCGATTGGTCATTAATAGAATGCATTTCAATGGGGAGGTTATTGTAATTTTTTATGGCTTGATGAATACAATGATTTCGCAGTTGAGTTGTTTTAAAATTAGGTGTTATGAATTGAATTCCATTTCTCATAAGTTTGTAATATTTTTCTCTTCACATATTTTTATAATAGAAACTAGCTTAAATATATTTTCGTGAAACAGTGTTAGGGGTCCTGATGGGCTTACCACGTTGGCGCCAGTGTTCTGATTAGAAGCCCCAGAATTGAGGAACAAGCCCCACTCTTGGGCGGCAGTGTAAGAAGTTCAGGTTTTGACTCACCTTGAGGCCAGAATTTAAATTATTTTTATAAGATCCTCCCCAACCAATAATGGCGTAGATAAGCAAATAGTGAAAAAGAGCATAGTAGTACACATTTAAAATATATTTTAGACTAACGAATATATATATTTCCTTATTTTCTTTAGTAGCTCTGTGATGTGTCTATTCCATTTTAAGTTTTGATCAATGATCACACCAAAGTATTTAATTTCGGAAGAAGAGTTGATTATAGTACAGTTATTGTTTACAGTTTTCATTATCACATTTGTTATCATGGATTATTTATGGAAAGAACCATTTCAGTTCAGTTGGTTTAGTTGGAGAATCCATCATAATTGACTTATATGGCGGCCTTTATATCATGTGTATCAAAAACAGAATTTTATTTATTGATAGACACATCAAATACTAATGAGTATTTTTCACAAGACATTGGCTTTTTTGGTTCCATTGAAAAGGGATTTTAAAGCAGATGACTACAAAAATAATCACTTTTCACGAACGTCACACCAATGGGTTATATCATACATACAAAAAGTATTTGCATTTATGAAATAATATTTCACATGAAGTGTGTTTTTCACAAGCTCAAATAAACGAATTATCATAAAGCGTGTAGCAGGTACACGTATGATAATAATATTTCCAGCGACAGGAATGAGAACTGAGCGCTGTCCCATGTCAGGGCGCAACACCAGCATAAAACGGCATAACACAACACCACGCTTATGTATAATCCAGTCCTAAATAAAGGGGACGGAGAACAGGGTCTGCACAAACTGTCCAGATTAAAACAGTTGACCCCATAAATCAGCTGCCACTTCACAAGCTTTCGTACTTCAGGGGCGTGCGATGAGTTTTTTCATGGTGGTTCTTGAAAATTGTGAAAACTACCCTTGGCTTACGTTTTTGGAAGAATTATTTCTACCTAGTTTACAAATTATTATTAACTACAACTTTTTACAATATTTATTTATTTGTTATTAATGTTAATATTGACTGCGTATTTGTGGATATTGTTGATATTGTATTATTTATTTTTTCTGTTCCTTTAATTCCTGCGTATTTTGAGCTTTGCTGCAGTATATTCTTATTTCAAGTGTAATTAACTTTTGTAAATGTTTTTTTTTTTTAATTTTCTTATTTAAGTGTGTTTTGAAAAAATAATTTTATGTACTCACATGTAAAAGCCTTGTGCGCGTTTAATCAATAAATACATAAAATAAAATAAATGTTTTTGACGTGGTTCGTGACAGAAAATTAACAAATTTTTATAATATTAAGACACACAATTATTTTTTTAGGAGTCTTTTTGAGGATAGGAAGGAGTAAACTTGGGTCTTGAAGAGACCCTGTTGTAGGATGGAGGAAACACGGAGGCTGGCAGATCATTCCACAGCCGAGCTGTTGAACACAATAACGAGTCGTAGAAACCCGTTCTCATGTGACAAATGTCAACCGTGTGCAAATCTTGGGCGCGCGTTTGGCGTGTTTACTGACAATGCACCGGTGCCGAAGGGATCAATGACGCTAGTTCCTCGGAGCATCTTCCATTAAAATACCGGTAGAACAAGGACAGTATTCCCACCTAACATCTGTGCTCCAAAGATTGCAATCCGTTTGTTAAGATAGATGAATCTATCAAAAGGACCGCCCGTTTATGAACTGAGTCGAGGGTTTTTTCAGATATTTTGGGCTCCCGAACAGAGATGGCTGCCAAATTCTACAGTGGGGCGCACTTGAGATATGTGCAGGATCAGCATTTGTGTACTATTAAAGTATCTGCGGACTCTGTACAATACGCCCAGCTTCTGAGAGGCTAACTTTCTTCTGTCTTCGATGGAGCCCCCATACCTGAGCTGGTCACTTAAGGTTACACCAAGCATATCAAGGGAGGGCTTGTTGAGAAAATTGCTTCCATTAAAGGAGTCTTGTTACCAATTTGTTTCCTTCTTTTGTTTCCAATCACTTTAATTTGAATATTTATCAACTGATTTTTGAAGAACGGGTCTATTCTACGATAACATGTAATGTAATGATGCAAATTACCAGATATACATAAATATTTAGTTGTTGAAGTGCTGGTGCACAAAGGGGAAGGGGTAGTTGAGGGGTTTACATGAATAACAGAGTGCTTCGAGTAATTATTAGAAAGATATCTAGAATAGGACTGAAGATAAATATACTTGGTTATATTCCAGAATCATTATTTCTGATTTTCCGAGTATTTAGGAATTTTCTCATATCTAGGCGATTTTCCCATTTCTAGGCGATTTTTCCATTTTCTAAGAAGTTTTCTTATTTTTTGAGAGATTTTCTAATTTCTAAGGGATTTTATTATTTCTAGGGGATTGTCATATATATTTTTGTTCTATATTTTCAGACCTTCTCAGATAAAAGGAGGAGCGATGAAAAAACCGTAATTTTTTTAAAGAAAAAATTCCTCGCACGCCCCTGTCCCCCTGTTACACGGCCAAGGGGTGGGGAGTGGCGGGGACGCCGGACCTCGCGAGTTATCACGTGCCATACGTCATCACCACGCGCGTTAATAATATTTTGTTTATCAACGGGTTTGTTTACTTTCATCTTGTTTTCAGTTATGGTAGCAACCCTGATAAATATGGAAATCGTTGTGATGAGAAATGAAACTCATAATATGAGCTGATGTTATAGTTCTGTGCGTTAATATGGAAATGCGGATTTAACCTTTCAAAAATTACCAGAACATTTTGAATTAGTATTACTATAAAAAGGTTGCACAACATTTCAAGACAAATGCGTTACTTCATAATTTATTTAATTTTATTACAGAAACCAAACACTACACTCGATATAGTGAAAAACAATTTCCAGAACTTTAAATTATATAGTGTATTCTTTAGGTGACATGTTTAGTATATAAGTGTGTGTGTATGTGTGAGTGTGTTTGTAGATGTGAGAAGTCGTGGTCTACATAATAAAGAAGTGATGTCATATGTATGCGCATTGAGCAGTTCACATGATTATCAGGATGCCACATTAATGAATATCAACGTTAGAGTTGTTTAATGAATATCAACGTTAGAGTTGTTCAGGTAAATATTTTTGACTGAATAAAGATAACGGTTAATTGATTTTTCAGCTGCATTTTTTTTAGTAACTAAGCTTTAAAAATAAGATATAGTATATTTGCGCACGTTCCACAGTGGAAGATACTCTCAGTATCGCCTTGGTGAAAGACCACCATTCAGAATTGAAACGTTGCTTGAAATGGCTTTTAGCCGTGTTTGGTGCCCAGATCTGAATAGGCAGGTATTACCTCACCATCCTCTTCCCCTTCTCCTTCCCCTCCCCGATACCTTCAGCCTCAAAACATTCCCCAATTGGGGATGCCATAGTCTCACTGGCTCCAGACGGTTGGGAGCAGTTGGGACTCTTGTGGGGTATTCATAAAAAAAGCATGTGGAATAGTGAAGTATATTATACATATCATATGCAATTCTATAGGACATCCGATATTTTTTTCTGTATAGAGTATTTTAAATATTATGTATAGTGAACAAGGATGATTGCTACAGTAGAATGATTTTAAACTATGCAATAATTGATTTTTGAGAAGGTTCATAATTCATTAGTTCATTCAACGTCATCATTTTTTTTTATTATTTTTTTTTATTTAATATAAATACGTATAAAATATTTAATAATACAGATATATCTTAATAGTTGATTACAAAAAAAAAAGATTTATTTAACAAAAACTACATAACTCGACAGAGTAAGATTTCTTGTGTTCGAGTTGGGGAGCACCGTCATGTAGCGACAGTAATGGTGAAGTATAGAAATAAAATACATCAAGAATGTAATATAGATACAATTTGTTTTGGTGTACACGATAGTTTTTACATTCACACTGTTTTGAGCCTCTAAACATTTCTTAGAAATTTGTTCCTTAAATCACGGAAGCTCATGATTTAAATACATGTTGGAGATGCGTAGATTTAAAGATTAATTCAGTTACAGTTTTATAACTTAATTATAAAAGTCTATCAAAATACAAAAATAATATTGTTAAATTTGTATGCTATTCTTAACTGCACTTATCCTGTTTTTTTGTTTTGTTTTTGTAATTATTATTATTATGTGCATTGTATATTTATATTGCGTCGTTATTTCAATAAATTAAAAACATTATAGGTATCATACTAATTATAAATAAATATTTAAATGTAGGCAGTCGAAGGAGTGGACATGCTTGAAACTCGACGGACAGGATCGGAACACCCGTTCAAAGCTGATGTTGGCTTCATGAGAGCGGGTCGTTTCAACGACTCGTTTTTATGTTAAGGTCCGCATAAACAAATCCCTTTCTACAGCCCTCCTTAACCCGCCTCACAACGTTGCCTGGTAGCGTAGTTCTTCTGTATGTGCTCTGTATAGATAGGGGCACTCTTATGATGTGTCACATAATACATTTTTTTTAAATGCATTTAACGTAATCAAATGTAAAAGTCCAAATGGGGAGTGAATGAATATATCGGTTACGCGAATAGCATAGCATTGTGAACAGCATATCGAGAAAATAAATCATTATTTATTGTTAAGCCAAACATTGTGCACGTACTCACTGTCAGCTTTTAGAGATTTAATCAAATTGAAGAATAAATTGAACTTTGCTACCGTATAACGAAAGAAAAAACTCCTTGAATAGCGTAATGCTAATGTTTCAACTCCGAGGAAGGGATGCTGTCTAGTCGGAGTATGAGGCATATTTGACTTTGTCAAGTGCATCGACACATTTAAGTGATGGTCCTTGGCTCAGGCCCCAAAGTTCGCGAATTCATTCCACAGCACACCGCAAGTTCTGAGTAAAGGGAATACATTAATGTTATTGTTTTTTTCACAAAACTTGAAACCAGTTTCACGTATTTATTCAAGTGGAAGATGCTTTCAACAACGATCTAGTAAAATACCGCATTTTAGAATCGAAACGTGCTTGAAATAGCTTTGAATATGTGTGAGTAATTTTTATAAAAGAAGATCGTCCCTGAATAGCAAATAGATGTTACGTAGTGTACTGCGGAGGCTTTGTACTAGAATGCATACATTTTTTATTTAGTATTTGAGATCTCACTATGTGCGTAGGTTTTCACAATTTAAGCATACCTAGATGGTATTATATTACAGGGTTATTCATAATAATGAATTCAATTTTGTACCGCTATATTTCCTAAATTTATACTTGAACGATCTACATAGCACATTGAAATAGGAGATCTGAAAGTTTCGAATCCCACCGTTAGATCGCTAATAGTTGCACAAACGTCTACTAGAATGCTCGCGCCACCAAGCAACCATTTCGTGTGAGTTGTGAATTAAATGGCTACTATGCAGCACGAGATTTCCTGTGTTCGTGAGTTCTGTAAAACTGAGTAGGCAATTGTAGTGCACCGTACTTATCGTCTCCATTTTAACATTAAACCCTAGAAAACTTAAACTAGAAAGTGCATTTTTCGTTGGTATCTTCAATTTAAGAAATCTAGTCTCCGTAAATGAAAAAGCCCAGGCGACCGCGTCTTTTAGAGAAAAACGCGGGAGATTGAGTCCATAATATTGTATAAACATGTTGCTAAGCCGTTTAGTAATGGAGGTCAAATGATTAGTTACATGGTTCTTTAAAAATAGTTTAAGGGAACTGAAGGCTTGTGTAAGGGCGCCATCACCTCTTCAGATCAAAGGTGATGCCTTTAGCTCAGAACAGAGCTATGAGCCTCACTCAAAGCCCGGGGCACTGTGCTTCATCACGATCACAGGTAAGGTTGAAAAAAAAATAAAGGTATATTAGAACAAGGTATAATGAAAATAAATTGTACGGAATCGGCGATGCGTTGTATTCTCTGACGTACAGCCAGAATTCCTTTGGGCCGGCTTGACCCTTGAAATCCTTGTCAGAGGGGAAGTGGATGACTGGCGATGCCTGCTGAGGCCTTCCACGGTGGTCATGTGGTATCTCAAAACATTATGATGGTTCACGAATGTCGGATTTGGAGATACTCCCAATATCCAAGGGATTAAAAGCTCGGAAGCACCTCTGGGGTACTAGGACTCATGCAATGCTCCGAATACTCGGGTTTTACTTGCGGCGCCATTTTAAAATTAAATATGTGAAACAATCACTTGTTCATTTTTGAACACTTCGCTCTGCGCGATTTACCGCCACAATATACTTCGGCACATTACCATTTAAAAATATCGCATGAATTGAAATAATAAAAAAAAAATACAATGATGAGTCGAATTGAAATCGTCTGGCCGCGGCGGTACTAACTCAAGAAGTGAGAAACGGAAACCGGACAAGTGTTGTCAACCAACGTTGCATGGTATATCTGGCCAGTTAAATTTATTATTTTATTAAAGTTAAACTCGGGGCTAGTCGATGAATACTGATGCGAAGAATTAATGATTTCGTTAAGGGAGTATTTAATCGAAACATTAATAAATATTTGATGGAAAACAAAAATCACAGGTTCCACTAAATGAAAATCTACTTTCATGGAGGTGGTTCACTTTAGAACTATGCCCCAATATACGAATGATTTGAGATGATGACGCAACGAGTTTTGGAAAATTATTCATAGTAATATTTGCTCTATTGTAAACTTTGATATAATTTTCACATCAACTCAGAATTAGGTATATAAAAAGCAATTAGAATACAGCGCATTTGGGGATTCATTGTAAAATACTGACGCTATGATCATAATTGAGTAAATTGATAAAATGAAATCTTAAAAACCTAACAAACTTCTCATTCTCATATAATAAACTTCTATTTGTCATCTTCTCCGATCCTTCGCCTCGCAACAATCGACTTATTTGTTACCATAAGAGGAAAATCTGTAGAAGTGTGTTGTGGGTGGTTTCAGGAAAACTCACTGCCCACACCGCGTGGAACGTTCACCGTATACAAATTTACCGCGGAAGATTCACCGCACGGAATGTTCACCGCACAGAATAGATAAATAAAATTACTGAATGGTGCTAAGGACTGTTTGCATTTAATTAGTTTGCTTTATTACACTTATTATATTATCAGACCGGACCCTTTTCCGACGATTAAATGCATCTTCAGATTGGTTCACTTTCTCATGGTAATCATATATGAACAGATATCATCTGGTTATTATTGGCAATAAATAATTTATTATTATAAATTAATTAAATGATTAATTGTTATTTTGTACGAAACACTATTTGTTAAATAAATATCAACACGTAATTTTTTTTGTCTTTTTATTTATTTTTTCCATAAACCTTGCGTTTCTTTTCTTTTCTTTTTTTTTAATACTATTACTATTGCTAAATTACTAAATTTACACGACTAATTCATATTTTCTTACTATTTTACAACAATGTTTTAAGTGATGATCTAATTATTAAACTCAAAATAATTATTATTACTCGAACACCAAGGTGTTCCTAAACTCTAGTATCAAAATAATTCTTTATAATTAATAATGACGCCACAAAGCGATTTTACCTTAATTGAAGAAGTGTTCTTAAAAAAATACATATATTAATATTTGCCTATTATTTGTACTAATTGGTTTAGTAAAAACACACACATCCAAATAATATCAAATAATTTTCCTCCGATGAATGGTCAGCTGTGAACTATCGGTGGTAAATTGTGGGCCCTGAACTTTCCCCGCGGCGAACTTTCCCCAAGGTAAATTTTTCACGGATACCGATTTGGGTATGTCTGTGTTCCCAAAATAAGGTCAAATTCATCACAAGAAACAATTTTAATTATCGAAGCATCATATTTAACAGATAATCTTAAATTCATTGGCCTGTATGGATCCTAAGAGTCAGAGGTCTAATGCAATTTGACGACATCAGTTTTCTATTTTTTTTTTGTATAAGGCAATTCACCCTAAGGAGAGTGCTATGTGTAGTTTTCTTTTAAACGATCCATATAACACTGACTTTAGGTAGAGATTAAAGTTTTTTTTGTTTTTGTTTTGAACTGTATTTTTCGAAAATGTTTTGAACTGTGTTTTTTGAAAATGGCCTTGAACGCCGAAACAGCTGTCACAATAATAAAAACTAAAAATACTCGCAGATCTTAATAATAACATTATTAAATTTGATTAACGTTGAATTAAAAAAAAAAAAAAATTTAGTTAATTCTCTTAATTATTAATTAATAGGAAAAATAATTAATAATTAAGACATTGATGCGTTTGTGTAGTTTTCACATAGTTAAACACACGCATTTGACAAATAGGAAACAAATGGTTATGGTAATAGAATAAAGAAGAACACAAGCAATGCCATGTAGACGTGTTTCGTGATCCAAAAGTCTGGCCAATCGGGTCTTAAATTTCTAATACAGAACTGTTTCGTTATCATTATGAAAATCAAATGGATTGGCGATATGCGATGTCAGGCAAGTGTAGGAGAGACATAGTGAGTGCTAAATATACTAGAATCAAATTGCATTAAATCAAACGTACATCGGATTCCATTAACATCTACGCGGAAGGCACTTCTAGTGAGTATTCTTTATTCCATGGTTATAATATCATATCTTGTAATGCAAGGACACTGTGTAAATGTGTATAAGTTATATAATTTGTAAATAGTTACGCATACATAAGAGGTCCAAAACTAAATTCTAAGATGTTGAGAACTAATAATATAATTAAATTTGTAGTAAATTCAATAGATGTCGCTAATGGAGCTAACTTCTCTGTTTTATCAGGGGAGCCCTATCATTGCATTTCACATAAAATCGGCTAATATTAATAATCTTTCTCTCTTTTATTTCAACTCTGCCAGTAATTTGCCAGCATCTTGGGATTAAAGGCTCCTCTGACCAAAGTCTGTGTTGTATTGATAATTACTGGTATAATAAATTGTGGTCGCCTTTTCAACCGACATCTTAAAGCTGTGCCTTTTATTTTTATTCGGACACTAAAGGCTTTCAAAGATTTACATTTTTTTTTTTTAACTTAAAATTCTGTAATCACGGAAGAGGAACGAGGAACGAACCTCTACGTTGGTATTTAAAACTCCTCTGGTAATATGGCGAGAGGCCGCCGATATTATTTCAATTAATTATGACTTGTACCCCTTTTATTCCAAGCCGCCTTAGATGACCGAACATTTCTACATACAATTTCTGGGTCCTGCTTTTTCCGAGAATTATTTGTTTGAAAGAATTTCCATGTTCCCCGCACAAAGGGCGAAGGGTCGCGCAGATTGAAAAGGGTTTAAATAAAAAGGAACTTAATGTCTCATACAGACAGGGGCGGAATGGGGATGTGTCACCGTCTTTATTATTGCGAACATATCCATTCAAAGGAGGCCCCGAGCAAAAAGCAAATAAGAGTCGGTTCGCAAACAATGAAGGGATAGGGAAAGCGTCCCAGTTTTGAGGGTTATGTATAATTTATTTAATACAACAATAGAGAACGGAATACGCATAATTCACGAGACATTATGCAACTTTCCCCCTAAAACTCGTACTATTGTCATTTCTAGGAAGAAATTCAGTAGAAATTTATTTTTGGTTTAATAGAAGTAAGGCTAGCAGTTAAAAAATCGTGTTGATTTCAACTCTGTGATTTGGCAGCATGGCATACTGACGAAAGAAGAGAAAATGGAAGCGATGCAGGTGAAATTAATAAAATTAGAAGTTGACATTAATATGGGTTGGAGATGTAGAGTGAATGGACGTAAAATGAATCTTACGAGCTTATCACGTGCTAGTGGGTGAAAGAAAACATCGGATACGTACCAGAAAGACATGGCTAGATCAAGCGAATCAATTACTATGTGAACAACATGAAAGCATTTGCTTGGAAATTGCTCTTTGAGACGCGCTACAAAAGTCTCCAGTATAGAAAGAGTGGGACCCTTGCAGTAATAACGAACAAAAATATACATAATTTGATAGAAAGTCCACACCTCCTGGAATGCTAAAAGTTTTTTCACTGAACAACTACTGACACGGTGGCACCACGATACCACATGGCAGAACAGACGTGTTCGCTCAGCACAGCATGACACGGGGTATCTCTTTTGATATATTCAACATAAACCTTCACGATTTCAAAAGATAAGCAATTATTTATGCTAATATTATTTTCTTCAATGATTAAATATTACATTGAGGTTTTTAAATGTCAATAAAAATTTAATTCTTTAGACTTTTATAAAAAAGTCAATAGATGTCTCATATAAATAAAAAGTCGGATGTAAATCCGAGACACTGTTTAAGTTTGCAATTGAGTTCTGGTAGAACTTTGTAAACATCATAAAAAATAGCTGCCAATAATATGAGATTAAAAATGGAAAATAATATTCACAAATCTTGAATTTGAGATATGATATCGATGAAGATGACACAAATTGAACTTGTCTCATTAGCTAAGTCGGTTGAGCGTTGCCCCGGATAGGCAGAGGACCTGGGTTCGAGTCAAGATTCGACTGAAATATTTTTAGTTTCTGTCCTTTTGTCCGGTTTCATCTTTCATTTAGGTTTGTTAATATTATTTTCTTCAATGATTAAATTATTTATGCCTTTTAATTAATGGTATCCTGATTAACTTTCATGTCGAAACGTATTTCTGTATCTTTTTTACTGTTCATGTCTATAGTAAATGAATGTAGTCTATTATAAAATAATAAAATAATAAAGATATGATGTGAGCTGTGCGACATTCCGTTCCCCCTTGAATTATGAATGATAAAATAAATATAACGATTTTTTTTTTCGTTTTTGTGTTTTACAAAAAACAACAAATACTTTCATTTAATGCAATACTTATACAGACATTTGGTAAGTTCGGAAGAAATGGAAAATTTCTTTATTTTTTGAATTTCACGCATGGAAATAAATGTGTTTTCTGTGTGCTCGGAAATTTGTGGTCTGATTTGTGACGTTTGAAATAATTTAATATTCTCGTGGAAGTAAGTAAGATTCTGAGAAATCTTTCAGATTTGTATTATTACGTGAATTCTTAATGTATTCATTATGTGAACGGAATTGTGAAATAGAACAGGTTTTTTTTTAAATTGGAGAATATACTAATGTAAGGCAATAGTTTTTAACCGATACTTCTTCTTCTTCGTATGGTGGATGAGTGTAAGTGGACGACAGCCTCCGTGATCGAGGGGCGAGGCACTACACCACGAATTCAGAGGAGTGAGTTAAAAACCCGGCATTCGCAAATAAATTTTATTTAGTAATTGAAGAAGATAATATTAACAAATCTCAGTGAAACATGCAACAGAAAAAGGCACAGAAAAAAACTTACGATCTAAAGTAGAACTCGAACCCATATCCACAAAATTCAATCATAGAATATTATCTTATTTAATGATTAAATATTACTTCTTCAAAAAATGCTAATTACTTTGTGTTGTCATTTTTAATAAAATGAATAAGAAATATTGTGTATTGACCACCATTTAATATGGTGATACTTATATATTAAATATTGGCTTATACAAAATAGTTCTTATTCATTTTATTAAATATTACAATCAGGTTTATAGGTTTATTGTAAGTTATTCCAATAAATTTAATATTATTGATTTTGATTATGTGAATAAAGAATAAAAAAATATGTATATATATATTTGTACATTTGCGGTACTTTCCAGAGCAGAAAATACTATCAGTATCGCTCTGGTGATAGACTAAAATTGAGAAATTAAAATGTTTTACCCATGTTTGGTTAGTAGATTGGAGTAGCCAGCACTTTTAAACCTTCTTCTAACCCATCTCCTTCCCTTCCTCACTATCCTCAGAATATTACATATCCCATTTGCGGATGCCATAGTCTCAATGGGTTCAGACGGTTGGGAGCAGATGGTACTCTTGCGCAGTACCTATTAACTACTGGGGTTCATTGCTCTATGACTAAAGGTAGGCTGTGTGTAGTTTTTCAAGTTTGGTATGAATTGGGCATCGAATGTTTGAAAAAGGTTAATTTATTATCTGCTTCAGCTTTTTGTTGTGGCTAACTGAATAAAGCTGCCGATAAGTTCTTACATATTGTTACGTAACAAAAGGGTGACCCTAAGTTAAATTCTAGCTCCTCGTCATAACAATTAGCTGGGCAACCAATGACGACGTTTCCCTCAAATGCTCACAGTAATCAACCAATCAGGTGATTTTGGCGCTCAAATAAACCAATGAAGCGACCTGCCAGGTAAGTATGTTTTTCTGTATCTGTTTGTACATAATTAGTTAGGAAATATTTGTACAGCGCCCTTGAGGTGATTTTTCGCAAAAACGGCGCTATGCAAATCATCCAATTATTATTATTATTATTATTAAAGCCACATATTCATTACTGACCGATATAAGAGAGTAACGCGAAGCGACTCGACAACGCCCCGGCCATTTCTGTGTGGGACCGACTGCCGATCGGACCAGCTATCCGTCCGCGGCTAAAGTGCATTTTGTCAACCAAATCTGTTAGGCAACGTATTTAACAAGCGGGTTTAAAGCTCCGTAGCTAATCGTGCCCGTTCACTGTAAAACACCTAAGATGGTGACTTGTAATTTAAAACTAACTTAAACTCATTGTGGACATGCCCGACTCTTGGGCTCCTGCCTGCGGCTCTCGCCGACTACATCAACCATATTAATGCGAGATGCCACCGTTCCGATCTTCTCATGTAAGCTGTTTTCTACCTACCCTCTATTATGTGTTGTACTTGCTCTTGCCATAATTGATACACCCGGTTTTAGAACTCCATCAGAGAGAGAGAATTATGTTTAACTTCATGTCAGAAATAGGACCATTCTATTAGTAATACGATTGCACATAACCTGTAATGTCTAGTATCACTGTACAATAAATTCTGAGACTGAAAGTACTCCCTCGCCTCATTTAACGTATATTAGAAATTGCCTCAAACCCAATTATAAGACCGCTGTCGACTCACTCGACCCTGAAGGAGAGAAAAACCTCATTGCTGTACCGGAATCTGAGCTAACAATTGTCCGGACAAAGACGTACCTGCCTTGGCGACTAACACTTGGGTAAGTCACACCGATATTCTTGTCTCCCCAGTTTTCCTGTAATACAACTCTGACGTCCAACTTGGGGCTACTTTCACTGAAATACAATACTGACGCCCATCGTGGTGCATCCTCTCCTACCCAACCTTCCTCCACATCCCACTTTCCTAAAACACAACACTGACGCCCATCGTGGTGCATTCTCTCCTACCCAACCTTCCTCCTATCCCATCTTCCCAAAACAAAACAATATTTCTTGGAAATTTAACGCAGTTAAAGTTGTTCATATTTTATTTTAATTTATCTTTACGATTCGTCGGTTTTATTAGGGTAGGCATAGTTACAGCATAGATGTTCCATAGGGAAACTGGTGGAGGACACAAATCTCTATTATTTGACTACATTTACACAAGTCACAGTTCCATATGCACCATATACACATATTGCTTGTGATAAAAAAAATGATAAATACGATTTACCAAAGCAAATATGAGACGTATAAAAGATTTGGTAACATTGAGGTATTGGTAGGGCCGGATTTGGATGTACATATAAACAGATAAGGTCAATGACATTATTAATGTCACTGGACAGGGTGAAAAAATACCAGCGGATCTGCACGTTTTTTGTCCTTTAAGATACTGTTTACATATCTGTGTAATAGATGATAAAAATCGATAACCAAACTAGCTTTCAATAATTAGAATGACTACACACGGGTTATTGTATTATTATACATGGGTTCACGTCATGTCATATCCCGAATCTGCAAATGAGTTATGAATCAATAGGAAGAGGTATTACTCCTTAATTGGTAAGTTTGTAAGTGAAACCTTAATATTGAGTAAAACATATACTCGTATATTCGATGAAAAAACATTTGAAAATTAAAAAAAAAACGAAGAAACATAATTTTAACCACACAAGACCGAACCAAAATGACATTATGAATATTCCTAAACTTAAAATTGCTTTTACATAAACGAATTATAAACATCTCTCCACTAAGCCATATAATTCAATACCACCGGTTATACAAAAACAAAAAACAGAAAAGGCAAATCATTTAAAAAATCAAATCAAAACTTCGCTTAAAGAAATCAAAGAAGAGGAGTTATCCAGCATCTTGAAAACAATTTCGTAGGAGCTTAAAAACAATCAGTTTTTGATTAAAACCTAGTCCGCTTCACACAGGAATCCCTAGTGAGGAGGACTAAGAAAAACATTACAAATTTTCTTATTAACTTTATAAAATTTTATTAACTAAATGAAAAAAAAATGTTTATTGAAAGAAAAAAAAATTAGAACAGTGTCTAAAAAAATGTCATAATATACTATACTCGAGGTGTTTTTTCACAAAAAAACGGCGCTATACAAATCGTCCAATTATTATTATTAATATTAAGTGATAATGAAAAGTGAAGCGCACCTCGATGGCATACAATGCGAGTGAAAGATCAATTTGTTTTTTACAGTAACGCCTCACATGAGGCCCCGAGGGAAATAATTTCCTACAAGGCCTATTTTAATAGATAGGGGATGCTGTGTGGAGAATAATAGGGGATGCTGTGTGGAGAAAAAGAGGAGGTCGCAGAACATCAGTCCACGCAGTGGAGCAGATCTTCTCTTTGGAGGACAGGAGAAACTCCTACATGAAGAAGAATGTACGAGTAGATAACGCCTTTTCCTTTTTATATTCGTCAAATAAAAATCAGCACATCTGGTACACAATATTAAAAAAATAAATAATCTGTCGTACCATAACATATCATTTTCTTACGTTGCGAGTATCGGGTTCCTACGCAAAGTTTTCAACCATTTATTTTGTGAGCGCCGATAGAATATTGCATATTATTTGATCGATTTTCCTCGTGATGTTTTGAATTTACATCTCAAAGCGGACTTCGAAAGTTACGTAACTCTCTGCCATACTTGGAGAAAGATCAAATATTAAAATTGTTTTTAATGAGTCTAGTTTTTGGACTGTTAGTTCGTGGTGGAATTCCATTGTATTAGAATTGAAATTAAGACACTTTTGTACTTTCTTCCACTTATTTATTTTCACCAGGACCGGTTTCATCCCACTACGGACATTTTCAGACTGGTAGTTGACATTCTTATGCTACGGTATTTATATAAACTTAGGCAGGGTTACACAACATTGTATCTATATCATGAATAATGTTTAATATTAAAATTATGAATAGTTCACATTATTGTAAATGAATTTATATAATTAAAAAGGTTGGTATTTTATTTTGGTAATATTGGGATATTCCCTTCTTGTGGCTTAGGGCTAATGGACAAATATTGATGGTACTATGCTATTTATTATTATTATTAGGGTTCTCCGTGAATTTGGGTTATTACATTTTTAAATTACATACTTTACTTCAGAGAGCAGTAGTGTATTTTAAGTATGTAATTTAAAAATGTAATAACCCAAATTCACGGAGAACCCTAATAATAATAAATAGCATAGTACCATCAATATTTGTCCATTAGCCCTAAGCCACAAGAAGGGAATATCCCAATATTACCAAAATAAAATACCAACCTTTTCAATTATATAAATTAACAAAATAGAAACATTCATGATATAGATACAATGTTGTGTAACCCTGCCTAAGTTTATATAAATACCGTAGCATAAGAATGTCAACTACCAGTCTGAAAATGTCCGTAGTGGGATGAAACCGGTCCTGGTGAAAATAAATAAGTGGAAGAAAGTACAAAAGTGTCTTAATTTCAATTCTAATTAAAATTGTCCTTAGGCATCGATTCAATGCAATACGCAGATCCACCATTTCAATTGTAATACAAGTTGCAAACAGCAGTTCTAAAATTGAGAACATAATAAAATCTTATAATTCATTTTATAGTGAATGCACTATAATTTGCTTTTTACACGAAACTTTCCACAGTTATAAATATTTCATTAAATTCAACCATTCTACTTGCATCTATTGATTTAATAATTTCCTACAATCTCTCCCTTCATTCTAATTTGAAGGAGACAGTTTTATTATGATTCAATTCAAAAACTTATTGATGCTTATGAACCTCATTGTAATATATGTTTTAATCATTGAAGAAAATATTAACAACTTTCAGAATGAAACATGAAACCGAAGACACAAAAAAGAAAAAGATGACGGCAGCAACTAGAAGTCGAACTCAAGACCTTCGGGACCTGCGATCTAATCCACTGAGGTATTGCTACCCCATTCCGTTCTATCATTTTTATCGGTATCATATTTAGATTTCTAAGAATTGTCAACATCATCTTCAATTAATTACGAAACCGAATGGAGTGGCAGTAGCTAAGTGGATTAGAGCGCAGGTCCCGGATAGACCATGAGGTCATGAGTTGGACTCCCAGTTGCTACCGTTCTTTTTATTTTCTGAGTCTTTAAAGTTTCATGTTTCATTTTGATAGTTGTTAATATTATCTTCAATGATTAAAAAATATTTTAATTATATACTGGATATTCTCATGTTATTACTTTATTCATATTGTATTATGCAAAGTAAGTTTTTATCGTAAGTCGTCCATTTAATCCTAAAGGCCCCCATTTCATGCTTTTCTAATCTTGATATTGTTTTAGATTCCAGTATTTATCAAAGATTCCATGAAATTGATACAGTAAAATGTTACAAAATAAAATTAAAATCACAAAATTGAACATTAAGCAAACTCAAAATACCTGCCTTTATCTATTAATAACATTCTTTAACAATTTTATTTTAAACCTTAAAAATTCAGCTTAAGGCGATGCAATGGGAAGAAATGCTAAATCATGTGTTTTTTTTGAAAATTTGATGACCTAGAAATATCATGCATGAATTATTTAAATACTGCAAGTAAAACACATCTTGGCTTTTCTGGTCATTTTTTTGGTGAGTCTTTTTATAAGCTTAAAAAAATAGAGTATAAGATCAAAAAAAAATGTATTGTGCAAAATCTTTTACTTGCAAACCTCTTTTCTGATATAGACGTATTGTTGTAAATGATTTTTTTTTTTAAAATCACCGTAAAATATTTTTATATTTATGCCTGAGTTTTGCAAAATAAATGAAAGCACGCATTGCGGTGATGTTATTTTTACGTAATTCGAAACATAATTTCATAACACCACTACATAAGGAGTGCCTGATTTTGTTCGACTTTTAGGAAGTGGATCCCATTAAATTGAAATATTACGTCAAACTACAGTAATATATTTTTGCACAATTGAATAGCAATTAGAAAATACTGAAAAATTTATCCAAAATTACTCTTAATTTAGTGTCAAGAGGTTTATCAAATTATAAAATATGTATTCATAAGTAAGAGCTCTCATATACATAAGAAGATAGAGAATAGGAAGATATATTTTTTATATATTTTTTAAAGAAAGACAAATATTCCCTGATTACGAATAACCTGACAATATTTGATAATATCCTACTACCATCACAGTAAGCGGAAGGTATTGCTTGTGTCATGATGGAGGACTTAGCCAGCCGAGGAATTGAACTCACGATGCCTGGGTGAGACCCATACGCGATGCCAACGCAGCCACTGACCGGTATATATATAAAGTATATATATAGAGTTCTACTTCCACTTTAAGATACCATTTTCAGCTTGATAAAATTCACCTCAATTTCCCCAAACCATCCAAAACCCCAAAATATAAATATAGATGAATATTTTACCATCGTGCCTGTAAATTCAGGACTTCATTAACGCTTGGTTCGCCGATCTACCGGCAAAGTGTAGCAGTGTTGTTTGCACCATTGGCAGTATAAAGGAGAACTATAACATACCGTCTATAACCCCGAGCAATGCCGGGCACGATAGCTAGCTATTTCAATATAACCCATATTAATTGTTTTTTGTGTTAAATTCGTAGAACTCCATTATATTTAAAAAATAATAATATGAATAATATTTAATTATGTTATTAATAAGTTATTATTAAGTTCTGGAAGCAATTTAGTTTTTATTTTTTTATTATTGTGATTTACTGCTGTTTAAGGCCATTTTCAAACTAAAATGCTCGCACAACTTAATTATAACATTATTAAATTTGATTTACATTAAAAGTTTAAAAAAAGAAAATTTAACTCCATGGAGATCGCGAAATTATGACAATTGTACGTTTTGGAGGAATTCCCACCTTGTTTTATTTATTGGTCGTACGTAAAACACATTCACGGTGGGCCTTGCGTTGAAGAAGGCTAAAGTCTGACAGATTATAAATGTAATAGTCAACTTTTTATAGCCCCGTTTAGTAATAAAATCACCTTTATGGCGCTTTATAATATTGATATTCCAATAACTTAATGTCCAACAAAGATTTATAAGTACGGACAGCATCAATATTTGTCTTTCCAGTCTCCCTCTAGAATATATGCCCAGGGTCCTATATGAATAATGTTTCCATTATGTCAGTACTTCCCGTGTCTCGTTTAAAAGGGAAGCGGATATCTCTCATACAAAATGATCGCGTCTCTTATACTGTGCACATACATTCTTACTTACACGGCAGAATCGTTTAAAAACGATGGGTAGATTTTTTTTTTACGTAGCGCGTGCGTAAGTAGGTACCTAAATAAACATGATATCTATTAGGTTTTCTACCCGGCTTAGTTCTAGGTTCCAAGACCCCGTAATCGTATTGAACATTTTAAAAACGTGAAACAAGCTATCAGTTCATGAAATATATGCAGCCGTTTTGTAGGATTTTTCCTTTAACTCCACAATCGTTGATGGAAATGCCGTTGTAAACTGCAAATGGGTGTGCTGACCTAGAAATTCTAGACAAACGCTGCGTAAATTTCACGTACCTACATGTTTTAATAAATATATTGCTTACGTATCATTTACGTTTTATTCCTTCATAAATTTTATTTATAAAAAGCACTAAAGCCTAGTTATAAAAGCCGATGAACTTATGGGAAATTTCATATTTTAAAAATAATTCTACAACGCTAATAGAAATTAAAAAGTGCACTGTCAAATAAAAAAGTCAAACGCATTCCTACGTTTATTCAAATAATAAAACATTTACGTTGGACCCTTATTTTATTTGTAGTTCTTATCTTGATAATTTTATGCAGTAAAAAGAAGTTAACGGAAAAGAGCAATAATAAAAAGACATATTGTTCTGAAAATAAATCAGGTTTGACTCAATTGAATCACAGCTTTTAAAGATTAGAATACTGAATTGTATCAGAATTTGGCAAAATCTTCATGTATAAATTTAAAATAGTCACATGTCTTAATAAATTCGTCTCAACTAGCAAGCATTCGAGCGGAATAAATAAATTTTTCACGTTGACGATATTCATTGCATTATTCCCTTATTTGTGCTGAAATAGGTTGCATTTGAGGTTGTATTTACGTGAGTTTGCTCTAAATAACGTGATTTAGATCTAAGTATTGCTTTTACTGTGGTATGGTGGATTTACCTAGGTCAGGGGTCGGCAAACTGTGATTCGCCTTTTTATGAGCATTTACGTTTCTTCAACTCCAGCCTCACCTCCACTCTGCATCCTCATCAGAAGATCGAGATACTCGGTCAGCAAATTAACTCAAACGGCATAATTGCAATGTATATTCTGTATCTGCTTGCTTGCACTAGTACCGTGTCAAAATACAGCTATTCATTGGAGATAACACGAGAATCAACCGCCAACGCTCAACACCGTTGACGAAAATTTGAGTTACTCTTGATATTATCACATGAAAATCGTCCAAGTGAGTTTAATACAGCGTATGAGAAATAAGTTAAAACGACGTTATTGTGGCGCTTTCAATTGAACGGAACAAGCCACATTGATTGTCGATTTTTTCCTTTATTAATTACATACAATTTTTTTACATGCATTCTTGATATTATAATAGTAAGAAATGATAACCCAAATAGGCGCTGCCTTTGTGTGGGTAATATCAGTAATTAGGAACTCCAGTAAAAAATATAATGACTTTAAAAATATATATTCATATAGATTAGCAAACGACGATTTTTAATATATAACTTTAATTATACGTAATTATACGTAGAATTTATAAATCGTTATTTAAAATTGAATAAAAAATCAGCTCATCAAAACACCGTGTTATGTTGGTACCATTGCATTTTGAACATCTGATGTCACGTGAGAATTCTGTTTTTTGATTAGTATAAAAAAAAAATATTTTTCGATGTTATTTAAAACATGTATTTTTTGTTTTGGCAAAATTTTAACTTAATTTGGGTGACTTAAAGCACTATAATTATTGTTAAATATAAACATCAATTATTTATGAAAGAAATTAGAGTATTCATGATCAAACCAATTACTAATACGGATATTATGATAATATTAATACCGTTAATGGTCAATACCGTTATTATTCTTTGAGTTAAAGTTTCTAAAAAGGTACATAATTTCAGTAATTATATTTAGTTTGATTTACCGTGAATAGAATATACAATTATGGACGGTACAGTTTATCTTTGTCTTGACATTTGACATTCTAACCTGAAAATTGATCAATACAGACCGGCCATAGATTTGGCGGCCTTTGAAAAAATTGAAATATTGAAAATTATTTTAACCATGAAAACAAACTTTAGAAAAACACGAAACATACTGGTATTTAAGTTAAAACGTCACTATTAATAAAAAAATGGACTGGAATTCCTTATTCAAGAAAATAAGAGTACTAGAATATTAATTATTTTAACTATAATGGAAATTCAAATTATAAAATAGAAAAATTTACTGCTTACACTTAGTCAATACTGCAATTGAATCATCTCAACCAAAGAAGTAAAAACGCGTGTAAAACGTGAGTAACTATTGTGGAATTTTCAGTAATTTGCGCATTTGTGAAATGCAAGCGGCAATACTGCGTAAGGTCTAATTGATTTATAAATAATCCTATAGCAATACCGCGTATGTTCAACAATTATGTTTGCATAGATGCATACGACATTAGAAATATATGTTCTAATGTAAAACACAATAAATTGCATACTTTTTAAATTAAAATGTATTTTTTTACGGAAATTGTGTTTTGTCCTTCCTGAAAATTTTGATGAATGATTCTTCCGCGGTATTTGACTTGCACCGACGATATTATTCAATACAACGCAACGCAGTCACCTGATTATGACATGTTGTTTTAGCAATCTTGGCGCCATATAAAAAAAAATGTGTGACAGTTTACACTTCGTGAAAGATATTATACTAAATTCGTAATGGTCTTTTGGTTATGTGCCTTCCTACTAGACTTTTTTCATACTTAAAATTTATATGGCTGTAGTGAAAATTTATGTTGCGGGTATATGAAAATCTTGCTAACCCCTGACCCAGAGTATGGTGGTATCACGTATCACATGATACGAGCACCAGACTAGCATGACCCGGGCTGGTGTGCGGCCAATACGTCCCGGTCCCAGGGCGAGCATAAATCGGGGGGTGATCCTACTGGTGGCTATGATTGTAATCTGCCCACCGCTAAACAATTCCCAATCAGGGTGAGGTGACCACGAGTTATTGAGAAAAAAAAATTATACTTGTTTTTATTTTTACCAATTTATGTACCTGCATTTCGACGAATACACTGAATTAGAGTGGTAGATTAGTATCGCCCTGGCGAAAGACCACCATTCAGAATTTGAAGAGCCAGATACCTTCTAACTTTCCCCTTCTCCATCTCCTTTTCTGTCTTACTCCTTTCAGCATCACATCATATACCTATTGGAGATGCCATAGTCTCCCTGGCTCAGAAGCAGTTGGGACTCTTGTGCGGTATTCAATGTTAAGCACAAAATATTCGGTTTTATTTTAAACTAGCTGGAGTTTCCGGCGTTGCTCAGGGTTATGAATGGTTGGAAGAGAGATTTAAAGATATGATGTGTTATCCATACCCCTTCCTGTACTTAGTAGTTTTCCTCTTATTTTAAACATCATGGGTGCAAAAAGTGTCATTAAGAAATATCAGAGTTCTGCTTTAAGGGGAGGTAATCTTTTCCCCATTCCTCCTGGATAGGTAGTTTTTTAAAATGCAATATAAACAATTAACTTTTTCATGTTTTAAAATGTCAAGTGAGCAAAATTTCATCGAGTTCGGAATAAAATTTAGATTTGCACAAAATAAACAAACAAACGAAAACCGCCAGGGACACTCTTCTTTATATAATTAAAATTGCTCTCCGTAGGCCTTAGAACAGTTTAATTTTATGCGTATTTACAATTTGATGTGATTTAAACCGGTTGACTATAAAACTAATTATAGAAATAAACCAAGACAAGATTAAAACTAAAATAAATTTTCAGTTTTAGGTAGGAAAGCCGAGGTCATGGGCAGCCTCGTTTCATTATCGGGTCATAAAATACATTCCGACACCCGACCAATCGCTGTGTATAAAGCACAATGTTGGGCCATTGTGCCGGGGTGATACTAACTACTGGGTGCTGTATTATGTAAAATGAACAAGGACACTGAATACGACGGATAGCGTCCATTGAAAACTTTATAATGAAATTTTTGTTAGTTCTTTTAGGATTCATCCGTTGTTACTTCCATGTTTTATATGTGAACACCGTACAACAGTTTCAATAAGGAACTCCAGTGAAACATAATGACTTCAAAAATACAAATGATTATTCTGAATATATAATTTTAATTGTATTTAATTATAAGTAGAATTTATAAATCGTTATTTAAAAGTGAATAAAAAATCAGCTCATCATAACACCGTGTTATGCTGGTACCATTGCATTTAGAACATCTGACGTCACATGAGCATTATGTTTTTGGATTAGTATGAATTTTTTTATTTTTCGATGTTTTGCATTTAAAACATGTATTATTTTAGATTTGGCAATATTTTAAATTAATTCTGGTGACCTTAAGCTCTATAATTACTGTTCAATATAAACAACTATTATTCATGAAAGAAATTAGAGTATTCATGATAAAACCAATTATCAATACGGTTATTATGATAATGTTAATGGTGAATACCGTTATTTTTCTTTGAGTTAAAGTTTTTAAAAAGGTACATAATTTTATTACTGATATTTCATTATGGTTTACCATGAATAGAATATACAATTATGTACGATAAAGCATTTCTTTATTTTGAAATTTGATATTCTAACCTCAAAACTGAAAACTGAGCGTTTTGGCGGCGTTTGAATAATTGAAATTTTGACTTTATAAAAACCGAAATATACTGGTATTTAGGTTTGAAAGGCACTATTGTCAAAATTGGGTTGGGGTTCCTTATTGCTCTAATTTAGTATCATAGTAAGAAAATCATTTTTTTGTGTTTTTCATTCAATGTTATTTTTTGTTTTAATAATTTAAATTTACTTTAGCATGTGGCTGCATTCTTAAAGTAGAACATTAGTTCTTAACTCAGTACATCACACGCAGCCAAATATAGACAATTTCCCTTAGATTCAAGTCATGTTCGTACCTTTCTATTATTTTAGACGTATTCTATTATAAGTAATGTAAATTCAATCATTTGTTTTTTTTATTTTTCTCACAAAATTATCAGTAACAGCGGTTACTAACTTACTGTAAAAGAAAGACATAAATGCATCCTCAGACCAACCAAAGCATTTATCGAAGAAACATGTCGAGTGCCAACAAATCAGTGTTTTATCTCATTCTCGATTTTATTCAAACCATTCATAAGTCCAAGCCTTATAACCTTGGGCCAGATCGAGGATTCCGTAGACAGCTCATTACTAACCGAAATCATTGGGGCTAAGGCATTCCTATCGGGGTATGTTGTATGTTGTGTGGATGAAGTAAATGCGGTGGGGAGGGGAAGGAAATTGGGAGAAATTGGGAGGTTGGAAAGAAACTACCTATTCGGATCTGGTCACTAAACACGGCTAAAGCCAATTTAAGCAATGTTTCGATCTTGAATGGTAGTCTTTCACCAAGAGTATCGTCTACTCTTCGAACTTTTCGTATCTTCTTGCCGATTTTTGTATTTAAAAGGTGTAATTTAAATTATCGGATTTTAAATTTTAAATGGGTTGGTACGGGCATGTGGACGCGAATATGACGCGAATGCGAACGGAAGAAGAAGCCGGAGACGTCCGAGGAAGACATGGCAAGATGAAGTGAATCAAGCACTTTAGTCAGACCATGTCAGAAGTCGGAATAATAGAAGATAATGTGTGAGACGTTGTATGAATGTGAATGAAGCAAGAAGTGTATGCAAAGATCGTGTTGTTTGTCGGTCCGTCCTCTCTGCCTACCCCTGCGGAGAAACGGCGTGATGGTTAGTCAGTTAGTTAGCTAATTATAAATACACCGCTGTAATTTAAATATAATAAAATGTCTAATTTGAATTTCATATTAAGATTGAACTCCTCCACGAAATAAATATTTCAAAATTAGAAATAATAATTCGTCTAATTGATTGAGCTTGCAAGTTTCTCTCTAAATTCAGCATTAATTAAGGAAGGCGTTGCGTCGCTTGAAAGGGTTATAGTATTATTCATTTAAAGAAATCTGTGTTAAAAGCCAGCTACGAATGTTTCAATTTTTTGAACGTTCAACATTAATTCTGTTCTTAATTAAAATATTTTACAACTCTGTTTCTTGTACCCACGGATGATAGTAAAATTATGTTATGACTTCTTGAAAGATAAAAGAAATTGAATAAAATATTAGTGGGCTTGTAGTCTTACATAATAAGGAACTCCAGTGAAAAATAAGATGTCTTTAAATATGTATATTCACGTGGGCATTTTGTTTTAAGATTAATATGGACATTTTTATTACTGATGTTGTTTTGTATTTTTAAATTACAATTTTTTTTAATTTTGGAGAAATTCAAACTTAATTTAGGTAATTTTAAGCTCTATAATTGTTGTTCAATATAAAAAAAATATTAATGAAAGAAAGTAGAGTGTTAATGAGCAAGCCAATTATCAATACGGATATTATGATAATGTTAATGCTCAATATTATTATTACCATTTGAATTAAAGTTTCTACAAAGGTAAATAATTTTCTAACTTATGTTTAGTTATGGTTTACTATGACTATAATATAAAATTTTGTACGGTAGAGCTCATTCTTGTTTTGAAATTTGACATTCTAACCTTAAAACTGATCAAAACCGACCGGTCATAGAATTGGAGCATTTTGGCGGGATTTGAAAAGTTGAAACTTTGAAAATTATTTTAACTACGAAAACAAACTTTAAAAAAATAAAATTATACCGGTTTTAAAGTTTGAACATCACCATTGATCAAATTGGAACGGAGTTCCTTATTGCGAAAAATCTGTGTATATGGTAAGTAAAATGATCCTCAGAACATTCGAACGAAGAACTCAATACAATTATTGTTCTGCAGTCTGATATCAAAGGTTTATTCACATATACCGTCGCAACACGTTTGAGGATTTTATAATCCTATTCCCATATTTATTATTATTTTATAACCATTCCCTGACGAATTCAATCATTTTATCGCTATCCATCTTCTCGGTTTCAGCAATATCTGCATCTAATGACGCCACCCGACGAAGATGCCGGTGCTAGCTAGGTATGTGTTCATACTCACTGCGTAGGCGACAATCTCGGCTGGTGCTGGCCCGTACGTGCCCGGATATGTTACGCTTACGTACGCCAAAATATGAATGTGTTCATAGATAATTCAGGTAACTAATATTGTCGTTTCTGTATTGTACTGTTTCACACTGCGCGGTGTTGGTAGATGTGAATAGACCTTAAAAGTAGACGAAAATTGAGGGCGCTGCGATCGTTTAAAGGGTTTTAAATGACAACACAAAAATATCTCATAGGAAAATCAAAGAAAGTTTAAAAAAGCCCAATGGTCTAAGTGCATATTTTCGCCCTTTAATGAAGCGGTATTCAGAAATTACTGATATTTTCCAAAATAATTCTACATCACATATTAATACAAAATTATGTTCACATTAAATTTTTATTTAACGCTTTGCAAATAAGATAATTACATTGAAAAGGCAATTTTTCATATTACTGAATTTTATGTATCGAAATACCCATGTAGAACAATTTCACTTATCAAAAATATAAATGAAAAAAATGTAAAAAAAAAAACGGTTTACGATGTTTTGAATTGGTTCTGTCAAACTCGAATGTGAATGTGAAGAAAAAAATTCTTACACATAGTTATCAGATTGAAATTGCCATAGTAATTAAAAAATGTATTTCCACTTTCATAAATGTCTACATTTTATTGCCAAGCTATAAGTTCGGAGATTTGGTATTTTAGTACTTGGCTATTTACATTCATTTTATGCAAGTATAAAGCTATAGCCTTTCCAGCAACCGTTCCAGGGTGCCATAAAGTAATATTTGTTAAATTATTTTACCATGTAAGTATATCTCAATCTCTGCCATAGAAACCATCCACAGTATTCTAAGTTCATTGTGTTAAATATATGGGCTTGCAGCGGGCGCGATGACGGCCCCTGGCGGGCGTTACCATAGGCGTATTTCAAACGTCAAATGTCAGCTGATAATGCGGAAGCCATTTTGGAAAATAGACAGCGCTGATTGAGCACCCAAATTCAAATGTGGAACCTGCGTGATTTGTTTAGAATTATCCATATCGTATTTATGGAGCAATATTTTAAATTAACCATAGCGTAATAATACTGTTTTCGTCAGAAAATTTATGGGCATGATGCTCTATGGATGGTTCCAAATAGAGTTCAAATTTGTATGTGTTTGGTGATCTAAAGTAGACAAAATCCAATTAAAGTAATTTAAAAAACAAAATCATCTAATTAATAGACAATACTAGAGCCTCAGGTTCCATGATATCAAATGCAGTGAAATATTAAATTTGTTCTAGGTTTGGCAATCCGATGACGAATCAATGATAATCGTATCCATTAAAATTAAATTTTTAATTAGGGTAGGGGTAGGTGTAGGTTAGGAGTAGGAGTATGTGTAGAGATAGTGCTAGGAATAGGGGTTAGGTAAATACGCCTCAACCTCAAAACTTTACTCCGAACCATTCATTACTCCGGGCAATGCGGGATACTTCAGTTAGCATATAATAAAATATATCTGAAACTGTGAATTGTCATCATTCGGTCCAAAAATAGCTAATATAAAGAATATTTTAGGCAAGATAGAAAAAGAAAAAAAAGTTTTTTTGATAACGTGTATTATTACGAGTAGTTTTCTCTTCAATTTTATTTATTTTATCTCTTCTTCTATTTTCCCCCTTTTTCCATTCTATTTTAGTATATTACCTATACTATTTATGTAGGTAACGAAACAAGTTTATGAATTGACATATTAACTTACAAAAATAGTTTCTTAGAACGGGTATCTGCCTACTTAGAAACTAACGTTTACTGGGCCATAGTGTATTCACACCTGAATTTCAGTTCATCCTTGACGCACGTATACCTCATCCATCTTTTCATCTGGCTTAATTCTTTATGTTTTTTTTGTTTGTTTATAAAATAAATTAATAGAAATAAATAGATAAATAAATTTTGGTATTGTGAGCACTGATTGTACCAGGGAAGAATCTGTTATATTTTCCAATATTCCAACTCTCTAACCACAAATAATTGACTATCTATTTGCATGCTTGAAACGTCAGCCATTCATATGGATAAAGCGCAAAAGCGAACGAAGCATTTTGCTAAAAGGTAAGCCAGTGCGGTTCACGGATGAACAAATTTTCCAACGGTGTCTTTTGTTAGCGGGACGAGCTTTCCACGGTTTAATTGGAGACTCCGGATTAGTTTGGACCGGTAATTATTTGTGGAAGTTCCACAATTACAAGCCATTCAGGCAGGGGACGGTGAATGTGGAACTGATACCCAGGCGAAAGTAAATCGCAATCATACATGTCAGAGGTGGAAATGAGGAATATTTTGATTTAATATAGCGTATATAATAGGTAATTATGTCTGTTAAATTTTTATAATTAATGCAGTACATCCGCTCAAATACGTTAATGTAAAATTATTTTATGATTACTGTTTTTGTCCTTATTTCCTTCCATATTTTTTGAAACACACTTAATTTATAATGTCACATGTCATGAATTTTTTTTTATGTAATAACAGTTTTCATAAAATGATAAACCAAAATAAAATTTTTATTATGCTTAATTCGTAGAAGTTTATTTATTTATTTTTAATATATAAAGTGAATCAAATTGAATTAACTTGAACGTCGAAACAGCTATCACAGTAATAAAAAACTCGTAGAACATTATAAAATTACGTTTCCTCCTTTAGTGCATTATTTTATTTTGTATGATTTTACATACGTATTTCATTTTGTTAATTTTATTAAATATTACGCGCATTTACCTCTCAACAATCACTTTTCTTACTTTTTTCAGTATCAAACGTTGAAGATATATAAGTTTCTATTATAAGAATGTGTAAAGAGAAAAATCTTAAAGAAAATCAGGAATATTACACACTTGTGAGAAATTAAAACCATTTGATAACATCTAATTTAAAAATAACTCAAATGAAAAACCATTATATTTATAAATAATAAATAAAAACGTTACTAGCATGGTTCACTTTTTTTATGAAAAGCTATGAGAAATAGTTGATAAAATTAAAAAAAAAAAAAAAATGTTTACAAATCGAAAAGTCCATACCCTACAATGTTTAATCAGTAATTGATTGCTCTTCTGAAGAAAAATTACAAACTTAGACTTATGGTAAAATGACATAAAAACGGTTCAGATCATAGAGAATTCTCTAATTTAAGGGAAATGTAAAAAAAAATGCAAAGCGAATATTATGAAGCTCACATTGAATCTATAGGAAATGGTTTGCAAGGTAATGCAATTCTTCACATTATTAGTAAAGGGAAACGCTTAATTTAGAAGCCTTGGAAATTATGAAATCCCTTAATAATGATGAGTCTATTATTAACAATAAAAAATATCTTACAGCCCTATTTAAAATATGTTTCCTTTCACCCCTCCTTCAATCTCTGTCTCTTCCACTACGCCTTACAAATCCTTAGTCACGCCATCACCCCCACTGTGACACCTAATATATATGCTCTTTCATAATTTTGTAATATTGTTTAGTGTATATTTTGCCTTGATTATAGAACAGTTTTTCCGAAACCGGTCGGCGTTATAAATTAAAAGTGGTTAAAACAAAGTTTGATTGCTTCATTTAATTATAATATAAAGGCGTTCTAGTCATACTCAAAATCATAACGAAAAACTAACTGTATTCCTAAAGTAATTAATCTTGATGATATTTCTGCAAATGATGGAGAACAAATGGCAAATATATTCTGTAAATATTATCATCAGTTTATACTGAGTCGAAATCTCCTACTAATGATTCAACGCCAAAAATTATTGAACACAACCATAGCAATCGAGGTAAAATACATATTGGTGTAGATGAAATAAAATGTTTTTTGAGTTTAGTTGATTCCAATAAAGGTCCTGGACGTGATGAAATTCCCCCTTTCTTTGTCAGTCGTCGATATCCAGATTCATTATGTTTACAGCTTTTATTATTTTTAATGAATCTATAACCATGGGAACTTTTCCTGACTTATGGAAAGTATCACATGTGGTACCAGTTTAAAAACCGGTTGACCAATATTTAATGAAAAATTACAGATCAAACAATATACTATCTTGATTTGGTAAGGTTTTTGAATCTCTGTTTTTTTCTTTCTTACTTTTGCCCCTTCACTGCACTAGACAGATTGGGTTTGTTCCTCACAGATCTATTCATTCAAATCTTTTGGAATTTTGTAATTATTTGTGTAATTCATTTGATGAAAGATTACAAGTTGATACAATTTATACTGATTCAAATAAATTTATAATTTGAATTTTTTAATTAAAAACAATTACACCTTTTTTCCACTACTTTATTTTTTGACCGAACCGGTTTCATCTTACAAAATACTTCGTTTAGGAAACAGTATATATAACACTATATTGAATTAGTTCTGACCTTTAAACTTTATTTCTTGTCAACATTAAGAATTGAAATGTTTATTTATTTTTAGAAAAATATTCATTTCATGCAGCGAAAATACGAATTTGGAATTGGAAATGAAACCTGAATAACGACTCCACAATTTTATATCCCCTTTGCTGACTTCATTTCCCTTTTGCTGACTTTATTTCCTGATTTTCAAGAAATTTATAGATAAAGTTTAACCACTAGTAAAAGCATAATTACCGCAGTTGCACTCTAAGTCTAACAATAAAATCTATGATCGCTAGGAAAATCGGGGAATACCAGTCCTAATATTTTTGGAGGCAATCCGCCGGACGTTATTCAGAGAACTTCGCTATTCTTATGAAATGTTTTACGCGTTCTTTAAACAATTTCCATTTTATTTACACACTGAAATATGTACGAGTAATGTAAATCGGACATTGTGAAACGTCGGTATATAACATTATAATATTGGTTGTGTTTTTTTATTCTAGTTGTTCCATATTGGGAACCAAATGAGAGTCCTCATAACACCCATTCTATCTCCCTTTCTAATTAGGTCAGACGTGTTTTAGAAAGAGAGATCACCAGATCTTACTTTACATAATATTCTGTTAATACACCGAAAATTGGTAATAGTGTATATGAATGTTACTCCTTGTTTGTATTATATAAGATAAGATATACTTGTAGATATGTACATATAAAATTATAATGTAATGCCCTTTTTTATATTAATAATGACGCCACAAAGTGAATACCAATCTTTTGAAGAAATTTTAAAGTTATTCTTATTTATTATATTATTAATGACGCCACAAAGTAAATACCATTCTTTTGAAGAAATTATAAAGTTATTGTTATTTATTAATAATAATAATAATAATTGGATGATTTGTATAGCGCCGTTTTTGTGAAAAATCGCCTCAAGGGCGCTATTATATTAAGGGCTAAGAGCAAGGGTATTATATTAATACTGACGCCACAAAATCGTTACACATCTATCGAAGAAAAAAAAAAAAAAAAATAATAATGATAGTTTTTATACCAATTTTTCGACTTAATAAAATATCGTTCTATAAATTAAACTTGAACACAATAAAGTCATTAAAATTTCGAAACATATTGCATAGTTTAATTTTAAATAATATTTATTTGCATTACCTCAACTGAGGGTAGGTACTTATCTTATCATATTATGTTATACGTAAACTACCATATATGATGTATGTAATTTTATATTTGTTTTTATTACAACCGAAATGAGTGGAATATGTAATACCTGATCTGCCACGTTAATAAGTGAGTATTTTTTTACGCCTGGCTCTGGTTATATCACACGAGAATTTGTTTATTATAATAATGATTATGCCAAAATAGTAAAGTGGTTAGTTGTGTGGTAAGATCCTCGGCTACGAATCCGGGGGTCGATGGTTCGAATCCCGGCGTTCACAATAATTTTTTTTAACATATTTTTTAAACCATTGTAGATAACATTAACAGGAAAAAGTAACGGTAGCAGATGGGACTCGAACTCAGGACCTCACGGTGTATCCGGGACCTTTTTTTTCTGTGTCTTTTCGGTTTCATGTTTCGTTTTGAGAGTTGTTAATATTATCTTCAATGATTAAAAAAATACATTACAATGAGGTTTATAAGCTTCGATTAGTTATTCTAAAGTTAAACTTTTTTATATTATTAGATTACTTCATTTCACATTTAATTTAATTTAAATAATATACACTTAGTATAAATACATAGTGATACACACTCTCAGTATCGCCCTTGGGAAAGACCACCATTCAAAATCGAAACGTTGCTGGAAATGGTTTTATCCGTGTTTTTTATGACCAAATCTGAATAGCCAGGTACTTCTCACCACCTTCTTCCCCTTTCCATACCTCCAGCCTCTCAACATACTCCAATGTGGGAAGCCATGGTCTCACGGTTAATTAAATATTTTATTTTGCAACCAACAAACAATAATTGCTTTTTATTATATGGGGCAACGATAAAACGAAATGTAGCATTTTACGTTAATGTGACAAAACTAACGTGCTGCGTTTTATCATTTATTTTATTGAGGTTTGTTACTGTTTGTAATCTGCTCCTGCTGTTAACATAAATTGAACCTAAAAAATACGACTTCTAAACGGTATTAAAATGTGTTAATTTGCAAAGTAAAATTTATCATTATGTTTCATTTTCCCTCGGATATTTTAATGGCCGGCCATAAATCCATACGCAAATGCCCTTCTATAAAACTCGTCGTAAGATGAGAGGTATAAAAAGGGAATAACTGAGGGCATAATGTCCAAAACATGTGTCACAAATCCAAGATGGCGTCGTTTATCAGTTTTATTAGATGTCATAGAAAGGTTATGGCCCCTACCGAAGGGGCGACTAAACTCTGATTAAAAAGCGGGAAGTTTGAGTTATTGTGATCCTTAAAATTATTTTATGGAACAGGAACTAACAAATAATATTCATTTAATTTTTTGTTAGTTTTTTTGGTTTTGTTATCTTATTTTAGAAACAAACAGTAGGTGGATAAAATGAATGGTGTACAGTTTACAACGTGTAAAAAAAATCCAAGGATCGGTACCAATACCGGGGCGACGGTACCCATACCCGCTTCCCAAAATGATTTGAATAAGTTTTTGGAAAAACTCAATCGGAATTGTAACGTAAACAGAAGCATATTTTTCTGCATTTTAAAAATGTATTGACTTTTTAGAAATTCCATAATATAATTAAAAAAAAATAACTGGGTTACTAGACCCGCCCTGCCCCAAAATCAAATTTTCCTTCAGGCTCTATGTCGCATAATAGAGTTTCGGTCCCCCATTGTGGCCAAAGTTTGGTTATAATTATTATTTAACCCCTCAAAGCGACCGAATTATTGTCAACGTTATACAAGAATGGCAGCTAAATGGGAGCCATGGAACTATTCAAATTCATTCAGAGTTTTGGGTCGCCATGGGTTAACAAACTTACGGTCACAGTATTAATACGTTTTCTGCTGCATCGGAAAGTTCACCGAAAAGGTAGCACCGATAGTGATAGATACTCTCAGTATCGCCCTGGTGAAAGACCACCATTCAGGATTCCAACATTGCGTGAAATAGCTTTATTAATTGATAAACTAATGTTTTTAAGACAAGATTTTTGTGCATAGCGCAAAGGGTAACAATTATTTTTATAAACAATAATTATTATGTTTGCGATAAGACGACGTAGCTCAACGGTAGAGCATCTGACCGGCAATCAGAAGGGTGCAGGTTCGAGTCCTGTCGGCGACATTTATCTTTTCTCGGAAGGTTTTTTCAATTTGGATGAGTGTTTCAGGCTAATAATTATTGTTTATAAAAATAATTGAAATAGCTTTATTCGTGTTTATATCTGAAGAGCCAGGTACTTTCCAATTTTCCTTCTACCCATCTTATTTAGTTCTTCACTCTTTTCAGTCGCACAACATACCCAAATTGGGGAAGCCATAGTCTCACCAACTTTTGACAGTTGTGCGATTCTAATCCAAAATTTTTATTTTTTGTATTTACGATTGTTTTTTTAATTTTTTTTTAAAATTAAAAGATTTAAGATTTAGATTATTTTATTTATTAGAAACGAAAACAAAATGTTGACATAAAGGCATCATACATAATATATCAAATATATCCAATCGGCGTGTAAATATCTTTAATTAATGTGCTTACAGCATGTGCGGTGTACGCCATAAAGTTCATGAATTATTTTGTTACAAATCACGATGTTTATTTATTTACCCATCAAAAAAGAGGTTCAAAGATTTTACTTGCTTTAAATATAATTTTGTATTTTAATTTTATTTATGAAGGTTTTTTGTATTGAGATTTAAAACGAATTTATAGAATTTAAATAATGTCAATGTTGTGATGTTTACTTATTTCATTGTTCAACCTTGACG
The DNA here is from genome assembly GCA_022606495.2 of Halesus radiatus. Taxonomy (NCBI): domain Eukaryota; kingdom Metazoa; phylum Arthropoda; class Insecta; order Trichoptera; family Limnephilidae; genus Halesus; species Halesus radiatus. The sequence continues at coordinate 69,945 of JAHDVE020008122.1, forward strand.
TTTTTGACATAAAATTATGATATCCCGTATTATTTAGGTGTATGTCTGTCCAGAACAAATCAAAATTTCTTGTCCATCTGGGTCTAACGTATAGTGTGATCTTACTCACTAAGTTACTATCAACCAGATTATTAACAATTTTGTTGACAACATAATCAAATCAATTAATTTTCTTCTTTTGTGAAGGCTCTCAAATTTGAAATGGTTAAGTCTCTTCTGATAGCCTTTTAGTAGATGGTGAATTCCTGAAACGATATGACAAGATACGTAATAATTTCTTCTGACCGGATTCAATTCTATTTATATGTGAAATGCTTCCTATTTTTAAATGTTTTGATTCTTTCGCATTGTACGAGGCCCCTTTTAACAAAGTAACTGTTTACCGTTTCACTTGGTCTGGTCAGTGATATTTTTATAGGTGATCATTACCAACCCTAGTATTTAATACTATAGTGACAATGTGCCCTTTTACTTATCATTTTAGTGCGCCTGCGGAGCCATGCGGTAAAAACATGCGGAAAGGGGTTAAGCTGCTAGTGAGGACTGTTTTGTTACCATTTTATTTATGTACCGTGACAGTTAACTTATACGGGGGTCGCATAATATACAATATTTACGCACTCGTCGGTTGCTACGTTTGTAACCACACCAACGGCAAATGGTATCTGTAAAGTCAGAACTCGATTTCGCCTCAGTAATTTGGAATTCTTAATATCAAACTTATATTGATCTCTTTGCAACTGTTCAAAAGAAATTTAATCATTGAAGAAGATAATATTAAAATAACCTAAATGAAATATGAAACCGAAAGAAAGCAACAGAAAATAAAACGATATCAATCGCATCTGGGACTCGAACCCAGGACGTCTGTCTTTCTGGGACAACCGCTTTGCTAATCAGACCAGTTCAATTAATGTCATCTACATCGACATCATATTTCAAATTCAAGACTTTATCAATATCATTCTCTATTTTTAATCCCATATTACTGGCAGCTATCTTGATAGAAATATATACGACAGAGGTCCTGGGTTCGAGTCCCAGATGCGACTGATATCTGTTTATTTTCTGTTGTTTTTTTCGGCTTCATGTTTCATTTAGATTATGTTAATATTATCTTCTTGAATAATTAAATATTACAAAGAGTTTTTTAAACTTCATCGGTTTGATCACATTGCTCGAAAAAGTGCAGAAAAATCTCTGATGTATTCTTATACAACTGTCTTGATGACTCATCATATCTGTTAGAAAGGGTTGCATTTCGTTTCCCCGAGCGCAACACCGGATCGAACTTATTAATTGTTTTTAATTCGTAGAACCCTATTTAATTAAAAAAAAATTAATGTACATCAAATTTAATAATGTTATTATTAAGTTCTGCAAGCATTTTAAATTTTTTATTATTGTGAGAGCTGTTCTGGCGTTCAAGGATATTTTAAAATTACGGTTAATACACACTGGGACGACTTATTTATATGTTTTTATTTACTCCCACCCCATTCGGAATTGGATGGGTTTTTAAAAATAATGCCTTATTATCGGTAAAACCGATTTAGTTAAAATAATTAAAATAGTGAGGTTTTTACATTTATAATGTGTTTCCCCGTATTTAAGTGATAATGTTTAGTTAAATGATTTATTTAAACGTGTTATATTATTTTGATAATGTGAACATACTGAGAAGTGGTGAAAATATATTTTCCTTACTTTACTAATTAATGTTATATTTAACTTAACCTAATTAGTCTAGAATAAATAATTTTTATTATGTTACACACTTATTTATAAGGACTATTATGATAATGCAAAATTTGAAAATATGTATGACAGACCCATCAAAACCGTATATCATATATACGAGTATATGCTAAGGGCTCTGTAGCTCAGTGATTTTAAATGAAAATGCGGTTATAATAATAATAGTTATGGAGCTAAACATAACAGAAACATGTAAAGAAATATTAATTATAAAATTATTTAAAAATATTAATAAAAATATTTTTCTGATTTTGCTCTTGTACCGGGGGGTGCACCAAACTGTATACTGTATACAATAATCAAAGCGTAAATAGCTATATATTGTTTCTGAGATAACGAAAATACATAAATAATAAATATAATAATAATAAATAAAATAATAAACAATAAAATAATAAACAATAAATAAATAGGCGTAAATCGGTCTAGGCATCTTCTTGTAGATAAGGCCAAATCTTGATTATCTCTTTATTTTTTTGACACGTCTTGTAACGTGAATTTCGGCAATCCGTAGGTTTTTATTTGCTAAGGTATCCCACTGCTCTTTCAACTACTCTTAAAATAATTCTCTCCTTATTTTTTCTGCATTCCAGTTATGGTAGTTTTTATTCAGTAATTAAATAAAAGAAATGCGTTAAAAAAAAATCGTTTCAAATCCTCTACTGCCCGGTTTTACCTCCCACGGTTGTACCCCGAGTAACTTGTATGCGGACAATCTTTCAGAAATATTTAAAAAAATGTTAAAATGTTGAATGATAATATATATATCTTCAATGAATTTAACATGTCACTCACCTACGAATCATAGACATTTCACTGTAAACTAATTTAATAATCGTAAAATTACACCAGGACACTGAAAAATTTAAAACATGTAGTATTTCGCCAGCGACATTTCGCGCTTTTACAGCGCACTTGAGGTGATTTTTCACAAAAACGGCGCTATACAAAACATCCACACGACTGGTTTGTTACACAATATTAACTAGCCACCGTGTCGAACGGTTCGACAAAAGTTTATAGTTGGTAGGCTTAACTTTAGGAAAGGACGACCGGAAGGTTGAACCTTTCGACGCGGTGGCTTTAGCTAGTATCTGGCAAACCAGTCGTGTGGAAGCTCCTTGGGCACTGGGTGCAGTATGTGGCGGTAATATTAAATTAATGAAGCTTTTTGGGGGAAGTACGTGTTTACTCCGGTATACGGTTTTGGACAGGTCTCCCCTACTAGGAAAGTGGTGGCTCGTATAACGAAATTAATAAAATAAGGTGTATTATTATTTACGTTACTGAGATAATTTTTTGCAATTTGAACGCATTGTTTTTTAAGCATTGAAGTCTGCATTACACACACTATTGCAGATTCCAATCGAAATTTTACAAATTTGAAACAGCTTCACAGGCGATGTCACAGATTTCATTACAAAAAGACGACAGCGAGTGCAGAACTTTCTGGGTATAGAACGAGTATTTTTAAAGAGTTAATCAGTCCTTATAGGTGGCAAAAGCAATATGTAACTCAGTAATGTCAGCATTCTGGTCCATTGTTCCTGAATTCGGTGTTGTGCGCTGCAGATATAGTTCGTTGATCCCCATATGGCCCTTAAACTCAATATCAACCTTGCGACGCTAATATCGAGAGCATCTCCTGTCCCGATCCTATCTTCCTCTTCCTCTTCTCACTTCCTTCTTATTTTGTTTTTTGTAATAAACATATTTACTTAACCACTTTTAGCATAAGAAACTTTGTTGGTTTACCTTTTGTAAAACTTCCTTTTATGTAAATCTGTATTAAAAGCTGTTTGTTTCTTACAAATAAATAAATATTTCTATTCACATGATCTATGAGTTCAAACATATCGTCTTTAAACACATACAAAAAGTTATAAGAACTGGATTTAAACCAAAGATATGAACCTTTTCCTGCTATAATTGCATGTTTTCCTCATTTCATTTTCTTTTTTATTCATTTTCTTTTTCTTATTTAACTTACCTTCAATATCCATATATTAATACAAAAATACTAACGTACTGCCACCAAGTGATACCAGGTATACCCACGCAGTGGCCTTGCCTACGTGGGATTTTTTTCATTATATGGTATACATTACACGTAGGTTATGTACGTGTGTTCAGATGTACGAGTATATATAATTAAATATAAAATAAATTATTGTACCTTGTTGTGAATGTATGTATCAACAAATTAATTAACAAATATATATATATATATATATATATATGTATATATATATTTTTTTTTATTATTAATGGTTTAATAAATATGACTCAGCAAAGTTATTTTACAACATCCGAAGAAAGAATATTAAAATAATACAATAATAAAAAATGATAAATATATTTTGAGCTGCGCAAGAATCGAACCTCCAAAAGTCAAAAGTTATTTTTTATTTTTTATATGAACACTGCACAAGAGTCCCAACTGCTCCCAACCGTCTGGAGCCAGTGAGATAATAGCATCCCCGATTGGGGAATGTTGTGAGGCTGAAGGTATGGGGGGGGGGGAAGAAAAGAGGAAGAGGAAGGTGGGGAAATACCCTGCTATTCAGATCTGGTTACCAAACATGGCTAAACGCCATTTCAAGCAACGTTTCAATTCTGAATGGTGGTCTTTCACCAGGGCAATACTGAGAGTATCTTCCACTCTGGAACTCCACTCGGAAATATGCTATATATTATTTTTAAACTAATTAATTGTGAAACGGCACAAATTAATTAAATAAAATTTACTTGCGCCGCCTTGATTTTGACCTTCGGATTCGTAGTCGAGAGCCTTGCCCCTCTACCGTAGAGGCCGTCATTGGTGATATAATTTCAGTGGAAGCATTTCCTGAATATTTGTTTTTTTTTTATATAAGCACTCGACGTAAATAAAAGAATATTACAATATTGTTTTGAACATTAGAACATATCGTTGAGTTATTCCTTCCGGGTTGTATCCGTCGCATATATTCAGTGTCTCACCAGGAATGAGACATAATATTAAGACATCTACAGTAACATACACCTTCGAGTTACTTCGTTTCACTGCATATCGCTTTATCCCACTTCGCGTTCACTTACTCTCAACTCACTGATTTTTATCCCAAGTACGTCCCATAGTATTTATCTTGCAAGGTAAATCTTGCTGTATTCCAAATATAAAACATTTTATGGTTCGCGCAGAACTATTTTTAAGAGATGTCCAATGTCCATTATCCACTTTCAGGACTTCCAACTGATTGCAGATAATGGGGATGATGTATTTTGTACGTATGCACATGGAATAAATTGGTTCTTTAAATTTGAAATCAATTTCCTTTACCAATAAACTAGCTGATGTGTACCCGGCCTTGCTCGGGATTTAAAAAAAATATTTTTACAATAAAGTTATGAAGTTGTGAATTCTTGCTTGTCGTTTGGGTGCCATAATTGATTTGAAAGCGAAAGTTATGCCTTGTGACGACTACTACTATCTCTAAAAAAAACATTATTTTGAAAAATTTGTTTAATAAAAAACATTCATATTTTCAAAACATATTTCAATAATAAAGTTATTAAGTAGGTACATATCTACTTGTGTTTTTCATTTTGATAATATTCTACCCAAACAAACCTTCTTCTTTTGAATATGAAATCTGTGGCTAACCGGACTGGTATTTCTATGAACTAACCTAACCTAACCTTACCAACCTAACCTCAATATGCCATGTACAATGGTTTACATAGTAATTTTAAAACGTTATAGCAACAGTTTTACGTATTAGATTTCATAGCGACACTAATAAGAACAAACTGTGCTATATTCAGCGAAACCGGTTGAGTAATTTTCGAGAAAATCGAGGACAGACAGGCAGACAAACATTCATTCTTATGTATAGAGATTAATTAATTTTTGAAATTATAAGGCCGTGACCCAATTTATTAATTGATTTACACGAATGAAACTCACGCTTAAGGTTCGAAATCGGCTAATCACTTATTGAATATGTATTTATTTGTATTAACAATATTAACAAAGGTGTGTATGGTGTTAAAGTATATAAACAAGATCATATACTTTAATGTACATTATATATAAATTCACATTAATTGAAATCTTTTAGAAAATAGTTTTGAGGGAGTAGGCAGCGATGAAGATCAGAGATATTTTTGATGCTTTGTATTCGATTATTAACTGCCACAACACCCTTGGGTCAGGCTAGCAATTCCAACCTTCTCATTTAGGTAGGGATTATATCATTATTGTCAAATTTCAATTGAGAAACATTGAATGAACGACGTGACAGAAATGACCTCAAATTTTTTTCGAAATTATAAATAACTGTGTAGAATCTTCCCTCTTGGTCACAATCAAGATACATACCATTCGTCATCAAGTAAGAAACCGCGAAACTTTTCATATTCCTTTCCAAGGAACCAACCCTTTCCCAACTTCTTTTGCGAATTTGTCGACTATACAACATCCAGTGTAGTGGCAAGATTCCGCGGACATATTTAGCGAAAGAATCCAGAAATTTAATTTTGCTTGATTTTTTGTTATTCATTGTTTTTTGATTAAATATTGTTGCACACCATTACTGGACGGTTGATATTTATTCTTTCTTATTTCTCCGTATTTCGTAAAAAGTTAACGCTGTGTCTGTTGTTTATATTAAAAAAATTAATGTTAATAATCAATAAGAAATAAAATTACAAAGAAACCAACAACTTCCAATTTTAGGTAAAATATTTACATATAGTTCTTTGATTTTACTGTCGATTTAAAAATGTTTAATAATAATTATAAAACATTATTTTTTATTTCTAAAATACCCTGTTTAAGCTTGAGATTTATTTTAATTGCCGAAGTAATTGATTCTAACTTTCTGATGTATTATTCCTTTTATACAAAATTATGCATGCATCCATTGATATACCCAACATTTTATGACAAATCACCATTAATACACCAACGAGAAAATCAACAAGGAGGATAAAAGACAATTTTTATATTAAAACCTATCACACAAATACGGGATATTTCTATCCTGTACCGCGGATATTAAGAAATTATCATAGTATACACTACTCATACACATTAATATCAAGCTGATAATGTGACAATGCCCTTTATTAAGTACTAAAACAGTTTGCCATCTGCATAGGTTAGTTTACACATCAACTTATAATGTTTTCGATCGATCACTTGTTTATCATTTGCTTTAGTATCATTTTTGCCAAATAATAATTGTTGTTTATTGTACTTATTAATTATCATTACTTTTTAAACATTCACGTATGCAAGTTTTGGGCATATTGCCTGTTTTATGTAGTAAAATAAAAAAAAAATTGAGTAAATCATCATTCATCATTAAATAAAATAAAATTGTGGTAATTTTTGCAATTTCTACACGAGTGTGATTTAAGTACCATAAACTATTCACAACGTGTCTTGTTTTATTATTCTGTGAAACTAGCTTTTATGTACTTGCTAGATCATAAAAATAATAGACTTCTAAGTATCCAAATACACTACATATGTTCTTCAAAAATTATTTAAAATGGTTTACTTTTATTCACATTTACTCGAGAATACTAGGAGTAAAAGTGTCTGATAAAAATGTTAAGTGTTTGGATAAATTACATTTATTTTGGTTTGTTTTTCGTTGATGGGCAACAATTAACAGAGTGGTGCACTTAAATAATTAGACAACAGCGGAAATTGTTTAACAAAATGAACAAATGACTTGTGATATTTTTTTATTACCGACCACAATGTAAAACAATATTCGCGCTACCTCAATCTGTGAGTAGAGATTATAAATAAAGTACTTTCAGCAAATGGATCCTCTTTCAGGTTAAATTATTCAGGGGGATATAGTCTGCAAGGACTGCTTTTAGGTTAAAAGCAATTAAGGCTGTATAGCTGAGTTACCTGATATTTGTAAACCATTTTCATTGAGCATTTGGCCCATTTGCTCGCCTGTGTGAACCACGCTTACATTTTAATGAAATAAGCCACCCTGGTAATAATTACATCACTTTTAAATAATTTTAATGAAAAGAAATATTGTTACGGTGCTTAGCTTCAAATTGCTCAGAATTAGGACTAGTACTGAAAATTAAAATAGTGCGATAATTAGCGAACATATTTTAAAAATATTACGTTTATTGTACAGAGTTAATGCCGCACTAATTAATGATTCAAATAAATCAACCCTTACCAAAAAAATCCGATTTTTTTCGCTTTACCTTAGTTAGATATTAACTTGTATATTAAATTATTATGATGGATGATAGCTACTTTTTTGGAGCTGCTTCAAGACAATTTATTCTAGATTTTTAGATTTTTATTTTTAAAATGACGGTAGTTATTATTTTTTAAGAAGCGAGGCTAGCAGTCCATAATGAAGTGCCGATACCATCCCTGATTTATGAAAATGATATAACTGGAAGAGGAAGGAAGAAAGTAGACTAAATTCTGCAGAAGTGAGATCTCTGAGGCGTAAGTTTCATGAAACCATATTTGATCGAGTAACAAATGTAGAGATCCAGAAGCAAGGCTGAAAAAAATCGTAGAAAAGAATACCTAAATGGTGTAGGCATATTTATATTGATTATTTTTTATTATTTACATGCCCAGGGGGCTATAACATATAGATACATTTTTAAAACCACATAAGAAAAACAAAAAATATAAAACACGCACAAAAGTTCAATTACACTTGAAAAGCTACGACAAAAGTTAAGTTACACTTGAAAAAAGAAAAATTGAAAACTGCACCAAAGCTAAAAATACACAGTAACAGAAAAAAAATAGTTCAATATCCATGTCAATATTAACATTAAAAGTTGTAGTTAACAATAATTTATAAACTAGACAGAAACAGTTCGTTCATCCTTCTTTTGAAATATGGAGCAGATAAACGAAAACAGGAGTACCAAGAAACTATATGACGAGGAAGTGAATGGTAGAAGAAATCAGGGACGCCCGAGGAAGACAAGGCGCGTCACGTTAAAGCTTGAATAACAGGGGAGTATGTTTGAGGCGATGCATGAATGTGAATGAAGCAAAGAGTGTGTGAAAAGATAGAGTTGCGCGGCGTACTCTGCCTACTCCAAGGAGAAAACGGCCTGATGGTAAGCTATATACTTTGGTTTTCTTTCAGACATCAAGTCCCTATCATGTTTCTGAAACTGTTTGAAAAACCAAGATTTAACAGTCTTCCCCAATACGAGTTGAAGATTACGATAAGCATCCATGTCTGACCTATCACTCTTCCTCATCTGACCCTCTTCATTTGAGGTACCTCTCATATACGTCAGCAGTCAACTCATCAGCTTTCTCCTTGAATAACTCCATATGCCTACATTATTAACTGCATCTTTCAACGGAAAATTTTCTTTAACACATTTGAATAAAATATGGGTATTCCTAACAACAACTGTGACATTTTGCATAGATGTCTCTCATATTAACTAGTGTAATTAGCGTTACCGACAGATGTCAGTAGTCTGTAGATTTAAAAATGGAGGTACGAGCTCTCGGGCTCACTTGAATTCAAGGAGATTAGAATAATATAATATAATATATAATCATATCGATTTTGGGTGCACTCACCCAAATTCGATATTATTGATTCAACGATTTACAAAGCGTATCTTAAGTGTACATTCACAGGTATTTTAAAATTATAAAATAATTTGAAAAATTACTGCCTCAACATAGGCTAGCCTAGTGAAGCGGGTTATGTGAAACTTCAACTATAACTGTTATTATATTATTTTCTATTTTACTTTATAAACCTGTATTTTAGTTATAGTTAAATTTAATTACAATAAATATATTATTATTACTATTATTTTTATTATTATTATTATTATTGTTGTTATTATTATTATTATTATTATTATTATTATTATTATTATTATTATTATTATTATTATGATTATTATTATTATTATTATTATTATTATTATTATTATTATTATTATTATTATTATTATTATTATTATTATTATTATTATTATTATTATTATTATTATTATTATTATTATTATTATTATTATTATTATTATTACTAGTTACAAGACACTTGCGTCCAGTCTGTTTCTTTCTCGTTCAAATTATAGTATTATCGTATTAATTAATAAAGACAAAGTGCTTATTATTAATTAAAACAATTTTACCCAATAAAACCGTCCACCACCGTACAATAACACGTATTATAATAATGTTTTAAAGTAAAAGAGGAATATTACAGTGATATATGAATTTTGTCTCTATGATTATGTCTTAGCGGAGAATAGTAGAGTTGTATGCGTTGATTATAAGTTATTTAAAGTCAAATAATTTTTATCAATTTCGGAAGACCTAAATTATTTTTTCTTTTTGACTGTTTTTCCCTTCAATGTAGTTGAATATTAAAAGAAATGAGGTGGTATATCGTATTTCTGAACGCACGACATCGGTACCTCAAAATTGCTCAGTTCTTCGAGACTATCATAGGATTAATATCTGAATAAGAAAGTTTTTTGAGGTAGGTACCAAGAAAAGAAATCCGTTTTTATTGAACACTTGCAGCAATTTCATAAAAAAATGTTTCTAAAAAATTAGCCAACTTATGCATTAAAATAATATAAATATTTAAAACTAAAAGACATATATTCATATTAAGTATTGAAAAAAATGCGCGGATTAACGAACTACCTTCGTCGTGAACTCTGCATGCCGCTTCAAATTTATAACAGTTAATAAATATACTCTGTACCAAACAGACGTGTTGTCATTTTAGCACTCATTCGAAATGCTGAGGCGGAACAATAAATATTAATTGATGAAACTGAGAAGTCCAGGTGGCATTAATAATACACATATTTTGAGCGCGTATCTCTATTTCATTCATTGATATTCTCCTCGATTGCAAGTGCTTTGGAAATAATCCCACAAATTCGATTTAGAAAGCTATCTTTTTATTTTTATTTTGAAGCTCTTTTCAAGTATTATCTAACCAGATGAGACCCCTTTGTATAATATGTACGTTTATATACATATACAATAATAGAATTTCAATTTGGAGTGGAGAGGGCGAAATACCCCTAAGGGGGAGTTTTTAAAATGGATTTAAAGGTGTCTCAGATGTATATTTTATCAATCCAACCAGTTTAACAAGTAAATTAATCTAAAAGCTAGCATTTTTACATGTTTTGACATCAAGTGTCTAATATTTTACTTTAGTGAACGAGGTGGGTTTATTAAAAAAAAATTTGTTTCACGAAAAAAACCTTCATTTCTAAAAATCTCAGGGGACTATTCTAAAAAGATATATTGCAAGTTTTGGATGGCGATCATAAATAATACAGGTATTGCTTAAAAACTTGATAATGTTATAAAATATTCAGATATAAAGGGTCCTTGAATTTAGGGAGGTCACATACTCACGTCCAAAGAACTGTAGAGGTTTTCAAAATTGAATTATACCGATCCGAGGAAGCAGCCCAAAATTGTCGCTTGAGGTCTCAAAGGCTCGACAAATCTTTAACATTTATGACGCTGAATTTTATTATAATGGTCAGGAAGAAAATATCTAAAATTCTACCTTGGATTTTCCCAGAAAGCCCCGGAAAGGAAGGGACGCTTGCTGAATAATTTTAGTTTATGATATACCCACGTAAAAGTTGTCGACTCATAATATTTATTTGCCTGAAAACAATTACGCTGTATTTTAATTCCTTGTTTTTCCGAAATAGAAACACAAAGCACATTTTTCCGACGCTTATAGTTTTACAAAGACCAAATTATGTTACTTTTCAAGACAAATGACAACTACGCGGATGATATGGTGATGCTCGCACAATCGATTAATGCGGGTTTACAAAATACAGTATTCTGTATATTTCTGATGAGAAAAGCATTGCTTTCGAAACATGTAGATAGATATGTGTGAGTATATTAAAAAAATTACAAAATAATTTAATTAATTTATTAATAATGAAGCCACGAAGGGGAAGGGGAAGGGGAAGGGGAAGGGGAAGGGGAAGGGGAAGGTTGAAATTTTTTATAATACTCGTATTTCTTTGATCTTATCAAACAACAAGCGTTGAATCTGCCAATTAATTGGGGAAATGTCAGATCATAATGGATGTGATGAATGTAAAGGTCGAAGATAAAAAAATGCAAATTAACAGATTTAAAAAAAAAAGTTAATTAAATATGTAAACAAATATTATATGGATTGTCTAATGAATAAACGAATCACATTAAAATATCGTGTTATCTTTCAGCCAAAGCTTTCGTATTTTTAAACACAAGCAGTGTTATGTTCCCATTTAGTTCTTGTTTAAAAAAATAGTAAAACCAAATTTCTTCTTTTTCATTCGAAATTCGCATTTTCGGGATAATAACGCGAATTTTTGTATTTTCCCCACAATGTTCTAGTATTTTAAGATATTAAAGTAATATAATACTTTCTAAATATTTTCTGGACAAGCTTAAAAGCCATAAAAACGAACGCAGTTTACTTCATGTCGAAATCTCCCCGTACCGACATTCTTTTTTTATAGATAAAAAAAAGAAATAAACCACATTCCACTTTTGTTGCAAAATACCACCCGTGTTTACTGAATAATAACACCGTTTTTCCCAAAGGACGCGAAAATCACTGAAAAATAATATGAAATTGTGAGGTAATAAACATGAACGAATTAGAACACCGGCACTGTGGCATCGAATTACGTAAAGTGCACTGAATGATTAATAAAATTTACAAGGCAAGATTAGGCGGTGAGCCGAGGCTTCGCGAGGTGTGGTGAGGTGCGGCGTGGCGAGGCGAGACGAGGCGGAGCTAGGCGTGATGAAGAGATGCAAGACGATGCAAGGCGTGATGAGGCGAGGCGAGGCGAGTTGAGGAGAGGCGAGGCGAGAAACGCTTTAGCTGAAAAATTTTGTAAAGTTTATAATAATTATTGTGCTCATTTCATAGTTCATCCGCTCTACATGTCCAAACTATCCAAGCGTCCAGTTCTTAATTTTATGCATTACGCTTCTTTCCGCATCTCAACATTTGTAATATGGCCAAACACGGCTTTACCACACGTACGCCTCAGGGATCTCATTTCTACAACATTCCATTTACTTTAATTCTTCCTATGATAGTTTCATGCCTCACGGCCATTCTTCAGGGTTAGTGCCAGCAATTACCGCGTTCTGTGGAGTTTTCCGCATTTGGCCTTCTTTAAATATCCAGATACAACAACAATCCCAAATACACAAAGTCATCTACTTAATCCAAGTATTCATAGTTCACAACTACATAAATGGTATTGCATTGTTTTCGGACCTTCACTTTCAAATACTATTACATTGTAAAATTAGTACGATTTTTTAATTGTTACGTATCGTTTGGAACTAACTTACTTGCATATAAATTATTAATTAAGTACTTAATTTTTGAAAAGTTTTTATACAAAGTAGGTACTACGAATTCTAAGATCCAATCGCAGAGAGAGGAACAGAGAGGAACAATATTAATAGCATATAAATGCTTATGTTTATCAAACCATTATATATATAAAGTTATTCAAAAATAAAATAACCTCCCCATTGAAATGCGCTGTATTAATGACCAATAAATAAACCCAACTGCTCCCAACCATCTAGCGCCAGTGAGACTACTGCAGCAGCACAAATTAATTATATAAAATTCAGTTGCGCACGCCGGGATTTGAACCCGCGAACTTCAGATTTGTACCCCTCGACCATAAAGGCCGTCGTACTTACATATCACAGTAAAGATCGTGGCTCCTTTATCAAAAACAAGAACTCCTTTTTTTATGATAAGGCAAAATTAAGTTAAAAAAATTGTAAAATACATAAAATTTTACTTAAAAGATATAAAAAAAAATAGTAAAAAAAAATATTCATATACCTAAACATCAGGAAAATAACAAAAACAAAGTGTACTGGCTTTAAATATACAAATGCAATACAAAAAATTATGGAAAAATGCATAACTGTAATTTTAAAAGAAAAAAAGTATTCAGAATCTACCAAGTTTACAAGAACGGCTCACAGAATAGTGCTGGTACTTACAATAAATCGTTTTGCGAATAGTATTTAAAAATAAAGGATTTCTAAATATCATTTCGAGATTTGTTAGAATTGTGCACATGTCCTTAATTCTTCATGAAATTTGCTATAGTTGGTGTAGGCAGTGGCGGCTCGTGACTATTGAGTGAGCTAGAGTAGTGCTAATATTGAAAAATACAACGTTATTGATGTTGTTGAAGCCGAATATCATTTTTATTTTTTTTCAAAATTTCAATTTTTTGTATGGAGATTTAGCAGTGCCCCACCTACCATCTAAATCTATTTTTCAATCTTAGCACTCCAGCTCAGGAGTAATATATTCTTATGATTTTAGTCCGTAATTGGTAGTGTATGTAGTTTGTCGTGTTGTCGTGTATTCTATTGGTGAACGTCGTGGCGATAGTTAAGTTTTATGTTTGTGTGAGTATTTGCTTCTGGATTTACGATGGTTTCGTTAGCACCTCCACAAAAGTATCCTGTATACCTCACACCTTCCCTGATAATTGACACTGCGAGGTTGTCCAAAATACTGATTCAAAAGTGGAATAAAGCGCAACACTGTTCTAAAACCCAAAAGTTAAACACAACCATATTCCCAGAATATTCGCACGGAATAAATAAATTTGATTCAATAATACATTTGAAGGATAAGTACCCTGAAGAATATGAAGACTTTACCAAAATTTGGAGGTTCAAACAAAAATGACTCCATTACAAGCAGAACATTCAATTCAGACGACGTCGTCTCGGTAAAACGTTTTTTCAGTTAGTTTTCATGGCGCAATAAACCTTAGCGCCTTTTTTCAAACGAGTCAATTTGGTCTTAGACAAAGCAGAAAATGTCTCAGAGTGGCTGAATTATATTGGACAGAAAGATGAAAAATTCCGTAAACGTTTTGCTTCGGGTGTGGAAGCAAAATGTGAAAAGAAAAGTAGAAATAATTGCTCTTTGACTGTTTTATTATTACGTTTCGGGTTGGTGGTAAAATATAAGTAAGTATTACAATTTTCATCCATCATAATTACTTTGGTGAAACGGTAAAGCTTCCATTGTTTGTTTTAAAGTAAGTGTTCTGAAAATTATCAACCAAATTAATCAGAAGATTTTAAGGCGCAATTTATCAGAAGGCATTAGCATAAAGTGGAGGGTTTAAATATTGCTTTTATTTGAATTTTAAAATATTCCCGAATGTTTTTGGCTTCTGTTTGTTATCGTTGTATTTTTTCTTCGTTGATTAGTTGTTACATTATTTCTGGCTTTATTAACCGAACTCACCCGAGTTTCAAAATCCTTATTGATAAAACAGTTCTTATGTAATGTTTGAAAATATTGGATAAAGACTTTATGTCGACATGTCATACTTATTGAGAGTATTGTAGACATTTTATAATCCATAAACGGAAATTAATTTTAATGATTTGTCGCGGGTTGAAAATAGTTGCGCAGACCCGGAAATTTCCGTTAGAAAAGCTGCTGTTAACGATCAGCATCCAAAAATACACACTTTTCAGGTTCCTAACTGAAGAAATACTACGAATAATTTGTCTGTTAGTTTGAATAGTTCTATACGGGAAATTAGGAAAATGTATTGTGGTTAAAAAAAAATAATAATTATACCGGTCAGTGGCTGAGTTGGGATCGTGTTTGGGTCTCATACAGGAGTCGTGAGTTCAATTCCTCGGCTGGCTAAGTCCTCCATTATGACACAAGCAACATCGTCCGCTAACTGCGATGGTAGTGGGAGATTATCAAATATTGTCAGGTTATTCGTAATCAGGAATATTTCGACATTTTGAAACGAATATCATTAATTTTTTTCAAAAAGTTTAATAGTAGTAGTAATAATAAAATTTAAAAACTTTAAATAAAATTGGAATTCTACAAATTAAACTTGAACACATTAAAAAAAATTCATAGAATCTAAGGATTACTGTTTTTTTTATTGGATTTTTGTGTGTTTGAAACCTTATACATTTATTAACTACCCTATATATAAACCAGATAAACCATTTATGGAATTGCTTGAGTTAGCGACCTGCAAATTGACGTTTAGGATGAGTTTTGAGTGCTGATCCTTAAATTTAATTACGCCAAAGCTAACAAATTTGGGAGCTTCAGAAAAGATTTTTGGTTAAAAAAATTCCTTATCTAGTGCCTTCTCCCATCGTTGGTTGCCTATCTAGGTAGGCAATCTGTATATACTTTCAAAAATAAGTGGGAAGTTCCAGATACGCGAATCGCAGTGCCACGCGCGCCCCACTGATCGACTATGACGTGTCAAAAGCAGAAACTATGAATTCTATACAAAAAAAACTCCTTTGAGTTAATATCCCATAAGGCCGTGCCTATCTGTACAAATTACAAATTCAGCAACCAGTGCCATCATCATGGTTGGTAGTACAACTTTTTTAACGAAATAATTATCTCATCTTATTACGTTGGTTTTTTTAATGCGATCGTGTGGCCGAAATTATTCAGTAATTGGCTTGTAATACGTATAAATAGAGGGGTTATTTGGATATTTGATTAGGCATAAAATCGTAACTAACATCGGCTGAACCCAGCAGCTTAGCCATTCTTAGCTAAAACTTGCCACGTAAGTGGTAAACTTTTTAAATACCAATTAACTCACAATATTTCCTACCGCCTACCCTGAATAACAACTCTCTGCACGCCACTGGATACGAGTACTGTTCTGGACTTCCTGGAGTTGTTCCAGTATGATGATTACACCGATTTCAGCTAGCCTCCGAGAGGAGAGGGCACCAGACGAAGAAAAATGTTTAAATTGTTGTACTAAATATTTTCAATGCCAAAAGGCTAAATTGGCCAACACCAATAAAACCGAACTAGTCAAAATATTTGGAAAATATTTTGAAAGATATTCGCCACTTCGCCATTCGTTTTCAGCATTTCTAATTGAGAATAAATAACAGGAGTCAAACCAACATAATTTTGGTATTTTCGGTCTGATTCAGCGACGTATGCTTGGCATTGTGTTAAAATACGTGATGTGATTGCCATTGACTGCATTCTGTTTCATGAATTACCCTAAATATTAATAAGTGCAGTTATTTTCGGAGAACTAAAAGCCTTTTAACGGGTTTCCGGTTCATATTTTCCCGGATGGAAAAAACTTTTTTCGATTTCCGGCTTCGGTTTGTATAGATACGGAACCGTAGCTTAAAATTCGCTGCAATTTTGTAAAATCAGTGGGAGAAAACGTACAGAAATGAGTAATGATGGATGATAGAGATGGTTTTAAAATGGATAGAAAATATCGTTTCAACAAGTTTCAGAATGAAGGGAAAATTTTGTACAATTTTTTGTTGTGTTTTTTCTTTTGATTATTGTAAACTGGGTACTATCATTTATACTCTATTCCGATTGCAGTTGTGTTCGGGAAGAACTTTGCAATCATCATAAGGATAGCAGCCAATAATATGGTATTTAAAATGGAGGATAATATTAACAAGTCTTGAACTTGAAGTA
This sequence comes from Halesus radiatus, assembly GCA_022606495.2. Classification (NCBI taxonomy): domain Eukaryota; kingdom Metazoa; phylum Arthropoda; class Insecta; order Trichoptera; family Limnephilidae; genus Halesus; species Halesus radiatus. The sequence goes on from JAHDVE020008122.1 coordinate 87,263, forward strand.
TGATATCGATGTAGATGGCATAAATTAAACTGGTCTCATTAGCTTTGTCGTCAAAGCGGTTGTTCCGGATAGACAGAGGTCCCGGGTTCGAGCCCCAGATGCGACTGAAATCTTTTTATTTTCTGTTGTTTTTTCGGATTCGTGTTTCATTTGGGATGTGTTAATATTATCTACTTCAATGATTAAATTAATCACTATGACAGTAATTTCTTCGGGATTATCATTTTTTTTAAAGCACACGTGTATCATCAAATCTCTTGAAAAATTTGCAATTATTGTTGTAACTTCTGGGTTCACGCAGTTTAATGATATTTAACACGCTTTACTCAAGGACAATACGATTATAACTAATAAAGAAATTATTGTTTTCATTTTGATTCCAATTGGTAGTCTCTCACCATGTTTTTGGTTTTGTACTTAGTTGTATAATTATGTCGATCGATTTACTTCTATATATTTGCTAAATCTGTGTGTGCCAATTTGTTTTCATTTTACACAAATACGTTAGAATAGTTCAAGTTATTTTAATAGCTTAGTTTTCTTTGTTGTGGATAATATCTGGAAGGGATTTGGGACTGTCCATCGAATGTTTTAATCGCATCTCGAAAACGCATTCTACTTTTGATATCATTTTGCTGTCTTCCTTTAGTTTACCTATTATAATTATATGTCATTTTTCCACTCGGACCATCACATAGTTAAAAAACATTGACTTTAATATTTATATGAATGGATCATTTGTAGTGTATTGAAAAAAATATATGGTTGGAGAGTCAGTTGAATTGAATTTAACGATCATTATTTGTTCAGTTTGCAAGCTCTGTCTTAAATTGTTCCATTTTATCTGAATACGAGAATGCCAAAGTTTTAAGTGGGTGCGCCGTGGAAACTTTGAATTTTAAACGATGGAGTCTCCAGAGCGCGTACGACCGGTTGAAAAATAATTGGATGTCTTTATTTTGCAAGAACCAACTCTATGAAATCTCCTTGCAGTGATCACTGGCCATATGAAAATATTTAAGAATACAGGGAATCCAATGATAGTTGAATGCACTTATTGAATTTAAAAATAAAATAATGTAAATTAAAAAAAAATACCCAAAATATGCAATTTTAGACTATTTTTCTTAGAATGTGCCTACTCATGTGTGTAGAAATTTAAAGTAACATCTTCAGTAATTAACTTATTTTAATAGCAATTTAAATCACAGAAAACAAATTTATGTGTTTTTTATTGAAAAAAATCTGTTTAATCTTGTAAAATCCTATTCCACACAAACTTGGTGTAAACAAATCTCAAAAGTCGGTGTGCACACGGTCACCTAGTAAATTTACAAGGTTTGCACGCTCCCATGGTTTACCGCTGAAGCGCTACGAGTATGTTTTAAATGAACTATTTCTTAGGATAGAAAGTCTTATGGTGGCTGAATTCATAACGCATTTATGGAATTCATTTCGAACTCGCTCTCAGGCAGTTTTACGCAAACGGACGGGTGATTTTTTTTAGTACGGAATATAAATGGCGCGCTGTTTAAAGTGTTCTAAAAAAATGACGCAAGTTTGTCTTATTTTTTATATTTTTTATAGGAGTTCACTGCACAAACGTAGGCACTTTAGTACAACTGCCACTGATTATGTACCAAACTTTATTACTAAAAAATGATAAATAAAAAATAAAAAAATAAAAAACTAGGTACCCAATGCATTGCACACATTCCTTACGACTTTATTAAATATAAAACAAATGGTTAAACAAATAATATTGCTTTAGTTTTTGAAATACACAATCTAAATACGAGAAGAGTCTAATAAAACCTCGTTCATATTATTAAAGTTGTATAATGCACAAACCACAGTACGGGAGCTCCCTTAATTTATATTAAAAAAAATAGTTATTGGGATGATTCATCTCCGTGGGTCTCGCCTATCAGACAAAAATGAAAATTGAGGTCCAACTTTTCTGCTTGAATATCAAATAATGTATCGTATCTGGTAGTTCTGGCATATACACGGCGTATAAATTGTGAAATATTTCATTCTCGGCTGCCGTATCATTTCCCTGGAGGGGGATTTTTGCACTGAATTCCCCGTTATGGCGAATATTGAAGCTGTGAATTTACTTCTAGTGCAGAGATGCCTCCTTGGCTCCCTGCAAATGCGAGCATCCAATCTGCGGTTATTTAAATGCCATACAAAAATTAAGTATTTTACAGAAAGATTAAAGTATTTGAAATCGCATTATACGCGTGTTTTAAGGACTCTGATTGTATTACCATTAAAAAAAAAAGAATTGTGAATTTTTGTATCGCTCTATTTATGCAGGCGTTTCTGCCAGGATGCAATGGGTTAGTGCAAGTAATTTTTCATCTATATATTTTACAATAAGAAAAAAACGCTTAAAGTGTGTTGACAGTCATCCAAAATCGATTGATTCAATTTTTTTTAATAACTTATTGAAGTTTAGAAACCTCGTTGTAATATTTAATCATTAAATAAGATAATATTAATATATCCTAAATGGAACAGAAAAACGAAAAAAAAACACAAAATAAAAAGGTATCATTCGCTTCTGGGACTCGAATCCAGGACCTCTTGAGGTATGATATCGATGAAGATAGCGTAAAGTGAATTGGTCTCATTGGCTCAGTCGGTAGAGCGGTGTGCCGGTAAGACAGAGGTCCTAGGTTCGAGTTACAGATGCGACTGATACCTTATTTATTTTCTGTGATTTTTTTCGGTTTCGTGTTCCATTTAGGATATGTTAATATTATTTTCGCGAATCATTAAAAATAATCGATTAAGAACATGTATATGATATTAGGAGTATGTCGACGAGATCTAGCAATATTTGAACGTAGAATAGTTTAAACAGATCGTCCATCATACGGAATAAAGTTCTCTTTTTATGTCGAACTTTTAATTACTTGAAAAGTTTTCCGATTCATACGTGTGTTGATTTATACGGTAACCGATTGAAGCACTGGTAACCTAATAACGTAACACACAACTTAATTTAAGGCCAAAATACCCATCCAAACTTAACGATATATTTTTAAAATTAAAAGCTTAGTAAATATCTAGTAGGTATGAGAAGTATTTTTTAAAAATAATATATGTAGTATATGCCATGAAAAAAAAATTCATAATTTTACGGGCAACTTCTAAAATTATTATTATAATACCTAAGTAAAAAAAAAAAACAAAACAATAAAAAAAAAAGTTTTTTCTGGTCGATATATATAGCAAATTTGTGTTATTACGTAAATTGGTGCCATTTAATTTAATTTAAAGTCCAACATAATGCTTATTTTTTTTTTTTTAATAATTCGTTATATAAATATAAAATTTTCAAAGTAGACGGGGTAAAACTTTTTTTTAAATCTCCGTTAGCCCCCAAACAATTGTTAATTACGTCTCTAAAATCGAGAAAAATCAATATAAAACAAAAATAAATAAAATACTTCTCATACGTACTAGATATTTACTAAACCTTTAATTAAATATATATATATATAATTAGGTTAAGGTGAGTATTTTGACCTCAAATCCAAAATTAAGTATTGTATGAAACAGGCCGCGTAGCCGTTCCTCTTAATCTCTGGCGTTAGTATTATCGAATGACGTTTTGAGATGGAACGGTATACTTTATTTAGAAAAGAGAAGTTCTGAACATGAAATCCATATAAAAAATATACTCGCAAATTCAAATTCATTTAAGTTTTAATCTTAATAATTTAGGACCCAACCGTATTTTCTTCTACAAGTAGGCACGGATATAAAATGAGAATATGTTGTTAAGTAACTATAGGTATTTGTTTAAATAAGGGGTGACGTAGTGTAATTCGGAACACGGCATCCCGAAAAAGGGTAAATCCTGGTTCAAGTACCATTGTCACCTGATCTGTATGAATGTGAAAAACATTATATCAGTATTTAATAACGGTATTTTTTCATTGGAATAATTGATCGAAGCTCATGAACCTCATTGTAATATATTTAAATCATGTGAATAAATCTCAAATGATATATGAAACACAAAATAAAAATCATCGAAGAAGATAATATTAACACATCCCAAATGAACCACGAAACTGAAAAAACAACACAAAATAAAAAGATTTCAGTCGCATCTGGGACTCGAACCCAGGACCTCTACCTATCCGGGGTAACCGCTTAACCAACTTAGCTAATGAGACTTCAATATCAATTTACGCCATCTACACCGATATAATACTTCAAGTTCAAGACTTGTTAATATTATCCGCCATTTTCAAATCCCATATTATTGGCTGCTATCCTTAAGATGATCGCAAAGTTCTACCCGAACACAAATGCAATCGGAATAGAGTCTCGGATAAACCTACCCGTTTTTTTATTCATATGAGACATCTATTGACTTATTTTACAAGTCTGGAAAGAAATATTCAATTTAATTTTTTATAATTTATTGAAGTTTGTAAACCTCATTGTAGTATTTAATCATTGAAGAAGATAATATTAACACATCCCAAATGAACCACGAAACCGTAAAAACAACAGAAAATAAAAAGATTTCAGTCGCATCCTGTTGTTTTTTCGATTTCGTATTTCATTTGGGATGTGTTAATGTTATCTTCTTCAATGATTAAATATTACAATGAGCTTTACAAACTTCAATAAGTTTAAAAAAATTAAAATGAACAAAATAAAAAGGTTACGGTCAAATTTTTATGTCTTTTCTGTATCATATTTCAATTGAGATACAAAAATAAAATTGAATGAGATTTATAAGCCTCAATAAGTTATTCCAATAAAAAAAATGATATTATTCTTAGACTTTTGGAAAAGTCAATAGACATCCCTTAAAAGAAATAATTGGATATTAAATAAATTCGGCTAGAATCTTGCAGGCAATACAGAAAGATCCTATCCGAAAATATATGGGAATTAATTGAGGATAATATTAACAGTTCTTAAATTGAAGATATTATCGATAAAAATGACGGAAAAAATAACGTGACATTAGCTCAATTGGTTAGAGGAAAGTTACGCGTTTATATGCTTTAAGTAATGTTCTATCGCCATGTTACTAATAAATAAATCATTTTTCAATGAGTTATTTCAAATAGTTACGATATCCCCGAGTAAATCATAAAAAAACACCACCTTTTCATTTTAAACTTTCGCCCCACGTATTCATAGTCAATAATATTAAATTTAAATTCATATTTCTGTTACACAGTTTAGTGATAATTCGTTTCAGGTGAGCATTATTTTTTTAATAAATTGTTGCTCACCTGAAATGCAAAAAGTAACAAAATTTTATAGTTTTTTTGAAAAACTGACGACTCCACCGCATGTAGTATGCAATATCATCTTGACACTATAAAGTCGACACCATTCCAGAATTGCGCCATTCGAATCCTATTTCACTAGGTCAAACCAATATACGGGGAGGTCTACCGCACCCGAACAAGAAAACAAGCAATATACGGAAAGGCTTTCCATTATTACAAGGCGCAACATTCTAAATTTGGGGCAGGGAATGAGAGGGGGTGCGAGCTGAGATTTTTATATCTCTTTCATCCCGAGCCGTGTTGTGTTCCAGTTTCAATACATCAGTTATGGGATCATTTCGGTTTATCGCGTGGGTCGCTTCAGCTTTTAGGCAGGGGTTTGGTGTGGAAACCGTCAAAGAATGGGAATAAATTTACGATCGGTAAATACATTGGTCATTTAATACATTGTAAAGAGAACACTATGTCAACCAAATTGATTTTATAATGGCTAACAAAGATGGTTCAATCATTGATGAGGTGTTTTTACGTGTTTTTCTCATTGTCAACAATATAACACATAAAAAAAAATCAATTAAAAAACTATTTTAATTTAATACTGGGAAAACACATTATTAATGTAAGCACCTCACAGAATTGAGAATTTTAAATTATTTTTTAACTAAATCTGTTTTACCGATAATAAATAATTTTAAACACCGTCCAAATTTAAATTGGGTATAAGTAAATATAATAATATAAGTAAGTCGTCGCAATGTGACCTAAGCAGGCTTTGAACAATGGCCTTGTACGCCGAAACAGCTGTCAAAATAAAAAAATTGTTGCAGAACTTTATAATATTATTAAATATGATTTGCATTAAATTAAAAAAAAATGCTACGAATTAAACGCAAAAACAATTTATAATTAATGTGAATGCATTTATCCTGTTTATTGAAGCTTTTAACAATATGATGTTAAATGCAATAGCGTTAAACATATTTGTACGTTTTATATGTGAATATTGCACAAGAGTCCCATGTGGAGTCGATGGGACTATGGCATCCTCAATAGGGTATTTCCACATACTATGAATACCGTTAGATATGTGCGGAAGATCGACGTTAATAAAGCTAGTGGGCCTGAGGGAATAGATGCCCCGGTATTGCAGAGGTGTGCTGTAGAAATAATTCCAATTTTGACAAAGCTCTTTACAATGTCCCTAAAATGTGGCTCTGTGCTCTCTGGTTGGAAAAAAATCGGTCATTCCACCCATAGCTAAGAAAGGTGACCGCTCCAATCCAGCCAACTACCGCCCCCTAGTGATCACATCAGTTCTGTCCAAGGTGATGGGACGGGTGACCAACGACAACCTGCTCACATACCTCGAGAAGAACAAAATGTCCTTGTGTCGGTAACTTCGAGCTGACATCTATGCTAATATTCTATAATCTATTCCTGTGCTTCCACAGAACTAGAACTTCACTGCTAAAGTTTTAACAGTCACATTTGTAGAAGTCAGAATAGATTGGATGGATACTTTAATTTAATATGTAATTAGTTTTCCGGCATAGCACATTGATACTAGCATAC